>CM046879.1:84693557-85293557 GCA_025667525.1 Glebionis coronaria | reverse complement strand
TAGCCACAGTTCACGAGGAACATTATGCATGAAACAATGACACATAACTAAATATGAATGACGGTTGTCCATCCATATCAGCAAAACAATATCGCTGAAAACATCATGGTTAAAAAAACAATGCGCTGAAAACATCATGGTTAAAACAACAATGCGCTGAAAACATCAATACGTAGAATAACAAACGTTGGCTTAGGAAGCTCCTGGTGACTACCCACTAGTCACAGGTCGAGTTTTAGAGCCTACAGGTCGAAGCCTTGGCTCTTATACCATAATTGTAACACCCCATTTTGATAAATGGAATGTCACGCGTAATTATGGCGTGTCATCAAAGCATGCAAGGATAAATGTATAAAACATTACATGACCATAGGGATAACCGGAATCAAACATCGGTTCCCAAACATAAACCCAAAACATAATAAAGCAAAATAAATGAATGAAAGACTAAACAAGCATAAATATATGAAGGCAACAGGAAAAGAAGTCTCTAGCAGCTTCCATCTGATGCACGTCCTCCAAATGCTCGAGTCTTTCCTAGGGTACCTGCCGTTTTGGGACATGGAAAGGAAAGTAACGGCTGAGCAAAACGCTCAGTGCACGGATATAGACATAGTATGAATGACTAAAACATAATAAAGACTTAATAGCAGCGGAAATGTATAAGTCCTCGAAAACCTGGAACATGTTCATAAAACTGGTTTTATAGTTTGAAAAGCCTTATGTTTATCTTATGAAAACTGTTTAACGTATTTTACCATTAGCCAATATAGGTCATGAAAATCCACCGTGCATGAATACTTGGAGGGGTGACCTCATCATGCAAATTAGAGGGGCTGCCTCTAATTTAATATACTGGTTTTTGGGTAGGAGGGATCAGCTCCTTGTGAAGGATGCAAGGCACACACCACATTCACCATGAAATCCTGAATAAACATGTAACTAGGATGCACCCATACGCCCCACATGATATAATAATATGGCCAAAACTGAAAAGGACGCCACGAGCAATCACTCCGCCGTGGGGAAGTCATAACATTGGTGCCTCCAATGTTATGGTTATGGTACCTCCATAACTAGGTGAACTGGTCATGCTTGTATATGGCTATAGGTTATGCTAAATTAAACATAAGCAATTCAAAAACAATAAAACAAGTACTGGGAAAACAGTTGGCTGCATACGGGGAAATCCTAATAAGGAGAGAATGTCCATACTGAAAGGACGGGAAATCCGTACCTCAAGTCCAGTGAATGAACGGAAGAAAGACTCCTACTTTTGGATCACTAACGCTACATGAATACACACGTGTATAAGTATCGAATCACTGAATACGTACTGGGTTTTATGTCTTATCTTAACTTATTTTATATGTTTTAAGTCATGTTTTACTGTTTTAAGCCTTAATCTGTGTTTATCTTATGTTCTGATTAATCTGATTAAGTTTTTACTGGTATTTCATGTGTTATTATACTCATTGTGCAATAATAAGTAACTTTCCAAAAATAGCAGGTTTCCAAAAATAGAAAGTTTCCAAAAATAGAAAGTTTCCAAAAATAGAAAGTTACCAAAAATAGAAAGTTTCCAAAAATAGAAAGTTTCCAAAAATAGAAAGTTTCCTAAAATAGAATTACTGCTTAAAATAGATTAGTTTCCATATATAGAAGGTTTCCATAATTAGATTAGCTGCCTGAAATAAATAAGTTTCCATATATAGAAGGTTTCCATAATTAGATTAGTTGCCTTATTTAATTAAGTTTCTATAAATAGAGGTTTCCATAATTAGAATTAAACTGGTTACATAAGCTAAGTATATAAGCCTAAGTGTTTATATGCTTATTTCTTAAGTCATATTATATAATGTATAGTTTAATCATTATTCCATGTATTTTAATTAAACTATAGGTTAAAGTATTTTAATTAAAATATAACATGTTTAATTAAAATAGAATTAAATACTTAGGTTAAAATGTGTATTAATATGTACTAATAATATAACCTAAGTCATGTTAAATTAATTAATTATAAGCATGGTTTAAAATAATTAATTAATTCTAAGCTTACTATATAAAAATACTTAGGTTAAAATAATTTCATCTTAATTAATAATTAAATTAGCCTAAGTCATGTTATTAATTAATATATCATTTTATTAATTAATTTATAACCTAAGTTCATAATTCATAAAATTAACATCTAGCATAAATCGGGTTTTAACCAACGAACCATGAATCGGGCATGAATTCGACACCGTACCCCGAACCAACCCGGGGTACCCGTGTCCCCTTGTTGCCGTGGGACCCACACACACCAACCAAGACCAAAAAGGTCTTGGTGGTGGTCGACAAAAACAAACCGAACCCCCTTGGGGTCGGTTGTACCCTGCGGCCCAAAAACAAACACCCCTTATATCATCCTTTGATTTAATTAATGATCAAAACATGTTAGATCAATGTTTAATTAATGTGTTTTTGTAAAAACAATAATAACATGTTCATAAAAATAATCAAAGATTAAAAGAAATGAAAAGAAAGGTTAAGAAATGATATACCAACACGTAGCTTGGAAGATGATGAACAAACACGGTTTATATCACTTATTTTTATGATCAAAATCAACCAACAACCACCTATGGTGGTGTTATAGGTGGCGGCACAAAGAGGACAAAGAGGAGGAGAGGAAAACTTTTTTAGGTTTAATGTTTATTTTTCTTGAAATGTGAAAATGAAAGAGTTTTTACCATTACCCCCCCCTTTCATGTTAAAAGTTAATGGGCTTAGCCCATCTTGGTTTGTGTGCCGTGGGTATGGGGCCCACATGGGGTACCCGTACCCTTTTCCCGTGTCCCGATGTTTCGTGTTCGTTCGTGGTTAATCGTGTTCGTGTTTTACGTGTTTTCGTTTATTTTATTATGTAGCTTATCGTATTTATTTTATGCTCGTAATTATATTATATGTATTTACGTAATTATTTTAGTTCGTGTTTTAATGGTGTTCATGATTTAATTATGTTCACGTGAAATACTTATTAAATGTTTATCATGAGTTCGTACGTAACCGATACTTATCATGTTATACACGTATGTACTTACTTAATTAATAGCACGTGAATGTGATCAATACTAAATAAGGTAAGTTTAATCTAGGACGTACGATCTTAAGGGCACTATTCATGGTAAAAGCATGCGGGTTTTACACGAGGTGATTCATTGATCTTGGATCTTGAAGATTTGTTGTTTGTTCGTGTTTGTTCTTCATTCCCTTGATCCACGAATACGGTAAAAACCTTTTTAAACCTTTTTTTTTAATTTAATCTTTTTATTAATTATGAACATGTGATGTTTTTTATAAAAACACATTAATTAAACCTAGATCTAACATGTTTTGATGATTAAATAAATCAAAGGGTCGATTAAGGGGTGTTTTGTTTTGGGCCGCAGGCTGCAACCGACCCCAAGGGGGTTTCGGTTTGCTTAGCCGACCACCACCAAGACCATTTGGTCTTGGTTGGTGCATGTGGGTCCCACGGCAGCAAGGGGTACCCCGATGTGGTTCGGGGTACGGTGTCGATTCATGTCCGGTTCATGTTTTTAAGCTTAGATCCGGTTCATGGTTATGTTAGTTTTTTTTATGATATGAACTTAGGATAAAATTAAATTAATAAAAGATGTGATTAATTTAATAACATGACTTAGGTTAATTAATTATTAGTAATCATGAAATTATTTTAACCTAAGTATTTATATTATTAAGACTTATAATTAATTAATTATTTTAAAAACCATGGATATAATTAATTAATTAACATGACTTAGGTTATATTATTAATATTTAATAATACATATTTTAACCTAAGTAGTTAATATATTTAATTAAAAACATGTTATACTTTAATTAAATATTATAACCTATAGTTTAATTAAATTACATGAAATAATTATTAAACTATACAATATATCATATGACTTAGAAAATAATCATGAAAATACTTAGGCTTATTTACTTAGCTTATTTAACCAGCTTATTTCTAATTATGGAAACTTTCTATTTTTAGAAACTTAATTAAATAAGGCAGCTAATTTATTTATGGAAACCACCTATTTTTAGAAACTTATTTATTTAAAGCAGCTAATCTATTTATGGAAACTTATTTAATTAAGGCAGCTAATCTATTTATGGAAACTTTCTATTTTTTTAGAAACTTATCTATTTTAAGCAGTAAATCTATTTTTGGAAACTTTCTATTTTTGGAAACTTTCTATTTTTGTAAACTTTCTATTTTTTTCTATTTTTGGAAACTTTCTATTTTTGGAAACTTACTATTTTTGGAAACTTTCTATTTTAGGAAACCTGGTATTTTTGGAAAGTTACTTATTATTACACAGTAAGTATAATAACACCTGAAATACCAGATATACTTAATCAGAATGAACAGAATATAAGATTTAACACAATTTAAGGCTTTAAACAGTAAAACATAGTAAGAACATATAAAATAAGCTAAGACATGACGTAAAACCAGCTATGTATTTAGTAAGCAGATACTTATTTCATGTACGTATTTATGTAGCACTAGTGTTTCGGAAGTAGGATTCTCGCAGTTCATCGTTCTCGTTCACTGGACATAAGGTACGGATTCCCGTCCTTTCAGTATGGACATTCTTTCCTTATTAGGATTTCCCCGTATGCAGCCAACTGTTTTCCCGTAGTATTAGTATGAGTTTGATTGCTTATGTTTAAATATGATTACCTATAGCCATATACATGCATGACCAGTTTCACCTAGTTATGGAGGTACCATAACCATAACATTAGAGGCACTGATGTTATGACTTCACCACGGCGGAGTGATTGCTCGTGGCGTCCCTTCAGCTTTTGGCCATTTATATTATATTTATCATGTGGGGCGTATGGGTGCATCCTAGTTACACGTTTTATTCAGGATTTCATGGTGAATGTGGTGTGTGCCTTGCATCCTTCACAAGGAGCTGATCCCTCCTACCCATAAAACCAGTATATTAAATTAGAGGCAGCCCCTCTAATTTGCATGATGAGGTCACCCCTCCAATTATTCATGCACGGTGGATTTTCATGACCTATATTGGCTAACGGTAAAATATGACAAACAGTTTTTATAAGATAAACATAAGACTTTCAAACTATAAAACCAGTTTCATTAAGACTTAACCAGGTTACTCGGGACTTAGTTTCTTCCGCTGTTATTATGTTATATGCTTATCCTATTCATGCTTTATTGTACATCCGTGCACTGAGCGTATTGCTTAGCCGTTTTCCTTTTCTATGTTCCCAAAACGGCAGGTACTCAGGGACGCTCGTAGACACTAAGAGTACGTGCATATGGACTGGAAGCTGTCTAGCCTTCTTTACATTATGCATTTCCTTTCTTTATGATACTTATGCTTTGGACATTGTTTAGTCCTTTTCCTTTACTATACTATGTTTGTGTGTGATGAGCTTTACTTTTGGACTACCGATGTTTGATTCCGGTATTTTCCTTTATATGGTCAAGTAATGTTTAGACATTTTACCTTGTATGCTTTGATGACACGCCATAATTACTGTGATATTTCCATTTCCAAAATGGGGTGTTACAATTATGGTATCAGAGCCAAGGCTTCGACCTGTAGGCTTTCAAATATGACATGTGATTAGTGGGTAGTCACTACGGTCTTCCTAGAACTGACAGTTGTTTTCATGCATTCATCATTTTTAAGCATACATATACATGTCACTGTTACAGGGTTTTTGACTAAGTAATGGTTGGTACAGGACTGGCCCTATTTAGTCGCATGTGTTTTATCGAAACTTTTAGATTTGGGACCGACCCATAGGCTTCCCCTCGCTATGTCTTTTGTTTTGGGTGAACTGACCAGAGGCGTTCACTCTCGAGCATACAAAGTTTTCATAAAACTGCATCATGCATTCATACACAAAATTTTCTTGCATAAAATTTTTCTCGTGAAATTTTTAATATAAATTTTTTTCATGTATATATTTATATTTTATGTTTTGATCTGTTTAATCATATGTTTTATGTTATACTGTCAGATGGTTCTCACACGCGAACAGGAGCAGCTCAACGCTGCAATTCAGGCTGCCATGCAAGCCTTGCTTCCTCAACTGAGGAATGACATCCGGGCTGAAGTTCAAGCTGCCAACAATCAGCAGCACAATCAGCCACCTCCTACTCCTCCTCCAGTGACATTAGCAGTATGGCTGGAGAGATTCAACAAGCTCCGCCCTCGAGCTTTTGAGAAGACGGATAGCCCCAGCGATGCTGAAAGCTGGTTGGCTCACATCGAGAAAATTTTCAACGCTATGGGATGTGACCCCGCATACAAGGCGAGGTTGGCATGCTATCGGTTCGAAGGCGATGTACTCAACTGGTGGTTAGCTTTGATGCAATCTGAAGGTGGTGATGAGTGGGTTGCTGGTTTGACTTGGGCTCAGTTCAAGGACAGGGTGATGGAGCAGTTCTTTCCCAAGGCTGAGTAGGACAAGCTCAAGAGAGAGTACCATGGGATCCGTCAGAGAGCTGGGGAGAATAGCAATGAGTTTATGCAGCGCTTTCTTCGCTTGGCTGGTTTCCTTGGTGCGGAAACAGGTACTCCTGAAGAGCAGGCACATCACTTCAAATGGGCTCTTCGCACATCGGTCGCAAACAATCTGGTGTGTGCTACGTTCAATACTGTAGCACAAGTGGCCAATGCAGCACGGAAACTGGAGATGCTGCAGGAGAGGGATGAGTTCGGGGAAGCTGAAAGACCCGACAAGAGGTAAACCTTCGTATACAAGCGGTGACCAATCCGTATACTTTCCATATGTCAAATATTCATCTCTTTAACTGTATCTTCCAGGCAGAAAACTGGGGACCGGTCTCAGCCGGCTACTCAGCAGCAGCCTCATCAGCCCAAGGGAAACGGTCAGACTAACGACCGTTCTGCTACGGATAGGCGTGGCGGTAATGACAATTACCGTAACAACGCCGGGCAATCCAGCAACAGCAGGTCCTAATACTTATGAAATTCCTTATGTTTTATGTTATAACTCATATTCTGACACTTTAGCAAACTTCTACCAGGAACCATGGAAACGGTAGGGACCAGAACTAGAGAGGTTCGCAGCCTAGCCGTCCAGCTATCACTGGAATTCAATCTTACGATTATCCGCTTCGTCCTTTGTACCCAAATATTATGTCTCATGTAAAATGTTTTATCAGGTCCTCAGCCAGCCAGAACACCTGCTGGAGGATACACTCATCCTCTTTGCTCTACTTGCCACCGTAGGCACCCAGGACCATGTCGCCGTAATACTGATGCGTGCTTCAAGTGTGGTCTTCCTGGCCATATTATGAAGGATTGCCGTAAGGGCGAGATGGAGGGTACATCGGGACATGCTGATACCAAGCCGCCTCCTACTGCAGGGCGTGTTTACACGACATCTCGAGACCAGGCCAACAAGTCTACAGGTACCATCACTGGAATCTTGTATATGTATGGTCGCGCTGCATGTGTTCTTTTCGATACGGGTGCTACTCACTTGGTTATTTCTACTGCTTATGCTAAGAACATTAGGATGCCTCCCTTGCCACTAGAAATAGGCTTACTATTTCCACGCCTTTGAGGGACTCTGTATTAATCACACATGTATACAAGAGTCTTCCCCTAGAATTTGATGATAAGGTTCGACCTGTCGACGCACTTCCGCTGGACATGAATGACTTCGACATGATTTTGGGCATGGATTGGCTATCCAAGTATCATGCTACCATAGACTGCCATTCATATCGAGTTATCTTCGGTGATGTCAATGCACCAGAGTACATTCATAATGGGTTCATACCCGGACGGTCTGTACAAGTCATATCCACCCTACAAGCGCGTGCACTACTGTCACATGGCTGCGAGGGTTATCTAGCTACGGTTCACGACCTGGATGCTGAATCTCCATCGATTCAGGATCAACCAATAGTGTCGGAATTCCAAGACGTGTTTCCAGCATAACTTTCGGGCATACCACCTGCGCGAGAAGTGGAATTCAGTATCGAGCTGGTTTCAGGAGCTGAACCAATCTCCAAGGCTCCTTATCGCATGGCTCCAATAGAGCTGAAGGAGCTAAAGGATCAACTGCAAGAACTTCTTGAACGAGGTTTCATTCGACCGAGCGCATCTCCATGGGGCGCACCGGTCTTATTTGTTAAGAAGAAGGACGACAGTATGCGTCTTTGCATAGACTATCGCGAGCTCAACAAGATTACCATTCGGAATAGGTATCCACTGCCACGCATTGACGATCTGTTTGACCAACTCCAAGGGGCCAAACACTTCTCCAAGATCGATCTTAGGTCAGGCTATCACCAGCTACGGGTCAAGGCGCAGGACATTGCTAAGACTACTTTTCGTACCCGTTATGGCCACTACGAGTTTGTAGTTATGCCATTTGGCCTGACAAATGCTCCAGCAGTGTTCATGGATCTGATGAACAGAATCTTCCATGAATTTCTGGACAAATTCGTCATTGTTTTCATCGATGACATCTTGATTTTCTCAAAGTACAAGGAGGAACACGAAGACCATCTTCGTATAGTACTACAGATTCTTCGCCAGAAGCAGCTGTATGCTAAATTCTCCAAGTGTGAGTTCTGGCTAGACAAGGTGGCATTCTTAGGTCACATTGTATCAGCAGAAGGAATCACTATGGATCCAGCGAAGGTTGAGGCCATTACTAAGTGGCCGAGGCGGACATCGGCGACGGAAGTCTGCAATTTCTTAGGCTTAGCTGGCTATTACCGTAGGTTCGTGGAGAAATTTTCCCGCCTAACACTACCATTGACCAAACTGATGCGGAAAGGGGAGAAATTCGTCTGGACTGAAGATCGAGAGAAGAGCTTTGAAGACCTGAAGCAGAAGCTAGTATCTGCACCTATTCTTACTCTACCATCTGGTACGGGTGGATTTCAAATCTACAGCGATGCATCGGGGAGGGGACTTGGCTGTGTTCTCATGCAACATGGGAAAGTGATCGTGTGCGCTTCACGGCAGCTTAAGCCTTATGAAGAGAATTACCCCACACACGATCTGGAACTTGCTGCAGTCGTGTTTGCGTTGAAGATATGGAGACACTACTTATATGGAGAATCATGTGACATTTTCACGGACCACAAGAGCTTGAAGTATATCTTCACTCAGCGTGAATTGAACATGAGGCAGAGGAGATGGTTAGAGTTGTTGAAGGATTATGACATTAATCTACAGTATCATCCCGGAAAGGCAAATGTAGTAGCAGATGCCCTTAGCAGGAAGTCCGGAATGATCAACGACATTAGAATCGAAGAGGAAATCATAAGAGGCTTGGAGCGACTAGACATCGAGATCATGGTACGTGGACATCACGGTTACTGGGCTAATCTTAGAGTAGAACCGGAGTTACTATCTAAGATCAAGGAAGCTCAGAAAGATGACGGAGAAATCTGGGCGATAGTACAGAATTTGAAGAAGCAAACGGAATTCAGAGTAGATGCAGATGGTATCGTATGGCAGGGCACTAGACTTTGTGTTCCTGACGACCAAGAACTCCGGGAAGCTTTGTTAGCTGAAGCTCAGAGCTCCCCATTCTCGATACATCCTGGTTCGACTAAGATGTACCATGACATCAAGCAGTACTTTTGGTGGAGTGGTATGAAACAGGATGTGGCCACTTACGTCTCCAAATGTCTTACCTGCCAGCAGGTTAAGATCGAGCATCAGCGATCTGGCGGTCTCCTTCAACCGTTAGACATTCCAGAGTGTAAGTGGGACAAAATCACCATGGATTTTGTTACCGGTCTTCCGCCTACCAAAGGGAAGCATGATGAAATTTGGGTTATCGTTGATCGACTCACCAAATCAGCTCATTTCTTACCGATCCGCAAGGAAGATCCGGTAAGTAAACTCGCAGATACGTATAGGCGAGAGATCATGAGACTCCACGGTGCACCATCCAGCATCGTCTCAGACAGAGATCCTCGATTCACTTCGCGCTTTTGGAAAAGTCTGCAGAAAGCTTGGGGTACACAACTTAAGCTTAGCACGGCTTTTCATCCTCAAACGGACGGACAGTCGGAGCGAACCATTCAGACATTGGAGGATATGTTGAGGTCATGTGCGTTGGAATGGACGGGTGATCGGGACGAATACATCTGTTTGGTGGAGTTTGCATACAACAACAGCTGGCACGCAAGCATCAAGTGTGCTCCATTTGAGATGTTGTATGGCAGAAAGTGTCGCGCCCCAATCTGCTGGGATCAGGTTGGCGAGCAAACACTCGAAGGACCAGAAATCATAGAGATGACAAATGAGAAGATCGCGGTAGCTAGGCAGAAAATTCAGGAGGCACGGTCACGTCAGAAGAGTTATGCCGATAAGCATCATAGGGATTTACACTTTAACGTAGGAGATCACGTCTTCCTTAAGGTTTCGCCGGCACGTGGTGTTAGACGCTTCGGGATTAAAGGGAAGCCCAGTCCTCGTTTCATCGGACCGTTTGATATCATTGAACGAGTCGGTGAAGTATCTTACCGATTGGTGTTACCTCCGCAGCTTTCGCATGTGCACAATGTGTTTCATGTGTCTTTACTCAGAGGGTACCAATGTCATCCCCTTCACATGGTTCAGTATCCACTGGAACAGATACGTGAAGATCTCACTTTTATAGAAGAACCCGAACGAGTTCTTGACAGACAAGAACGAGTCATGAGAAAGAAGACGATTCCATTCGTCAAAATTCTATGGAGGGATCATACCGAGCGGGAAGCCACTTGGGAAACGGAGGAGTCTATCCAGGCTTCTTACCCTCATTTCATATTTTGAATTCGGGTATGTTCTTATTTCCAGTTTACTTTATCTATAATTCGGGGACGAATTATTCTTTTTAGGGGGGAAGAGTTGTAAAACTCGCATGCTTTTAGCATGCATAGTACCCGTAGGATCGTACGTACTAGTTAAAAACTTTCCTAATATAGCATGATTACGATTACGTGTTAGGAGTTTACGTATTACGTACGTGTTAGAACACGATAAGTATTTTATATGCACGATCACGTAATAATTATTTGACAATAATTAATCACGAACATGCGATCACGAAATCACGAGCGTAATTAAAACACGAGCTATTATTAATTACGTATATATATTTAATACGAGCGTAATTAAATATATTAGATTATGGTATTTACGTAACGAGAACATTTAAAACACGAACATAATTAAACACATACGACTAACTAAATAACAAGACACGAAAAGAGGTACGGGAACCCCACGGGGGGGGGGGGGGGGGTCCCTACCAGCGGCCAAATAAGGGAATTGGGCCAAGCCCATTGTCAATTTTACTAAAAGGGGGTTATAATTAGTTTTCACTACTCAAATTAAGTTACATAAGAATTTTTAAGAAAAACCTAAAACCCCTTCCTCCCTTGTTCTTTGTGCCGCCACCTACACATCACCATACGAGGTGATTCATTGATCTTGGATCTTGAAGATTTGTTGTTTGTTCGTGTTTTTTCTTCATTCCTTTGATCCACGAATACGGTAAAAACCTTTTTAAACCTTTTCTTTTAATTTAATCTTTTTATTAATTATGAATGTGTGATGTTTTTTATAAAAACACATTAATTAAACCTAGATCTAACATGTTTTGATGATTAAATAAATCAAAGGGTCGATTAAGGGGTGTTTTGTTTTGGGCCGCAGGCTGTAACCGACCCCAAGGGGGTTTCGGTTTGCTTAGCCGACCACCACCAAGACCATTTGGTCTTGGTTGGTGCGTGTGGGTCCCACGGCAGCAAGGGGTACCCCGATGTGGTTCGGGGTACGGTGTCGATTCATGTCCGGTTCATGTTTTTAAGCTTAGATCCGGTTCATGGTTATGTTAGTTTTTTTATGATATGAACATAGGATAAAATTAAATTAATAAAATATGTGATTAATTTAATAACATGACTTAGGTTAATTAATTATTAGTAATCATGAAATTATTTTAACCTAAGTATTTATATTATTAAGACTTATAATTAATTAATTGTTTTAAAAACCATGGATATAATTAATTAATTAACATGACTTAGGTTATATTATTAATATTTAATAATACATATTTTAACCTAAGTATTTAATATATTTAATTAAAAACATGTTATACTTTAATTAAATATTATAACCTATAGTTTAATTAAATTACATGAAATAATTATTAAACTATACAATATATCATATGACTTAGAAAATAATCATGAAAACACTTAGGCTTATTTACTTAGCTTATTTAACCAGCTTATTTCTAATTATGGAAACTTTCTATTTTTAGAAACTTAATTAAATAAGGCAACTAATTTATTTATGGAAACCAGCTATTTTTAGAAACTTATTTATTTAAGGCAGCTAATCTATTTATGGAAACTTATTTAATTAAGGCAGCTAATCTATTTATGGAAACTTTCTATTTTTTTAGAAAACTTGTCTATTTTAAGCAGTAAATCTATTTTTGGAAACTTTCTATTTTTGGAAACTTTCTATTTTTGGAAACTTTCTATTTTTGGAAACTTTCTATTTTTGATAACTTTCTATTTTTGGAAACTTTCTATTTTTGGAAACTTTCTATTTTTGGAAACTTTCTATTTTAGGAAACCTGCTATTGTTGGAAAGTTACATATTATTACACAGTAAGTATAATAACACCTGAAATACCAGAAATACTTAATCAGAATGAACAGAATATAAGATTTAACACAGTTTAAGGCTTTAAACAGTAAAACATAGTAAGAACATATAAAATAAGCTAAGACATGACGTAAAACCAGCTATGTATTTAGTAAGCAGATACTTATTTCATGTACGTATTTATGTAGCACTAGTGTTTCTGAAGTAGGATTCTCGCAGTTCATCGTTCTCGTTCACTGGACATAAGGTACGGATTCCCGTCCTTTCAGTATGGACATTCTTTCGTTATTAGGATTTCCCCGTATGCAGCCAACTGTTTTCCCGTAGTATAAGTATGAGTTTGATTGCTTATGTTTAAATATGATTACCTATAGCCATATACATGCATGACCAGTTTCACCTAGTTATGGAGGTACCATAACCATAACATTAGAGGCACTGATGTTATGACTTCACCACGGCGGAGTGATTGCTAGTGGCGTCCCTTCAGCTTTTGGCCATTTATATTATATTTATCATGTGGGACGTATGGGTGCATCCTAGTTACACGTTTTATTCAGGATTTCATGGTGAATGTGGTGTGTGCCTTGCATCCTTCACAAGGAGCTGATCCCTCCTACCCATAAAACTAGTATATTAAATTAGAGGCAGCCTCACTAATTTTCAGGATGAGGTCACCCCTCCAATTATTCATGCACGGTGGATTTTCATGACCTATATTGGCTAACGGTAAAATATGACAAACAGTTTTTATAAGATAAACATAAGACTTTCAAACTATAAAACCAGTTTCATTAAGACTTAACCAGGTTACTCAAGACTTAGTTTCTTCCGCTGTTATTATGTTATGCTTATCCTATTCATGCTTTATTGTACATCCGTGCACTGAGCGTATTGCTCAGCCGTTTTCCTTTTCTATGTTCCTAAAACGGCAGGTACTCAGGGACGCTCGTAGACACTAAGAGTACGTGCATATGGACTGGAAGCTGTCTAGCCTTCTTTACATTATGCATTTCCTTTCTTTATGATACTTATGCTTTGGACATTGTTTAGTCCTTTTCCTTTACTATACTATGTTTGTGTGTGATGAGCTTTACTTTTGGACTACCGATGTTTGATTCCGGTATTTTCCTTTATATGGTCAAGTAATGTTTAGACATTTTACCTTGTATGCTTTGATGACACGCCATAATTACTGTGATATTTCCATTTCCAAAATGGGGTGTTACAGCAAGAATCTCTCAAAATCCCTTTTATTATTAATTAAGATCATCTGCGGCGAAGCACGGGCGTTTTTAAGAACGCTTTGTGTGTTCATTTTTTTGGGAACATTTGGATTGTATAAGTTTCTGGCTGGAGACTTGACGTTTTTTATAAATTACTTTTTCAATTCTGCAACTTTCTGTACATCAGTGGACTGTCAAGTGGCAGCGAAGAGACTCATTGCAGCCCGTCTTAATATATACGATGAGACTATGAGGGACATCCGATTAGTATCATGTAAGATAAATAAGGGAACATAATTTGGTTTATAAACTTATCAACATACAAATAATGGAATAAGGGATTTTTGAGAGATTCTTGCGCTCGACCGTCCC
This sequence comes from Glebionis coronaria, assembly GCA_025667525.1. Lineage (NCBI taxonomy): Eukaryota > Viridiplantae > Streptophyta > Magnoliopsida > Asterales > Asteraceae > Glebionis > Glebionis coronaria. The sequence goes on along the minus strand of CM046879.1, from coordinate 85,279,243 downwards.
TTTTAAAGGGATTGTGAGAGGGGATCCCTTTTATTGATCATGTATTTGCAATTATTGACTATCTTATCTTGGTTAATGCTTCTTTCACAGGCCAAGCATTTGGCTGCCTGATGAGCGTGAATGGGTCAGGTTAACACGCCATTTGATGCATCTTGGCGGGGCAACCTCTCGAGTTTGCAGCCATGGCGTCCGTGTCCACTTTTCCCTGAGCAGTGCCCTATGTCAGCCTATAATGGACCAATTTATTTACAAACTGTTCTTAACCCGCCTATTGGTTAAAGGGTTTTGATGATAACAAGAGAGATCGATGGGATGCCTAAATCTATCGTGTGGAATGTGTATACCCGCACATTCGGCAAAGTATATTATACATGTTTATAACAGGGGGGATCTTGAGACCCAATGCATATTATGGAAGTATATGTACATGCGTGTTTCATATTGTGGTATACGATGTACCAAAATATGGGTATGTATCAAGGGAATATGTGGTTAATCGGGCTATGATGAGTTTTAACGGTGGCGGTTAAACCTGAGATTATGGGTGTCTTGGCGGGGCAACCTGTCGAGGTTGCAGCCATGACGTTCTTATCCGGTTTTCCCTGAACGCTACCCTATCTGAGCCTGTGAGCCTATAATGGAAAGTTTTTGCCCGACATGCGCTTTGCCATTTCAGATTCATGTTTCACAGTTGCTTATGCCTATTTTTGGGTTCTTAGATTGGTGTTTTTTTAGTGCTGAAGTCGGTCGTTATTGGGTGTTGTGATGAGCCCTTATATGTGGCGTGTAATGGGTGGGGTTTAGGTACTGCGATTGGCGGGTTTGAGGTATTGGAATAGGTGTGTTCAGAGCACCGAAATGAGAGTTAATTGTTGTTGCTTCTGGATTAGTAAGTTTTCTTTCACCTTAAGTTTGTGTTCATCTAATTTACACTGTTATAAACAGTTGTTTTTCCATTCATGGTTCTTCTTTAGGTTTATCGAAACATCGGCCATAGACTCACAATCAACTACAAGGGGATACCATGGAAGCTGCATGTTCAAAAGGTAAAGGTACTTTCACCACTTTTACATTATACTAAGGGAATGTTTCAATAGGATTGCTGTTGTTACTTTTGGGCTCATGAGCTTATCTCTTTGCGTCTTATCAGTTATATAAACTTAAAACCTCATAACAAGCAAAAAATTGTGGCGTATCAAATATAAGCTCATAAACCCATATATAAGCCGAAACAAAGATCATATAGCCGAAACCAACATCATTAGATTTGTATATGGTATTATCGTAATTTGAGTACTCATTGATAGTGGTAATCTTTCAGGAGGGCTTGGTGCCATCAAAATTTTGCGTTCCCATATATATGGATAGCCTTCGAGGGAACCAGGCGCCAGTTTGAGATGTTTGGGCTGTTCGCAACAGCCTAAACATCTCAAACTGCCCCCTCTTCCCTCGAAGGCTATCCATATATATGGGAACGCAAATTTTTTGATGGTTTTCCGTTTTACCAAAATCCTATATCCCACGACCCATGCACGAATCATAGCTTCAGAAAGCAATACAACGGATGGTGTTCATAAGCCTTATCTAGGTCTTCGCATCGTAACTTGGATGATGTTTGAGTGCTTGAGGACGTTAAGTGTAAGCGTCGAGAGGTACTGAAAATGAAATATGATTTTCATTCTTGATACTCTTTTTGTATGGATAATTTATATTTGGTAGTGGTGTTGTTGATATCTTCACGTTACAGTTTCCCTCGATGTTGTTACTGATGTTAGTTTATCTACTGGTAATATTAGATGTTTATTCAATTCTGATAAGTGTTTTGAGGCATTATTATTTCAAGTAGTACTGGATGAATGTGCATGTTTGAAAGAATGATAATGTCTTAGAAAACAACAATTCATGGTGTTGATGTTACTGGCTGTCGTAAGTAAGAAACTGTTGTAGAAAAAAAAAGTTATAGCATTTTGGTAAAGATAGAATATGGGACGTCGGTTTCTAACTAAGAAGCTTGCATTGTTTTAACTTGTTGTCTTAGGATTTTTTATACTTTTTATGTCTAAGATTATAGTTACCTGATGTAAATTGTCCAAGGTTTTCATTTGCATTTTGTTAACTGTTATTCTATCAAAACTGCTTTACTTGCTGATCTGCCGGTATAGGAGCGTTTGGTTTTAGAGTCACGCTGTAACGAGGGTGTTTGGGATATAGGATGGACCGCTTTGATAATCACAAGCTCATAAAGAGCAGGTCGGGTTAATCGATTTTTTAGCATGGAAAACCTTACTAAATACTTGACACTAATAAGCTTCTATTATCTGGGTACACAGATATATTTAGCTTCAAATATTGCAGGTCGGTTAGTTTGGTTATGCGGGCTGCTAAGGAAAGATGGGTGTAGCAACGTTTTCGGGTATCTAACGAATACACCCATGGCTGCCGTTAAGGTTTAATTAATTTGATCTTCCAACAAGTAAGGTTTTCTTCTTTAATCTATTAATTCTTAATTTTTATATAGAATAGTATGGGTTTGTTACAATTTTTATACACTTTAAAAAATCTGTGTTCCTGTTCTCAACCCCTGTAATTCCAAATCCGAATTATTTATATCTGATGCATAAAGATATATACAGTGGTTCATGAAAGAGTGTTTGCCTTTAAGATTTATCTTGGGTTACTCTAATTACCCAAACCTTCACAACATATGGAGTAGAACACTGATAGGTGTGTAAACACCCATCCTTTTACCACTTAATTCTGGCTAAAACAAGACCAAAACGCGTATTTAATATCATTTGTTTGGAATTATGCGTGGTTTTTGTGTTTATTGTGTTTTCAGAGCCAACCGGATGAATATTGAAGAAAACATGGGATTGCACGGGTTTTATGGAAGAAAAAGACTCAAGACGAAGTCTATTGTCCAAGAGAAGCAAAAGATTTGAAGTCACTGGGCCTATTCGAAGATTTATCAAAGAAAAGGACCAAAGATGGAAGATTTACAAAAGTCGAAGAAACTCAAGTTTATTAAACGAAGAAATTAAAAGATGAGTTTGTTGGAAATACGTTTTACGCATTTAGAAAGTCTCGGTCACTCCAACAATGTAGTTATAGGCTCGTAGTTAAGTTTAGTTTCATTTATTAAATAGCCCGACCCATGAGCATGTTCATGGGCCGGAAGCCCAAGTCCTTTAAGGACTTGGGGTATTTAAACCTCTTTCCACCATGGAAAGAGGTGTTGGTTGTTTATTTCTCACTTTACATAATACAAGTTTCTTTCACTTCTCTCTCTAAATTTCTCTCTCTAGAAAAACATCAACCCTCTTGATTCATAAAGATTATCATTATTCTACAATTGGTATCAAGAGCATGGGATGAAATAAAGGTTAGTTTTGTGTTGTTCATGTTCACTTTGGTGTGTTCATGTGTTTTTGATTGATCTTTACCCAAGTTTCAATTTTTTTCGTGTTTTTGACTCTCCAAGTGCTCCATATATCTTCTAAATACCTTTAGTAGTGTTTTGGGTGTTTTGGTTTGGTTCAAATCACGTTTTTCTTTTCGAAAATCTCATTTTTTAGCCTCAAAATTTCGTAACAGTACCGTTATTCCGATCAGCACAATCGGAAAAGGGTTTAGGGATTCCAATCAGTCAAATCGGAAAAGGGTTTACATATTCCTATCTGTATTCCGATCATACATTCCAATCTGTATTCCGATAGGAGAATATTTAAGTATTCGACAGGGGTTTCCGATTGGCAAGTATTCCGACAAGGTTCCGATTGGTAAGTATTCCGATTGGTAAGTATTCCGACAGGGGTTTCTGATTGGTAAGTATTCCGACAAGGTTCCGATTGGTAAGTATTCCGATAAGTTTTCCGATTGGTAAGTATTCCGACAAGGTTTCCGATTGGTTAAGTATTCCGATTGGACGACATTCCGGCCAGGGTTCAGTTATCATTCCGATTGGAAGACATTCCGACTAGCTTTCCCATTAGACAATATTCCGATCAGGGCTTTAGATAACATTCCGATTGGTTACTTTTAGCATTTCGACGGATTAATTTTGAGACTTACGACACTTTGAGATTTTCACATTGAGACTAAGAAGTTTGGGTATTGAGATAGTATTTTCAACTTAGAGGATTTCGTTTCAAGTTTGTAATCTTTCACAAAAACACGCAACATCTTTGTTTCAACAACATTAAAACACTTAACCTTATTTCATTGTTCGATCATCGTTGATAATCTTTTTTTTTCAAGGGATCACATAATGAATTCACATTCATTTATGCCAACTATGACTTCACTCACCGATATATCGATCATTTCGGGTACCGATACTTGCCCGCCTTTGCTCATTAAAGATTTATTTAAATCATGGAAAAGTCGCATGAGAATGTACATCATGGGCAAACAAAGTGGTCGACTTATGCTAGAATCAATTGACAAAGGTCCATTAGATTGAGGTGAGGTTACCGTCAACAATGTGACAAGGCCAAGGCAGTATCATGAGTTAACCGATGCCAACAAACTCATTGCAGATGCCGATGAAAGGGCTGTTCAGACAATTCTTCAAGCCCTTCCACCCGATATCTTCAGAATGGTGAGTGAACATAAAGTGGCCAAGGATCTTTGGGATCGACTTGCGGTTTTGCTACAAGGGAAATCTCTCACTAAGCAAGAACAAGAATGTCAACTATATGATTTGTTTGATAGATTCCAATACATTCCAGGGGAGACTCTTCATGATTTTTACTGGCGTTTTACTACTCTGATGAATGACATGAATGTCTATAATCTAAGGATTGAACAGTTTCAGTTAAACACCAAGTTTTTGAACACACTACCCCCTGAATGGAGTCAATATGTGACTGATGTCAAAATGATTCGTGATCTACACAAGTCCAATTTAGATCAACTCTATGCTTTCTTACAACAACATGAGAAGCATGTGATCCAAAATCGAATTTCTCAAGGACCTTATCATGAACCAATGGCATTATTGGCAAACCATCCTACACTGTCATACCACAACTCTCAGCTTGCTTTAGGACACAAATCTTCATATCAACCTGTGTATCAAACACCAAGCTTTCCACAGTACTCGATTCTGCCACCGCCGCCAACATCTTATCACCAACCAGCAACATCATCATCACAAGGAGATTCACACCCATCACCTTACGCTTCACACCAGTATTCACCGTATCAACCTCCCACCAACCTTGCTGGTACCTATCCACAACTCGAGGCTCCTCAACATCATTACTCACATCAAGTAAGTGCTCCAACCAATCAGTTTGTTGCTCAACCAGCATCAGCATTATACTGTGAAGATGACATCCCTGTCCCTGAATTTAGACAAGGAGATAGCCCTACTGAAATCCTTGCTCTGATGTCTGCATATTTAAGTCAAACTTTGAACAAAAGAGGTTACCGAGGTTCAGTAACAACTAACAATCAGTTAAGGAACTCGTGTAACTCTAGACAACAGGCAACAATTCAGGATGGAAGGGTCATGGTGCAACCACTTCAAGGGAGATCAAACTCGTCTACTGCTGGTGCACGTTCATCCAATACTACTGCTACAAGGACTAACAGCACTGGTAAAATGAAGGTGGTTATTTGCTATAACTGCAAAGGGGAAGGGCACATGGCCCGAGAATGCAAGCAACCTAAGAGGAGAAGGGACGACACATGGTTTAAGGAGAAGATTTACCTGGTGAATGCTCAAGCCCAAGGTCGTGAGCTTGATGAAGAAGAATTGGCATTCCTTGCAGATCCAGGAGTAACAGAAACTGATCGTCTCACAACAGTCATCACCAACAATGCTGCATATCAATGTGATGATTTGGATGCATATGACTCGGATTGTGATGATCTTAACACCGCCAAAGCAGCTCTTATGGCAAATCTTTCACTCTATGGGACTGAGACCATTTCTGAGGTACCAAATACTGCTACAGATACTAGCATTGTACCTTATCAAGTTGAGCAAATGTCTGAGTATTCGGAACAGCCTCTGGTGGTTAGTAATTCAATCGATGAGACAAACAATGATAGCAATAACATTGCAAGTCCTCAGATTTTGAGTGAACCACAACCGGGAGCTCCTACGACTATTAATTCGTCTGCTCAACCTGATTTGGTTATGGTCCCTGCATCTTTGCTTAGCCAAATGAATAATGCGGTCCTTGAAACCCTTAATGCTAATCAGACTTTATCTGCTGAGCTTGCTTTGCATAAGGACAAGGTTAAAACCTTGGAAATGACTCCTGTGTCCACTACCTTAACCAATCCTGAATTTGATAGGTTTAGGAAAGTTCAAATGGACAATCTGCTTGAAATTGAAAGTTTAAGAGCAAATCTTTCGAATGAGCTTAAAGAAAAAGAGTCAGTCGTTACTAATTTTCAACAACTTCAAACGGATTTTGAAATTCTTGAGTCCAAACAGCTTGAAATGGAAATTAAGACGTCTGAAAGAATAAAAGAAACGGAAATTAAGCTTTTAAAACAATATGCTGCTTCACATCTAGTACACTTGTTTCATGCATCATTTAAAGAGTTCAATCTATCGCGTCTTATAGACTTACCACCTAACCCGGGGTATGCAGAGCAAGCGCTTAACCACAACCCACGACTGTATGATGCAACAAAGTTAGGATTGGTATTAGATCCGATAGTGTTCTCAAGTGATTCCATGACACCATATGATGAAAAGCAGTTAAAATTACTTTCGACATATCCTGAATATGAATATGCTTCAATGAATGCACAAAATGCCACAATAGATCTTAGAATTCGTTTTAATATGAAAAAGATAACTCTCCAAACATCCACTTTCATGCCGACTAGAGAATGCCTTAGTATAATTCCTACACTTGTCAACTCGGATAAACCAAAGGAAATTCCTAAGAATCTTCCCCCGGTTAGTACGGTAAAGCTCAGCTTGGAAGAGATTGGGCAATACCTTACCGATTTTGACAAGGTCATTTTGGAATGTACGACTTCAACGGCTCAAACCGCTGGAGAATGGGCGTTCGAACACATGAAAACGGTGTTTGAAGATGCGATCGTTCCGTTTGTGGACCATATTAAACAAGGAGTCTATGATCTAGCGTGTAATTTAAGTTTTGAAATTGGTGAAGTTCAAAAAGTTTTCAATAAAATGGATGATGCTTACGAACAACACTTAATTGAAAAGGAAAAGATTTTATCAGAATATGACTGCTTTTTAGAACATATGGTGTCTCTCGAAGTGATGCAAGTTGTTACTGTTAAATATACTCATGAAATTTCATCTATTGTGAATATTTGTGATGATGTGCATGAATCTGTGAATACTGTAGAAAATCATTCTTGTCATGAATCCAACGCTAAATTTTTAAAGCTACAAGATTCATATAATACACTTTCAAAAAGTTTTAACGAGCTTCAACAACATTCTATATCTCTTGAAATTGAGAATCAATCAAAAAATGAAACTCTTTCAAAACTAAATGATGGTGGAAACTCCGTTGAGACAAGTGACAAGATGATTCAGATGGTTCAGGATTTAGAAGAAGAGATGATGAGACTTAAGAGAGAATTAGTAGAAACAAAAACGGAACTAGAGGCTGCAGAGACTAAGAATCATGTCCTAGAAAATAGAATTAATTCTATACTAGGAGAGCGTGAACAAGTAAGGCAGGGAGACTCACAAATTTCTGGTTCAATAGAAGAACACCTCGCGTTTAATGCGACAGAGCGAAAGTCTTTAATTGACAAACTGAACAAGAAATGTGAGGAAACCTCTGACCTAAAAATTCAGCTCATAGACAAAAACATGGTTTTGGCCGAGTTAAAGGAGACACTTCTTCTCACCCGACAAGAAGTTGTTAATAACTTAGCTACCAACTCTGCACCGTCCTCTAGTGCTCCAACAACCAAGTCAGTAGTGCTTTATAAGAACCCGCTCCATAAGAAAAATCCGGTTACCTACGATGATTATATGCGGAATGCAACTAAGCATGTAGATCTTGTTAGGGATATTTTAGATGATTTGTATGCGTTAGATCCCTCAAACAGTTACTACTATTCAGCTCATGAATATATTAAGCGTGTTCAATATTGCTTAGCATATTTGCATTACATAGGAAAACCGGGTTCTGCACTACTCACTAATCAACCCATTGCTGTAACTCCATTCAATAAGACCCCAGGAGCAAAACCATCACTGGCACCATCAAGTAAGGCACCTTTAAAATCTGTAACTAATGTTCTCTTGGCTTCTACAGGAGTAACTGTGTCCACTAAGGCTAAAGGATCTCGAGGAAAGAAAGATAGGATCAAGCCTTCCACTAATAGGACTGAGAAGAAGAAAGTAGAAGTGCACCCTAGGAACGTTATTTCAGTTTTAAATAAAAAGAATCATGTAGCTAAGACAAAAGGTCCTCTTTATGAGTGGAAACCTAAGCAAAATGTGAATTCTAATGCGAAATGTTGGAATTGTAATGAATGCATGTTTTCTCAGCGTGATGATTTATGCCTTATTGATCACGTGAATGAAATGCATGCTATTAAGAACAATCTTGAATGGACTCCAACAGGGAAGAAATTTACCCAAGTTGGGTGGCAATGGAAACCCACTGGTAGGACCTTTACTGCAAATGGAACTAAGTGCCCTTTAACTAGGATCACATCCACGGAAGTTAGGTCTAAGCATCCATTAAATAGGAACACTAGCACTAAGAAAGGGAAAAAGCGCCCTTTAACTAGGTCTGCCCCACTACTGTGCCTACCAGTGTTAATGTCCCCAGTCAAAAAGTACCTTAGAATACTAGACAACTAGAATCTAAGCCAACCACTAGTAAGAAAATCTGGAAACCTAAAGTTTCGTCTAATAGCAAATCTAAGATAATTGTATCTGTACCTGCTAACTCAGAAAAACAATTAGAATCCGATACATCGTCTGTGTTTGGTAAAATTTTCAGGTCGTCCAAATTATTCTTTGGTATTTGGACTCGGGGTGCTCCAAACATATGACTGGAGACCGCTCGATGCTCAAAAATTTCGTCAGCAAGTTTCTAGGAACGGTAAAATTCGGCAACGACCATATTGCAAAGATTATGGGTTATGGTGAATACCAAATTGGGAATGTCACGATTTCAAGGGTTTACTATGTGGAGGGACTTGGTCACAATCTATTCTCAGTAGGACAATTCTACGATTCTAACCTTGAAGTGGCCTTTCGACAACATACTTGCTTCATTCGCGATCTTGCAGGAAATGATTTGTTAAAGGGTTCTCGAGGGGATAATCTCTATACTTTGTCTATTCAAAACATGATGGCCGCCTCTCCTGTTTGCTTGCTCTCCAAAGCATCTAAGACCAAGTCATGGTTGTGGCATCGTCAGTTATCTCATCTTAACTTTGATGCTATTAACCATTTGGCTAGAAACGAACTTGTTCGTGGTCTTCCAAAACTTAAGTTCGACAAGGATCATTTATGTTCCGCGTGTTCATTGGGGAAAAGCACCAAGAAATCTTACAAACCTAAAGCAGAAGACACCAACCAAGAACCACTGTATCTTTTGCACATGGATCTTTGCGGGCCTATGCGTACAGCTAGTGTGAGTGGTAGAAAATACATCCTCGTCATAGTGGATGATTTCTCAAGGTTTACATGGGTAAAGTTTTTAGCATCAAAGGATCAAGCACCAGAGTATATCATTACTTTCTTAAAGATGATCCAAGTACGTCGTAATGCTACTGTTCGCCGCATTCGGACTGATAACGGCACTGAGTTCGTTAATCAGACTCTTCAAAATTATTATGAAAAGGTTGGTATTTCCCATGAAACATCGGTGGCTCGCACTCCACAACAAAATGGTGTCGTTGAAAGACGTAACCGTACTCTGATGGAAGCTGCTCGAACTATGTTGATTTATGCGAATGCTCCTTTATTCTTATGGCCAGAAGCAGTGGCAACCGCATGTTATACCCAAAACCGCTCTATCATTCGCAAACGTCATGGTAAAACTCCATATGAGCTACTTCATGGACACAAACCCGATATTTCATATCTTCATGTGTTTGGTGCACTTTGCTATCCAAATACAAATAGTGAAAATCTGGGAAAACTTCAACCGAAGGCTGATATTGGAATTTTCATTGGATATTCACCCGCAAAGAAAGCTTATCGGATTTATAACCGTCGTCTTGGCAAGATTGTAGAAACTTTGGATGTCGATTTTGATGAGCTGACAGCGATGGCTTCTGAGCAACACAGCTCTGAACCCGCATTACACGAGATGGGAACCGGTACAATCAGTTCCGGCTTAATTCCCAACAACCCTACTTCTCCATTATTCATACCACCAACAATGTCCGAGTGGGATAAGTTATTTCAACCTATTTTTGATGAATTCTTTGATCCACAGAGTAATGATTCTCTAGCACCCGTAGCAGTAGCTCCGATTCCCGTAGTTGTTGCTCAAGATAATGGAAATGAATCCGAGGCAACTACTGTTACTCTTGAACAAGATGTACCATCCCCCACCAATTCTCAAACAACACCTGAATCATCACCCCCACTCGTTCCTAATGATGTTGAAGAGGATCTATATGATCACGATCTGGAATATGCTCACTTACAAGAGCTTCCCTTCTTTGGTTCACATATACCTGAAGACCCTACCGGTGCGTCTATCTCAGAGGAAGTTCCTGTAATCGTTCACTCCCGACCACCACGGATTGAAACTCACAACACTAAATGGACAAAGGATCACCCAATCCGCAATATTATTGGTGACATCGATCGACCTGTCTTAACACGCCATCAACTCCAAGAACATGCATTATATTGCTATTTTGATGCATTTCTTTCAGACACTGAACCTAAAAACTGGCAACAAGCCATGACCAAATCATCATGGATTGAAGCCATGCAAGAGGAACTTAATGAATTCCAACGTCTTGAAGTGTGGGAATTAGTTCCTGATATGAGTATTTTTACTCATATCATTTATAGCTTAAAACAATGAAATATTGCTCATAAAATACCAAATATGCCTTGGAAAAGCTTGTTTCTTGTTTGAATGTGTGTAGGTACCAAGTTCACGAAAACCGACGAAAATCGACACGAGAATGATGAAAAAGATCAAGAAGCCAAGAACCGAGCTTGACATGAGTGGATTATATCATTTATCGAGTTTTCAGCCAAGTGGGTCCCACATTGGAGCATTTGGGCTTAAAAGCCCAAATATTGGATAAAACATGGAAATATTTTTGGGACTAAATCAAATAAAGCCCAAAATGGAGGTTCTATATACGGATAGGAATTTAATCCTTGGCCCATGAGAAGCCCAATGAAACGAATGAAGTGCAAATGATATGGGCTTTTAGGGTTTTGGTTTGTCAAAGTGGTGAGTATTAAACTCACATTTTCTATCACACGTTTAATAAACGTTTCCATTCACACAACTTTTTACAATAAATAAACCGTCCACTCTTGTTTTTATCCTCCACTCATTTTCTTTTTACTTCACAATCTCTCTCACCACATAATCTGTCGATACAAACAAGGTGAAAACCCATCTTCCCCATAACCCTAAACCTGAAATATTACTGTTTCACCAAAACCCTAGATGGGGTAAAAAATTAAATTGATAAAGGGCTTTTGATGCACACGAGTATTGCACACGATTGGGAAATAAATCCCCAATTCTTTCGGAAGGCAGAATGGTTAGCAGAAGCTACGTGGCACAAGGTTATTGGAAGAGACACATCATTCTCCAAATCCCACCAATCAGAGATCTCCAAAGAAGCACAAACTAGCACAAATCATTGCCACCCTGGCAATCTGTGTGACCATTCGATCCTCCACCTTTGGATCAAAACAGAAAAGAAAGAGAATAAGAGAAAAGAAGATCAAGGGCTCAAGATCATTTGGAATATCCTTCGAGAAGATGCGAATATGCTCTCCCTCACCCTCGGGTTCAAGTATAAAAACCCCTCAATATTTCTGTAATCATCATCCTTACTTTTACTTTATTTTGTTATTATGTAGAAATAGATTTAGAATTAAATCTTGTATTTCCTTCTTTAAACTTTGTAATATTTCATTGGAAATTAATAAAAGTTCAGTTATTTCATTGCAATCTTGTCTCATATTTTTTTTACTGCTCGAAGGTTTTTATGATTAATTTTACAATCTGTTTCACATAGTAATTTTTAAGATATTGGTTATAAATTAAATAATAGTTTATAATTAATATTGAGAGTGAAAGTTTGGATTAAAAGTTTTTCCCTACTGGAAAAATCGAATAAAAAATGTTATGGTTCGTGTGATTCGTGACGGTTTAACTGGTGGTACAAATGGTGGATGGTGGTTTTGCGTCCGAGTCATAAGGTTGCTCAGCGCACACCTTCTTCCCAACGGAAATCTCCAATAGGTTCTACTTTTTCTTTCATTTTTATATTTCATTTTTGTATGTCTTATTAAATCTGCTTGAATGAATGATTAGTATGCTTAGATGATTTGATTAAGTTGAGTTTATTCTGAGTTTAGTTAGCTGACTTGATGTTAGAGTAAATTTTTGATATTACTGTAAGTTAGTATTGCTCAGTTTCGAATAAACTTCTAAATTTGTTAAGTCCAATGTTTTAACTTAACTGTTTAATTGAGAGGATTTTGATTTTGATTTGAATAAGAAGTTTGATATATGAATCTGAAATAATGTATTGGGTTAATGAGAATAAGGTTTGTTCACTGAATTTATGAGTCTGATATGATTCTTTTATTTTTACTGAATTGGTTTTAAAATCAGCTTATGTTAGGATTTGCTTTAGTAAATGAACCTGTTTTCACCCAAGCTATTGGACTGCTAGTTTGAATGAGTTTCCATGATAAGAGATTTCTGTTTAAATAGGATTAATAATATGATAAGTTGAATCTTGATGTAAGACTGGTAGCTTTTACTGAGATTGCTTATTCTGCTTTAGAGAATACGCTGTGTTCCTTCTAGGGATTTGATTTATGTGATTCATCTTGTTAAATCTTTTATTGCCTGTTAACTTTGATTATGCTGGATGATTTCGTGTTAGAGTGATAGCTGTTAGATTTAGGTTCTGCTGATGTTTATTGCTGGAAAGTTTTTGCTTGATTTGCCTTATCAGTTAATGAACATGCTGAGCTTGATTTAGCTTGTTTAATCTTATATTGTCTAGTTGATTATATTTTGCTTAACTGGATAGCATCTTATCAGATCCCATTGATCTGATAAGCCCAAAAGTTGTTTCCTAACAGCTCAAAGAAAATTGGCAGTTTCAAAATAAGTAATTACTATGACTTGTGGTTAAAATTTCGCAGCATATAAAAAGGATTCACAAATGATGTCCCTTTCAGGACTCGAACATGTGACCTCCTGGTCACAGGCCTAGCGTGTTAGCCAACTGGGCTTCATGCTACTTTGATTTTTACTTCAGTAGTTGTATTGACATAGAATTAATAGATGTGGCAGATTTCGTCTTAGTAACCTTTTATTTACTTGTTAAACGTTTTATTCTTGATAACTTTTTAATTACTGTTTTAATAAAAAAAAAAATAAAAAAAATATATATAATATAAAAAAATGTTTTTATTATTTTAATAGTTTAATTAGTAAGTTTTAATTAATTAGAATTTTATAAAAGTAGATTTTAAATAGTTTTTAAATAGATTTGTTTATAGTAATTTTTATTAAATAGTATCAACTTTTATAGATTGTTTTTACTAGTTTAATTTTTAAATAGTTTTATATTTTAAGTATTTAATTGATTTAGATTTCAATATAGGCGGGGTTTACGATTCATGCACTTAGGGTTAATTTTAAATAGCTTAAAACTCGTAGATTTAATTTGTAGTTTAAAAAAAACCAACGACACATTCGAATCAATTGTCCAAATCAAAGCAAAACGTCTCAAATTCACTCGATCTTCGTGTACAACGAACTTGGTTCACTCACGTGTTTAATCGTATCCGTCTTTGACTTATTTTTGGTTAATTACTTTTTCCTAAAGGTAATTACCTAAATTTGTCCTATAACGTATATGTGTTTATCCACGACACATCAGTTCCGTTACCCAGCAACGTTGAAATCTTGATACTGTTGTGGGTATACAAGGTTAAGCTCGATGAGTTAGGTAGTGTGCTGAAAAACAAAGCTAGATTGGTCGCTAGAGGTTACAAACAAGCTTTGGGTATCGATTTTGAAGAATCCTTTGCTCCTGTTGCACGATTGGAGGCAATTAGACTATTCCTTGCATATGTTGCTCACATGAATATGATCGTCTACCAAATGGATGTTAAGACGACATTTCTCAATGGTGAATTAAGGGAAGATGTCTATGTAAGCCAGCCGAATGGATTCGTCAATTCAGAGTATCCTAATCACGTGTACAAGCTCAAGAAGGCTCTTTACGGGTTGAAACAAGCTCCACGCGCGTGGTACGATCTCTTATCGTCGTATCTCATCTCCAAAGGCTTCTCCAAAGGCAAAGTGGACCCCACATTATTCATTCTCAAGGAGGACAACGACATGATTCTGGTACAAATTTATGTTGATGATATAATATTTGCTGCTACTAATCAACGTTTATCTGACCGTTTTGAGAAAATTATGTCCACACGCTTTAAGATGTCGATGATGGGAAAAATTTCATTTTTCTTAGGGTTGCAAATTTCTCAGAATCACAGAGGCATCTTTATTAATCAATCCAAATTTGCTCTTGAATCTTTAAAGAAATATCACTTTGAAAACTGTGACCCCGTGGATACTCCAATGGTGGAGAGATCCAAGTTAGATGAAGATAAGGAAGGGATAGCTGTCGATCCTAAAATTTACCGTGGAATGATCGGCACCCTTCTCTATCTGACTGCTAGCAGGCCTGATTTGCAATTTGCTATAGGCATGTGTGCCCGGTATCAGGCTCGGCCTACCGAAAAGCACTTACATGTTGTGAAAAGGATCTTTCGGTATCTAAAAGGAACACTTCATCGTGGTCTGTGGTATCCGAAGGATTCCTCTATTGCACTAATTTCATATGCAGATGCAGATTATGCCGGGTGTCAAGATACCAGACGTAGCACTTCTGGCAGTGTGCAACTCCTTGGATATAGACTTGTTAGTTGGGCATCAAAAAGGCAGAAGAGCGCTGCGATATCAAGTACTGAGGCTGAATACATTGCTATGTCCGGTTGTTGTGCTCAAGTTCTCTGGATGAGGTCACAATTGACTGACTACGGTCTTGGATTCAACAAAATCCCGATGTACTGTGATAACAAAAGTGCAATCGCTCTATGCTGCAACTACGTTCAACACTCTCGAGCAAAGCACATTGACATCCGCTACCACTTCATCAAGGAGCAAGTGGAAAATGGAGTGATCGAACTATACTTCGTCAACACCGAGTATCAGCTGGCAGATATATTCACAAAGGCCTTAGATCGAGGACGCATCGAGTTTTTGATCGAAAAGCTAGGCATGAAATCATTTTCACCAGCGACACTTAAGGAGTTGGCCGAAGAATCTGAAGAATAGTACTGGTAAACTATTCTCGAGTATCCTTTGATCGTGATCTTGTATATTATAGTACATACTTAAACCATCAAAAGCAAAATACAAAAGTATAAAACCAAGAAAAACCATAAAAAATATAAAACCAAGAAAAACCATAAAAAATATAAAACCAAGAAAATCCATAAAAAATATAAAACCAAGAAAACCCAAAAATATTTTTCTTTTCAAATCGGGCATGTCTTTTAGTACGGTAATATTTACGGCTTTAGAAATGTCGATTAAAATTGACACGGCGCCATAAATAGAGTCCGTATAAAAGTTGTACATTTTTTAAAACATGCCCATTATGGCTTGTAGTTATTTCTGACTGCAACCCGCCTTTCGCATTAAAGTCACGTATTTCTTCTGAAAACGTTGGCTCACAACGGGAATTAATTTTCTCGGGCAAGGTTTACTTGAAAACCTTGTAAGGGGCTAAGTTTACTTTATAACTTGGTCTAACACAAATTAGTGTACGTTTCAGTGCACTTATTTTGTTAAAATAAGAGAAATCTTATTGCCCCTAGAATCGTTTTTAGAAAATCATTAAACAGAAAAGGCCTTCATATGATAATTGTCCCATTAAATGCCATGACTACAGCTCTTTAAATAGAAAACGGGTCACCAATTGAGGGGGAGCAAATATCATATCATTTTGAACATGATTTGGTCTTCATTTTATCTTGTCTGTCATCTTTCTGTATGTGCATTATGTGCAATGTGTGCCTTGTATGGAATTTATTTTGAGTTGGCATTAGGTTTTATTGGCATGTCTCATTAGTCGGGATATTGGTTAGAACGGTTGACCTTAGTGTGTTGATAACTAGTTTTAATAACTAGTTTTATGACATCCAACAAAATTGGGGGACCAATCTGCAATTTTTGCAAACATTGGTTAGCAAGTTTGATTTTTTGTCAAAATCTTCTTCCCGCATTCGTTTGTGCAACCCGTCTGCTATTCTCCCACACACCATCACCTTTCTCTGCCGCCATTAATCCCTGCCAAAAACTTGCATCAACTCATTTTTCTTGTGCGTATTTTTGCTGTGATTTCTTCTAAGGTAATCTTAGAAAACATGTGCTATATCTATTGCTTATGATTTCTGTGCTAACAATCTTTATTCTTCTCGGTTTGCTCAAATTGATCTAGGGTTTCGATGTAAAACTTGATAAACATCATGTTTAACAGAGGGGATTTAATCGTTTTCAAGTATTATACACTGGTTTTCTATGCATTTTGTTTAAAACAGCTTAAAAAACCATAAAAAACGCTAAGTTTAGATCCACCTAGGAAACTCCGCCCAGATTCCGATGAAGATAAGGTATAGATTCCGATTGGTCATTCCGATCGGTTATTCCGATCGGACATTCCAATTGAATATTCCGATTGAATTGTAAGATCATTCCGATTAGGTCGTTCGATCGGCATTCCGATCGGTCATTCCGATCGGTTATTCAGATTAGATATTCCGATGGACTTTTAGATCATTCCGATTAGGTCGTTCCGATCGACCATTCCGATCGGTCATTCCGATCGATCATAAAGATTGGACTTTTCGATTGATATTGTAACACCCCACTTGGATAAGTGGACCGTTACGTGTATTTATGGCGTGTCATCAAAGCATAAGGTAAATGTCCTAAAACATTAACTGACCATAAAGGAAATACCGGAATCAAATATCGGCAATCCAAACATAAGCCCAAAACATGAAAAATAAAATACTGAATGAAAGGACTAAACAATGTCCAAATAAGCAGACTAATGTAAGAAATGCATAAAGTAAGAAGTCTGGATAGCTTCCCTCCAAATGCACATGCTCTTAGAATCCTAAAAGCATCCTGGTGTACCTGACGTTAGAACATGAAAGGAACTACGGCTGAGCATAACGCTCAGTGAACGGATATGAAACATGATAAGGGATTACTGAAATGAAGTAGATGATAAATACTGAAGCTGTAAGACTGATAAATAAGGTTGCAGCGGAAATCTGTAAATAATCTGTAAAGTCTGATTTATCAAAAATGAAACTGAACTGTTATCTGTTAAATCTGTATAACATGCATTTACTGTATTTTAATTGCCAAGAGCTTATATAGGTCATGTGTTGTAACAACTGCTGCATGAATACATAGAGGGGTGACCTCGTCATGCTGTAGAGGGGTGACCTCTAAATAACTGTGCTGGGTGGAGGGATCAGCTCCAATGTGAAGGATGTAGAGCACACACCACATTCACCTGCTAAACTGTAATCTGTAGCCTAGGATGCATCCATACGCCCCACTAATAATACTGATAAATGGCCAAGCTGAGCTGAGTGGGACGATGCAGGATATCACTCTCCTGCATGTGAGTCACGACACCGGTGCCTCTAGTGTCGTGGTTACGGTACCTCCGTAACTAGTACATAAACTAAACATGCTTGTATATAATGCTCAGGCAATTTATTTAATTCTTAACATGATTACTGATAAGTTTAAACATATACTGGGGAAAAACATTTGGCTGAAGATGGGGAAATCCTAATCATGCATAGAAAGGAAGTCCTTACTGAAAGGACGGAAATTCCGTACCTCGTATCCAGTAACCGACCGAGATCAACTGACGGAAAGTCTACTCCGGTTTCACGCGAGCTACATGAGTAAAAGACGCGAATAAGTTAACTGATATTCGTTTATTTTATTTATCTCAATCGTACTTAGTTAATTTTATTTATTCTTGTAATACTGTTAATATATAACTGATAATTTGAAAGTCCTAATATTTCTGATTAACGTATTCCTGTTCTATTATTAATTACGTTACAACACGTATAATATTTATATATTTAAAAACCCGCTAATAATAGAAATTCTCAATTAGAAATATTTTCATATTTGTTTTTCTTGAAGGTTAAATCGTGATGAAGCACATGATTTTAAGTGGTTAAAAAGGATCGTTAAAAAAATCAATTAAACTTTACTAATTAAATTATTACAATAAAACCACTTAACTAATTATATATTAGCACTAATTTATAAATATGATTAATCATAATTAAAATAAATCCGGTATTTATTATTTCTCGTGACCCCGAAACCGAGTCAACTTAAGCCTACCGAGACTCCAAACGTCTCGGTCGCACGACAAAGCAAGGCAAACAAAACAACAACCAACGTCCCTCTTTCTGCCCTCTTTGTCCGAGATCTCACAGCCTAGTGCTGTCCGAGATCTCAGACCCTACCATGGGTACTGTTTGGACAGCAGTTCCCCCTGCTGCTCATTTCGTTCCCACTGCTAGTGAAATGTTCCCACTGTTTGTTATTATTCCCACTGTTTATGAAAATGTTCCCGCTGTTTTCACAGTCCCAAACACCCTCTTGCTGCGAGTTAATCCCAAACACCCCTGACTGGTTTTCTAGGCTGCGGCTGTTTAACAAAATCACAACCGAGCCCTTGGAGGGTCACGGCTGGCCACAAACACACACACCGAGACTAATTGGTCTCGGTTCTGCCTAAGTTCGCCAAGAGCCCGACACCCCTGTTTGGATCTTACATGTTTAACCATTTGAGCCCCACTGATTCTCGGCTGAACATAAACTCGAGATCAAAACACAAAAGAAAAGGAAGAATTACCTATACGTTCAGGGATTTGGTGAGAACATACATGATGAATGATTAATAGAGTAAATCCGGATCTCCTTGTTCTTGATCTCTTCTTTTTTTTTTTTGTGGCGGCAACTCAAACCCTAACCCTCGTCCTTTTTTTTCGTCTGAATGCTACCAAAGGGGGTAACCCCCGTGTTTATTTTTTGTATAAAATGGGCCTAAGCCCAAATTCCTTTTTTTTTTTTATTTTACAAACCGCCCCTTTCAAATATTATATAGTTTTCCTTTCCTTTTTTTTAAAAAAATAATATAAATTGCTTCATACTTTCGTGATAAATATTTTCATTTGTCTTTAGTCTTTCTGAAACGTATTAATTATGCGTACTTAACGTATATACGTTCGTAATAATTATTTTCCTGAATAATTGCATAGTTTTATTTAATTAAAACTGCGTATTTAATATTTCAACTATTTAAATACGGGTTTTACAATTCTTCCCCTCTAAAAAAAAATAATTCGTCCCCGAATTAAGGATACACTATACTGGGTTTTACAATTCTTCCCCTCTAAAAGGAGAAATTCGTCCTCGAATTAAAGGTAATAAGCTGATGAAGTTATAAGAACTGAAAGAACACGTAAACTGAAAGACAAATAAGCTGAAGGATAATTTGTCTTCTAATTAAGACATAATGCTGCTGATGGTATAAACCTGACATGACTGAAATGATCATGTAACGTGACATGACTGAAAGAACATAACTGAATTTATTGAAGAAAATAATGAGAGGTCCGGATGGACTCCTCCGTTTCGAGTGGCTTCCCGCTCGAAACGATTCCTTCAAAGGTCTAAACATAATGAACAAAATCTTGGTCCTGATGACCCTGTCCTGATGATGCTGAATAGTTTCCGGTTCTATACTTAAGATAGATTTTCTGAATCTGAGTGAATAAGCTATAGCATGTAGGATACATGAAGTGGTACGTATAATTATCCTGAAAAGATAACATTTATATCTCTGAGCAAGCTGCTGAGAATATATATATAGGGACGAACTACGTGAACAATTGTGAACATGCTAAGTGAGCAATTGTGAACGTGGTTCATAATTATATGAGGAGCGCTGGCATGGAATTAGAATGTGATAAGTGAATCATACTGTGAACGTGATACTAGACATATTACGAACGTATGCTGACTGAGGAATGAATGCCAACCGATACGGCCTGAGATGTGAAATGTCTGCCTGGTTATGGAATAGTTGTGCTAAACTTGAGTCTGATTTCTCAAGCTTTCTGTAACCGTATTCGGTAATAAACTGAGAAACGTGTATCGTGAAATGGCTCACGAACTTGAACGTGAACAATGTTATGAACACAAACGTGAGCTTAAATTATGAGATAGCATAAAAGATGAACTGAAACAGCATCATACTGCGAATGAGACGTAAATGCGAAAGTGAAAATAAACATAAACTTAAAGTGGGCGTAAACATACACTTGATCGTGAACATGAATTCTGTCTGATATGATGGTCGATGGAATGCCTTGAATTCGTACGATTTGCTGCTGAATTTTAAAATTTTCTGCAGATCTGCTACTGCGTGATCCTTTCGGATGAAAGAATTGCGCAGGCTGATTACATGGTTGACGATAACTTAGATAGTATCATACTTTCTCTGAGCCTGTGGTAGCTGATAACAATTTCATGGGATTTCGTCTCATTTATGTTCAGAAATTTCTAAGGGTTGTAGTAACTCACTAACATGACGGAGTTCTATCTCAAACCTGCGGTATGTCAGGCATCTAGACATGAACATAGCTACATCAATGTGTGATACTGCTTCTAACAACATCCTGCCTGGAATTATGGAACATTCTGGTGGATATCTGTTTGCATAGCCATGGAAGGAATTCTTAGGGAGAACTGTCGGCAATTTCTGCGGTAACAGTCAATCGAGTTCTAGAAAGGTTTGTACTCCGTTCACAGTCGTCGGTCGGGACCATAAGGTGATGGCCTTCACCTTCGCATCATTGTTTGAAATTTCTTTCTGCTAAGGTAGAATGGCTCAGAAATGCCACTTTGTTCAATTGGAATCCATATCTAGAAAGCTGTATATAAAATTTTCTCCTATCGAAGATTCGGTACAATTGTGAGAAGATGAGTCTAGTGTTCTTCTCTAGTATTAGGCATATCAGAATGTGATCAATGAATATACTGATGATATTGCATGAGAGTCATAAAAAAAAATTATTCATAATTTCATATCTAACTGGAGCGTCAGGGAGCTCAGAAGTATACAATCAAATTTTTTTAGAGAGACTGTAATATGTGCAACAGCAGTCTGGAAACGTCATGTTCTTTCTCTCACCACTGATGGTAGCATGATCAGGAATTTGTTCTGGAAAATATTTAAGACATCGTAGCAGGTTAGATAAACCTGCTATTTATGGAATGAACATTGATTAAGAATGGTGATCTTGTAAAAAAAAAATTAGCGGTCGATACATGATCTCATGATACCGGCCTTCTTCCTGATAGACATAAACGGTGCACTTCCTGGTGGTGCGCTATGGTGAATAAGGCCTCTTTCCGGTAACTTTTGCAGCAAATGCTGCAACTCTTTAACTTACCTGAAGTCTTGCAATAAAGAGTTTTGAAAACAGGTTCTGTTCTTGAGACTAACTCGATGTTAAATTCTGTCTTGCAGTCAGGAATGAATTTCTGGAAAACCTTCCGGAATTACATCTGGAAACTTTGGGATAATCTGTTGATCATAAATTTAAGGAATTTCAGAATTCGTATCATGAATGGTGACCAGAAGTCTTCGCAGCTAAAAGATAATAATTCACGTGCTCGTAAATCTGGAACAATTTTTACTGATTTTATGGCAGGAGTAAAATGAATATGATCAGGGTTGGTAAGACGGATCTCATCGTTAACTGAAAATAAAACTTTAATAAATATGGTGATACCGTTAAGTCCTTTCTGGCTGACAGGCTGGTGACTACCTGATTTAAGATAAAGCTGACATAAGAATACGTGAAGTAAACATGGCGACTTTTCACTGAATGTGTTCGTCTGTAACCTCACAGAGTGAACACTACGTGTTTAACCTGAATAATCCTCCATTGGTGGTGACTGGATTTTTCAAATGATCTAATTTATGCGTGGCATAATAGAGCGAGTGTATCCCCCTCGGAGGGTGCCCTGAATCATTGAGGGCCTAGTTTAGAAACATACGGAGTTACGAGTTCTGACTCGTACTTTGAGGAAAGATTCGTATGACGTGTACCATGACTGGTGTCCTAATATGTGTCTTCCGAAAAGTTACCGAGGCCTCTGCCTTGACTGATGTCTTGACACGTGTTTTAGTAGATGAATCTGAACAAGGTTAAAATTTTTTTGGTAACTACTAGGATTGGCGGACCGGTTAGACTACTGACCTTTGTATTTCTGGTCACGTCCGTTCCGGAGTTCTGATGGTCACTGACTGATTAATTATAAGTACGATGGTTGTCACTACTACTTTGTCTGTCAGTTTGCTGACGGTCGCTATCATGACCGTGATTCCTGTAATCATTTCTGCTGAGTGGCCAGCTGGTTGCCAGTTCCCACTCTTCCGACAGAAAGATTTGCTGAGTGAAGTGTGACATCTAACTGAGAAGGTAAAAGTATGGAGTGGAATGGTAGTGTCTGATGGTTGAATTTATTCTTGTCAGAAATTTCAAATTTATAGTTTTCGTCCTCGTTCCGCAGTCTTCATAGTATAAACGGCATCAGCGTCTTGTGAAATCTCTAAAGTTCAGCAGCATCAGCATTTGTGAGGTCTTCAAAGTGTTAGCGGCATCAGCATCTAGCAAAATCTTCAACTCACGAGCAGCATCAGCACTTGGTAGAATATCGACAAGTGGAAACGCCTAAGATGATTGAGGATCGATTAGCAATATCCATGGAATAGGGTACCTGGGGTACACCTGGACTACTGTACATGAAGTACAAAATGAATACTGCACATGGAGCATATCTGAGACACTATACGTGGAGTGTACGTGAAATACTGTACATGGGGTATAACTGAGATACTGTACATGGGGTACATATGGAATACTGTACCTGGAGCTGGTGGAAATTTTATGGGATGATCGATACTGGTGTCTCTTCTCTGACATTATAAGAGAAATAAATTGATTTAAACGGTAGTAAACTGATCTGAAATAAGTAACATGATAGGCTGACAATTCCTGCGTCGATTTACTGCTGGTTGTTTCGAGGCTGAAATGTATGATATAATCGAAGACCCAACAGTGGTCAGCATGAAGCATGATTAATGAAGGCATCATGATTTATCATGAAAACGGGTTTTACTGAAGTTCTTGTGTATCTTAACATGAAAACATCATTACTTTGCTGAAAATATAATCCTCGTAAGGAGACATGAAACTGAATCATCATGTAGATGACATCAACGTGAGGGTATGAAAATTTGACTGTTACAAGGAACATAAAAAAGTCTAATCAACTGAAATTTAATATCAACTGAGGTTTAATATCAGCTGATGTAGACGGCTATGGTTCCCTTCATAAAATTCAAAGAAGAACATGTGACTAAGTATGGTGATTCTGGTTCGATCCATACTTGTCAAAATTTTTTGAGAACTGTCGAGTATAGAAATTTACAATCTGGGACTAAACACGGTTGGTTGTAGTCCAAATCATGCTTGTCAAACTTTATAAATTATCGTGATATGTGCAAAGGTGGACATCTATGGTTCAATTCACAAAACATCATTTGACTGAAAAGCATGAAATTCGATATGAACATTGGTGAACGTATATGGCTGGTACACCAAGTGATATTTGACTGGAAACATGAATCTGTCATGAGTAAGGGTAAACGCCTATGGTCGGTTTACCAATACAAAATCTGAACGGCAAGGATGAGCGCCTATGGTCAGCTCACCAAAACTAAAATTCGCTAAAACACATGTGACTAAATATGGCTAGTTATGTACCAACCTTTTACTTAGTCAAAACTTTAAGAAAACTGACTGATAATGAAGAAAACTGACTGAATAATCCATGAGAAACATGAATGATAACAACGCCAAAATCTGGGAAGTTCCTGGTGACTACCCACTAGTCACAGGTCAAGTTTTAGAGCCTACAGGTCGAACCTTGCGCTCTGATACCATAATTGTAACACCCCACTTGGATAAGTGGACCGTTACGTGTATTTATGGCGTGTCATCAAAGCATAAGGTAAATGTCCTAAAACATTAACTGACCATAAAGGAAATACCGGAATCAAACATCGGCAATCCAAACATAAGCCCAAAACATGAAAAATAAAATACTGAATGAAAGGACTAAACAATGTCCAAATAAGCAGACTAATGTAAGAAATGCATAAAGTAAGAAGTCTGGATAGCTTCCCTCCAAATGCACATGCTCTTAGAATCCTAAAAGCATCCTGGTGTACCTGACGTTAGAACATGAAAGGAACTACGGCTGAGCATAACGCTCAGTGAACGGATATGAAACATGATAAGGGATTACTGAAATGAAGTAGATGATAAATACTGAAGCTGTAAGACTGATAAATAAGGTTGCAGCGGAAATCTGTAAATAATCTGTAAAGTCTGATTTATCAAAAATGAAACTGAACTGTTATCTGTTAAATCTGTATAACATGCATTTACTGTATTTTAATTGCCAAGAGCTTATATAGGTCATGTGTTGTAACAACTGCTGCATGAATACATAGAGGGGTGACCTCGTCATGCTGTAGAGGGGTGACCTCTAAATAACTGTGCTGGGTGGAGGGATCAGCTCCAATGTGAAGGATGTAGAGCACACACCACATTCACCTGCTAAACTGTAATCTGTAGCCTAGGATGCATCCATACGCCCCACTAATAATACTGATAAATGGCCAAGCTGAGCTGAGTGGGACGATGCAGGATATCACTCTCCTGCATGTGAGTCACGACACCGGTGCCTCTAGTGTCGTGGTTACGGTACCTCCGTAACTAGTACATAAACTAAACATGCTTGTATATAATGCTCAGGCAATTTATTTAATTCTTAACATGATTACTGATAAGTTTAAACATATACTGGGGAAAAACATTTGGCTGAAGATGGGGAAATCCTAATCATGCATAGAAAGGAAGTCCTTACTGAAAGGACGGAAATTCCGTACCTCGTATCCAGTAACCGACCGAGATCAACTGACGGAAAGTCTACTCCGGTTTCACGCGAGCTACATGAGTAAAAGACGCGAATAAGTTAACTGATATTCGTTTATTTTATTTATCTCAATCGTACTTAGTTAATTTTATTTATTCTTGTAATACTGTTAATATATAACTGATAATTTGAAAGTCCTAATATTTCTGATTAACGTATTCCTGTTCTATTATTAATTACGTTACAACACGTATAATATTTATATATTTAAAAACCCGCTAATAATAGAAAGTTCTCAATTAGAAATATTTTCATATTTGTTTTTCTTGAAGGTTAAATCGTGATGAAGCACATGATTTTAAGTGGTTAAAAAGGATCGTTAAAAAAAATCAGTTAAACTTTACTAATTAAATTATTACAATAAAACCACTTAACTAATTATATATTAGCACTAATTTATAAATATGATTAATCATAATTAAAATAAATCCGGTATTTATTATTTCTCGTGACCCCGAAACCGAGTCAACTTAAGCCTACCGAGACTCCAAACGTCTCGGTCGCACGACAAAGCAAGGCAAACAAAACAACAACCAACGTCCCTCTTTCTGCCCTCTTTGTCCGAGATCTCACAGCCTAGTGCTGTCCGAGATCTCAGACCCTACCATGGGTACTGTTTGGACAGCAGTTCCCCCTGCTGCTCATTTCGTTCCCACTGCTAGTGAAATGTTCCCACTGTTTGTTATTATTCCCACTGTTTATGAAAATGTTCCCGCTGTTTTCACAGTCCCAAACACCCTCTTGCTGCGAGTTAATCCCAAACACCCCTGACTGGTTTTCTAGGCTGCGGCTGTTTAACAAAATCACAACCGAGCCCTTGGAGGGTCACGGCTGGCCACAAACACACACACCGAGACTAATTGGTCTCGGTTCTGCCTAAGTTCGCCAAGAGCCCGACACCCCTGTTTGGATCTTACATGTTTAACCATTTGAGCCCCACTGATTCTCGGCTGAACATAAACTCGAGATCAAAACACAAAAGAAAAGGAAGAATTACCTATACGTTCAGGGATTTGGTGAGAACATACATGATGAATGATTAATAGAGTAAATCCGGATCTCCTTGTTCTTGATCTCTTTTTTTTTTTTTTTTTTGTGGCGGCAACTCAAACCCTAACCCTCGTCCTTTTTTTTCGTCTGAATGCTACCAAAGGGGGTAACCCCCGTGTTTATTTTTTGTATAAAATGGGCCTAAGCCCAAATTCCTTTTTTATTTTATTTTACAAACCGCCCCTTTCAAATATTATATAGTTTTCCTTTCCTTTTTTTAAAAAAAATAATATAAATTGCTTACATACTTTCGTGATAAATATTTTCATTTGTCTTTAGTCTTTCTGAAACGTATTAATTATGCGTACTTAACGTATATACGTTCGTAATAATTATTTTCCTGAATAATTGCATAGTTTTATATAATTAAAACTGCGTATTTAATATTTCAACTATTTAAATACGGGTTTTACAATTCTTCCCCTCTAAAAAAAAATAATTCGTCCCCGAATTAAGGATACACTATACTGGGTTTTACAGATATTCCACATAGATCATTCCGATTGGGATACAATCATTCCGATCACGCGATTCCGATTGGATAATTCAGATTGGTACATTGTCATTCCGATGAGGTCAATGATATTCATATATGTCATTCCGATTGGTACATTGTCATTTCCGATCATGTAATTTCCAAAGGGTATTCCAATAAGCTAAGTGCCCTTGTGTTGCTAGATTGTTTCCTATATAAGTGGACTTATAGTATTTGCGAAAAGATTGTTGTTGCACCATCACTTTAAGTTAGCATGCTTTTACACTATGCAATTGCCTTAGACTCTCTAATGATTTCGACCTAGACTGCATTATTTCCTTATTAGGCTTTAAGTAAATTAGGGCCACTTTCACGAAACCAAGTTTTATTGAAATTAATTAATTTTATCTCTTAAGAATACTTGAACGGTTTCTTATTACATAAGTTCTTCCTATTTAATAAGTTGACTCCTCTGTAAACAAAAGAGATAAAAATTACTTATTCAATGTCTTGTGTTTTGTTTCCAGGCCATGGAAGACAAAGTTTCATCATTTTCTTGCCCTCTGATCAAGCCTTCTATTGTTTGGGTTGAGAAAAATGCTACAATTCCTGATGTAGTGGTTGAAACTAAACCAAAACCCACTAAAGTTTTGGTTGAATCTAAACCAAGACCTACTGAGGTGTTAGTAGAAATGAAACCTAGACCTACTGAGGTTCTGGTTATGACAACCAAGATATCCAAATATTTTAAGAATTAATGCTAGGTTGTTATCCATTTAGAATAAAATGTATTTGGCATGTCTGTGTGTTGTTGTATGTAAGGACCCAGTCCATCTGAACCATGGTTGTATGTTGCTTCTCTATTATATGTGGTAATAATTGTTATGTTTTATTACCTATGCTTCAACTTGGTATAGACTTAAGATATATATATTTTGTGTATATCATTTGTGCTTATATCATTAAAGCAGGTCCATGTCAATCACCAGAGAACAACAACAACAATCAGACCTCGCATTAGTACCACTAAATGTCCGACTACCACTTGCAGAGAACAACTTTCGTCTGAAGAGGATTTTGATCCAAAAATTGCCGCTTTCAAAGTTGCAATGGACATTCTTGACATGTCACCCATTAAAGATGCACTTAGAGCTACTGCATCAGTTCCTGAAATCTACATTCATGAATTTTGGGCCACAGCATCGATTACCGCCGCAAAGGAAGCATCTAAGATATCAATCACTTTCAAAATCAACAGGCAAAATTTTACTCATGATTTAAATCAATTTAGGAAATTGTTCAAGTTTCCAAAATTAGCAAAAGGAGAAAAGTTTGTGCCCATTCCAAAAATAGATGAAGTGCTTCGAGTACTTAGAGCTCTAAACTATGAGGGTAACATTCAACATCTATCTCAGTTCTCCACTGCACGCATTGGTCAACCATGGAAAGCAATCGTCATCATCATAACCAGGTGCCTCACTTCAAAGGCTCGTGGTTATGACCAACTGAGACCACCTCAGGCTCATATACTTTGGGGCCTATACACTGCATCTAAAGTGGATTATGCTCTACTTCTTTGGCAAGAAGTGTGTTACCAATTCACCGGTACCAAGAAGAAATCACTACATCTTCTGTTTCCATGGTTCACAAAACTTATCATCAACCATTTCATGAAGAGTGTTCCTTCTATTGACAAGCGTGGAAACTTCTTCTACCATACATCAGATGATGACCATGTGTTGGATCAGATGGGTGATGAAAAACATCCCAGTAAGTATTCACTGCTTCTAGCTTTCGTGCCTGACACCATGATCAATGACAGGATCAAGGACAGTGAACCTTACAAACAAATGCTTCTGGACATTGAAACACAATTTAAAAGGGCAAACGCAGATCCATCCGAAAAACAAAAGGGTAAAAAGGAAAAAGACTGTTCTCAAACGCCAAAAGACTTCTTCACCCCAAACCAAAGGTAAAGCCAAAGGGAAAGAGCAACTACGTGATGAAGATGCAGATGAACAAGATCCCTTAGTACAAATGTCTGAAGAAAAACAGATGCGCATTGCACAAAAGTTAAGTAGGATGGAGGCACAGAAAACCGGTAGTGGTTCTAGATCAAAAACTCCTGCCGAGTTAGCACTGGAAGCTTTTGGAGATCCAGACGATCCAACTGATGAAGAGGAACAAGATCTCAGACTAGAGGAAGAACTCACAGACCCAACAAATCAAGATGATGACAACGTAGATGATTATATCAACTACGATTATGAAGATCAAAATTTAGAAGGTGGAACAGATATGGAAACAATTCTGTACGATGACGTCAATCTTAGCAAACCACTTCCACCTCCTTCATCAATAATAGCAGCAGAAGATGCTCATTTGACGTTGTTTCCTATTCAACAACACATACCCCCTCCACCACCAGTCTTCAGCACTGTTGTAACAACCGTCCCGCCGATTGAATCTACAATCGAGACCATTCAACCTGTATCAACCACCACCCCCGTAATTACACCCACACCATCACCGGTAACTCATCAACCTGTATTAACTACCACCCAAATGATTACAACGTTGCCTCCACCGATTGTCGATCCTCTTGTGCCAACAACTGCCCTAGTGATTGTACCAACATCGCCACCTATCCTCGAACAACTTGTACCAACCACCATCCAATCCACACCCTCGTTAGCAATTGTAGTAACTCCTCCACCAACAACAACAGCAGTACAACTATCATCCACTCCCACTCCATTTCTCACAATCAATGATCCACTCATTCAGCACCTCCAAAAACAACTGGAATCACAGGAAAATACTATTGCGACACTAGAGAAAAGGATAAATCATAGTAAGTCACGTGACGAACGAGCACAAAAACGTGATGACAAAAAAATTCAAGAATCATTCGAAGGTGTCATAAGACTTAAAAAGCAACACAAAAACTTGCTGAAAAGGACGCACGTGACAAAGAAAATGCTGTATTTCTCGATTCCATCAATGATTCCATGACTAACATCATTCAGCGTGAAGTTAGGTCATGCGTACATCAGGAGCTTCCAGCATTATTCACAAATGGCCTTACTAACTTACAGTTAATGCAAACCTTGGAGACTCGGTTAACCAACATTGAGTCACCCATAACAGAAGCTCAACACGAATTACAAAGAGCTCTTAGTAAGGTCATAATGGAAGCTTCTAACACACCACCAGTAGAAGACACTGCAGTTCCCCAATCTTCCAAGAAACGGAAACGACAGGAGTCAGAAAATGAGGAAGAGGAAAAGACTGAGGAGGAAGAACATTCTGATAACAATGAAGAAGAAAAGGACGAGGACGAGGATGAGGACGAGGACGAGGACGAGGATGAGGACGAGGATGATGACGAG
This sequence comes from Glebionis coronaria, assembly GCA_025667525.1. Lineage (NCBI taxonomy): Eukaryota > Viridiplantae > Streptophyta > Magnoliopsida > Asterales > Asteraceae > Glebionis > Glebionis coronaria. Next base: position 85,248,911 of record CM046879.1, on the reverse strand, counting down.
GATGAGGACGAGGACGAAGACGAGGATGAGGATGAGGACGATGGGGAGGATAAGGATGACGATGAGGATGATGAGGATGACGATAGTGATGCGGATGACGATAATGGGAATGGTAAGGATAAGGAGAAAGGGGATGGTGATAAGGATGAAGGTAATGGCACCAATGGAGAAGAATCTGAAGAATCTGATGCACGTTCAAAAGAAAAAGTTGCCGATAAACAAGCTGAGAATGAACACATCACCACTGACGAGCATGGTGAAACCACTGACAAAACCACAGGTAAGTCATCCGAACCAGCTCTTACTAGTGTATCACAAGTAGATCCTATACTACCACTAGTACAAGCCGAACCAATGATTGAAGACGAACCATCACCGTCTGTGGAACATCACTCTCCACCGCCTGCTCCTGTTCAGCATCACACAGAAACAGCCACAGGTACTTCTTCTGTACTGGTTCCTACTAATGTCTCATCAACAGCACCTGTTGAACACGAACCTATGCAAGAAGACGACCCGATACCATCTGTGATACATAACTCTCCACCTCAACACTACATTGATATGGATATTGACGAGTTAAATCAACCAGATCCTGAGTTTGCTGATACGTTCACTATTGATGAGACGGTTCCCGTACAGCCATGGCTTACACAGGCAACAACCGCACGTACAGTTTCTGACAGTGAAAAGGCGGATCTCACACAATTCCTCAATAATCCTATCGACTTCTCTGGATTCTTGATGGATAAATATGGAGTGCCTAGCATTGATACAAATATGCTTCAAACAACGATCAAAGACAAGAACTTCTGGGCTTCCATGAAGATTGCCGAAACTGAGGGAGAATATCATTTTAATGAGCTATTGAAAGCAATCAAGTCAACAGCATCAGGTGAACAAGCTCCAATCCTTCTTCCACTAACACCCTCAATTATTGCAGCCGCCAAGGATCTGCCAATGCAATACTTCACCAACCGTGATCTTGACTACTTAGAAAACGGCGCGGACAAGTATGCTACGTCCTTAACAATGGGCAAAGCAGTAAATTTGGAGGATATCCCTTGGATTGAAGATAAAGTTTCAAAACTATGGAGCAAAAAGCTTGTCAAACAATATGATCAATATGCGGAATTAGGCATCTCCCATTGGCGGGGCAACAAGAAGTCGGCTTATTACTTCTACAATCACACCAAGCAAGGTACACCTATACTTGCAACCCGTCGAATCTCCAGCATACAGGGCGTTAACTTTCACCATATCTTCGGATATTCGTATTTGAAAGACATCGTATTCAAGCGAGAAGACGGTAAGACTTATAGTGTCAGTGAAGGGGATCTTCAATTCCTACGACTTGAAGATATTGAAGATTTTCTACTCCTTTTGGTTCAAGGCAGGGTACCTCATTTAGACCCCGATGAAGTCATTGCTCTAAGTTCCAACATTCGCCAATTCACTCGTCGAATTGTAATCAAGCAAAGGGTTGAGGATTTACAACTCGGGGTAGAGAGTTACCAATCCAGGCTAAATCTGGAACGACCTCGCACAACACCAATGAGTCGTTTTCACCAAGGTAAGGAACCATACATGGGTACACTTAAACCAGAGATGGGCATATTTTACCTGAATGAAGTAGAGGTCATGCAATACATGCGACTCTCAGAACTACACAAGTTCAGCGATGGCACTCTCAAGCATGTACGTGACAAGCTGTTGATGCTCAACTCAGGATAAGGTCTTCCAGAAGTAAAGTACCAATGGGAAGGCCGATTTAAGAAGAGTGCCAACCATACCATCCAGGTGATTGAGGAAAAGTTAAGGCATCGACGGTTGATCCGCAGTATTGAACGATTCGTGGGGGGCAGACCATATGGAGCACATCACAGGCTCGTGGACCGATCCATCTAATGGGTCGTACTATTTCAGGTCTACTCCATATTGGTTAATTTGTGGATATGTTAATATTGTAAATATTGTGCTTTTGTGGCTTGTTGTAGTGTGAAAGTATGAAATGTTTCAAGAATTTCTCACGAGATTCTAAATCTTTCAAAATCTATCATACTCAAGCACTACAACTTACCCTCATTAATTTGAGGGGGAGCATTAACATGTTCTATGGCCAAACATCGATTTCATTTTTTACCCAAAGACCGGTTAATCCATTCAATATCTCAAATATTAATGGTTAACATTTTGGATAAGGGGAGAAAATGGGATTAAGGAGACTTAAATGATACTTGGCCAAAAAGATGAAAAAGACTTAACGATAATCCAACTTAATATGTGTAAAGCACGTGTTAAGGGGGAGCGTTTTTTGAACAAAACACCTAAGGTACAAAACTTTTGATTTCAATATCACAAGTACCTTAAGTGATTTTCAAGGATTTTATGGTGGCTATACTTTCCCAAAACACGCTTAATTCACGACGAAAGTGGTGACAAAAGGGTGGTAGGAATAGGTTTAGTCCAATGATTCATCAGAGCCGATGGAATCTTCCCAAGGACAATTCCCTAGATAGAATTAGAAGTCATAGGAAAGTTGGAGAAAGATGGTGAACGTAGCTGAATGCCGACCAAGTACTTAAGCTAGCACTGGAACAATCACGACAAGGTGCTAGTTATGACGTATTGGTAAGCATTGAAGGGGTTGAAGAATGAAAAAGAATTGTAAAGATAAAGGGTGTAAAGAAAGAAGCCCTCCTTACAACTTTAGGCAGAAACCGGGTCAATACATATGCTATTGAGATCATTTTTGTTAATGATTCTCGATATTGAAGAAAGACATCATGGACCCAGTGATGCAATGTACAACCCTTCCCAGCTAACTCAAATATCTCTCAAAAGGTATTTGTTTTAATCACACAGAGATCAACACGTTATCTATTGGTTTATTCACTCCGAATAGACTGATATTGAAAAGGTGGCACTCCTCTCTAGCCATCGCTCACTAAATCAAAATGCACTATCGAGTCTAGAGCCAAGAGATCATCAAAAGTCTCATTAAGACACTTTCCATTCATTCCTTACTTTCTCACACACTATGAAAAGTAAGAGATTTTTATGAGTCCTACGCAATATTCTTGTAATATTGCCAGAACATCCGAGTAATACGCAAGTATTACAATGAAGATGGAAATCCTGCTTGAGCCAACATCAAACAAGCTCATGGTAGGTTACACGTGCGGTTCTTTAAGAACCAATCTTGTGAAAAACTGGAAAGAAACAGTGGTTTAATTCTTAATTGAACTTAAACTCGTTCCAGGCCTCTACGCATTATCATACGATCTTGCCAGAACACTCAGAGTGACACTCTTTAGTGTTCACAGTGACGAGTGGAAATCCTTCTAGTGTTAACATTAAACAGCACTTGGTAGGTAACAAGCAAGATTCAATTTGAATCAAGTTTGTGACAACTGGAAAGCAACGATGGTGAATATCTTAATTGAAATTCACTTGTTCCAGGTTTCATGAATTGACGGCTTCAATCATAAGGATTTTTAATCCAAATGATTCACTCTTTATGTTCGCAGTCAGCTTTGGACGGTCGAATAAAGAGAACGGGTTTACCCGCGAAATCCTGTCAGGAAGTTACTTAATTGAAACTATCCGTCACGGGTACGATATCTAATATCGTTCAACGGTCTTCACCGACCGGAGGTAAAATGCTACAGAATTAGAATAAAATGTCAAAGCCATTTTATTCGTGTCGTTGCTGTGTACCTGTTAAAGACGGTGGCGTTGCTGTGTACATGTTGAAGACGGTGGCGTTGCTGTGTACCAGTTGAAGACGGTGGCGTTGCGGTGTACCTGTTGAAGACGTCCTCACATGCTTATTCCTTTAGCATCAAATACTCCTGAAAATTCAAGAAAGTATGACCTAAAAGTCTTCCGCTGTATAGACTCTGAAACTTTCAAGAATTCAACAAAGGATAAGTGTGTGGGACATGAAGTCACAAAGAGGCGAACCTCACAAGAAAAATAAAGGCTGCACGTGAAAGGCCAAAAGAACATGTTCCAAGCAAAAAAGGCTGATATCATTCAACACATATTCACAAAAGAAAAGAAAAAGAAAGAAAAGAAGACTACGAGCTCAAGAACAAGATCTAACATGCTAGATTAGGACTTTGTAAATTTGGAGTGACCTCCCTTTGGGGGAGATTGTTGGAAATACATTTTACGCATTTAGAAAGTCTCGGTCACTCCAACAATGTAGTTATAGGCTCGTAGTTAAGTTTAGTTTCATTTATTAAATAGCCCGACCCATGAGCATGTTCATGGGCCGGAAGCCCAAGTCCTTTAAGGACTTGGGGTATTTAAACCTCTTTCCACCATGGAAAGAGGTGTTGGTTGTTTATTTCTCACTTTACATAATACAAGTTTCTTTCACTTCTCTCTCTAACTTTCTCTCTCTAGAAAAACATCAACCCTCTTGATTCATAAAGATTATCATTATTCTACAGAGTTGAATTTAATCGACGAAAAATCCCGAATCAGAATCGAAAATGTCAACTTTTCTGAAAAGTCTAGAAGACAAGAAGAACGGGAGAAAGCCCACTCACCAACCAAAGGGGACACCTATAAAAGGAATCCCCCTCACACTTTTCATTCAGTTTTTTTGAGTTTTTAGTTTTCTTTCATCTCCTTCTTTTTCTCTCTTCTTGTTCGTAGGTATCACCAACACCACTAGGGTGTTTGGTGATTTTGATCTTTGTTTTTCAAATCTTGTAATTTTAATCTTTGTTTTGTGATTGTTAAAACATTAATCATCAATACAAGTTCTTGTTTAATCTTTCCATTTCATCTTGTTCATCATCCTCTTTTTATTCAAGTTCTTAAGTTCTTATTTGATTGATTTGATCTTTAAAAAGTTGTTGAATTTGTGTTTTTACTGTTGGGATTTGTTGCTTATGGTTTTTAGATGATTTGTGGTTAATTTGGTAAAACCTTTTTGATTATTTAGTTTGATTTTGGATCAAAACGTTTCTCCCTGTTTTTCTGCTTAAGTTACTGTTCTTGAGTTTCCCAGACTTCCGGATGAAGGAAAAGTTCCGGATGAACACAAACTTCCGAATGAACCACTAGTTCCGGATGAACATAAAGTTCCGGATGAACCAAACTTCCGAATGAGTTTTCTTTTCTTCCGAATGAGTTTTCTTTTTAAAAGTTTCGAGTCAATTTTCAAAAGTTCCGAGTGAAGCATCTTGACCATAAGTTCCGAACCAACTTCCGGATAAACTTCCGAACGAAGTTCCGAATCAAGTTCCGACTCAAAGTTCCGGGTGAAGGATTTTCCAAAGTTCCGAATCAACTTCCGAAGAAAGTTCCGAACTAACTTCCGAATCAAGTTCCGCATGAAGGTTCTGAGTAAAGTTCCGAGTGAAGGGTTCGGATAAAGTTCCGGATGAAGGTTCCAAGTTAAGTTCCGAACGAAGTTCCGGATCAAGGGTTCCGAGTAAACTTCCGGGTGAAAACTTCCGAATCAAGGTCAAACTTCCGAATTAATTTTCTTTGTGTACTTTTAAGTGTTACTGTTCCTTACTGTTTCTTTAGTTCAAACTTATATTTTAATTTTAATTTTAATTTTAATTTTAATTCAAGTTTAATTAATTGTTATTAATATAATTGCTTTTAGATTTAAGTTTACACTTTAATGCATTTAAAATTTAGTAGATTAGAAAACCACTCCCCTTGTTAGTAACCAACAATCATTCCACTTAGAACCGAGATCAATTCGAGAGGATATCGAGAGAATTTAGAAGAACCCATTGAAAAACAGAGTATCAAATGGCACTGTTGCCGGCTCTTCTCGTTAAGATCAAAAGTTTTTTGTGAGAACTTGGATTTTGGGATCCGTTCCCCGTGAACGTTACTTTTTCATAAAAACTTTCAAAAACACTAAAAAAATATAAAATTTTCAAAAATCCTAAAAAGTAAAAAAACATAAAAAACCAAAAATATTTTGCTTTGTTTTTCTCTTGTTAGTTCTTTTGTAGGTGTATGCGCACTCGATCCACGTCTTATCAAGAGCCCGAGCCTCTCGATCACTTAGACATGGCCGGTGTACAAAACAACAACAACATACCACCTCCAAACAACAATAATAACAACAACAACCCACCTTTCAACAACATGAATAATAACAACAAAAATGAGCCTCTACCGGATAATCGCCCGATGATTGAACTGCTGCAAGATCACGTAGATGGCAACACGGATCTAATTGTTATACCAGCAATTGCAGCCAACAGCTTTGAGCTAAAATCAGGCTTTATCCAGATGGTCTCTGCTCAACCATTCTTGGGGCGTACCATTGATGACCCACATGACCACATCAAGAGATTCTTGTAACTCACCAACACGGTCAAATTCAATGGTGTTCCACAAGAGGTAATCCGGTTACAACTTTTTCCCTTTTCTTTAGAGGGACAAGCCCGGCATTGGCTTGCTAAGGAACCGCCACAGAGTATTCTCTCGTGGACGGATTTGGAGACCAAGTTTATCAATTACTTTTTCCCACCCTCTCGTACTACCGCTTTGCGGAATGAAATCATAAATTTTGAACAAAAGTACGATGAGTCGTTCAGTGAATCTTGGGATCGTTTTAAAGATCTTTTAAGAAAATGCCCACAACATGGTTTTACCAAAGTGCATCAAATTAATACTTTTTACAATGGTTTAAGCATGAGTGACCAAGATTCACTAAACAGTTCCTCGGGGGGTAATCTTTTGGCTAAGACTTCCAATGCTGCTTGGGATATCATTGAGAATAAGTCTCGTGTGCAAACCAAGAGTGTTCGGACCAATGTTGCTAGTGCTAGTACTAGTGACAGCGATAAGCGACTTGACAAAATCACTACGCTTCTTGAATAGCTTGTTACCCACACCGTCAGCAACACCAACAGCATCAACGCTAGAAACGCTAAAGACGCTCAAGTCAATGCTGTTAGCCAACCATGCGAGATATGCGGGGGTCCTCACTCTTACACCACTTGTACCGCCACCCAAGACTACACTTCTGAGAATGTGAATGCAACTTATGGCACCTATCCTCAACCTATTTATCAAGCTAGACCTCAAGGTGACCGTAATTTGCTTAGCTACCGCTCCACCAACTACCTCTCACCACCCGGTTTTCCTCCAAACAACCCAAACCAACAACAAAACCTTAATCGCCCTCCTCAACAACAACAACAACCTCGTACACCATACATCCCTCCTCACAAGCAGCAACAACCACCTCAACGAAACAATCAAGTCTACCAGCAACCTGCTTATCAACCACCCGCATACAATGCTCCTCCCAACCAACCCACCGCTCTTCACCAAGAAGTGGAAACATACATGAGGACTAACGATGTGATCGTGGGAAATCTTCAGCGGGAAGTGCTCAACCTGAAAGCAGACCTGGTCAAACAAGGGAACGATTTGAGAGCTGACATGAGAAACACGCTGGATAGTCAAACCAATGACTTGAAGAACATGATGGCTAGTTTCTTCCAAGGTAATCAACCCTCTTCTTCGGGTACTCTTCCGAGTAACACCGTTGCGAATCCAAGAGGGGAGATGAAAGCAATCACCACTCGCAGTGGCAAAGGTACCAAGGAACCCGAGCTTCCTATACCTCCACCGGTGGTTGTGACTAAGGAGAACGAGTCACCTGCTCCTATTCCTCATCCTTCTCCTTCCCCAATTTCTCCACCTCTTCCTTCTACCCCTCCCCCACCCAAGGATGTGAGTGATCCTATTCTCCCAAAGCCTTCCTTTTCTTCCAATATACCTTATCCATCTAGGTTGAGGAAAGAGAAGCTTAAAAGCAAGGACGATATTCAGGTTTCGAACTTTCTTAAGATGTTCAAACAACTGAATTTCAATATCTCCTTCGCTGAGGCTCTCGCTCACATGCCTAAATAGGCGAAAATGTTTAAAGATCTTCTGAGCGACAAGGAAAAGCTTCTTGATATTGCCAACACCCAACTTAATGAGAATTGCTCTGCAATGCTCTTAAGGAAATTGCCAACCAAGCTTGGTAATCCGGGTCGTTTCTTAATCCCTTGAAATTTCCCGGGAGTAGAGAATTGCATGGCCCTAGCCGATCTAGGTGCCAGTATTAATCTAATGCCTCGAAGCGTTTGGAAGCAATTATCTCTCCCTGAGCTAGTCCCCGCCAAAATGACTTTGGAATTAGCTAACCGTACGGTTGCTTATCCAGTGGGGATAGCCGAATACGTCTTTGTAGGAGTTGACAAATTCACTTTTCCTGCCGATTTCGTCATCGTCGACTACGAGATGGACCCTCGTGTTCCTTTGATCGTGGGTCGTCCCTTCCTGAGGACCGGTCGCACTCTCATCGATGTTGAAGCCGGTGAGCTTATCATGAGAGTGGGTGACGATAAAATCGTCTTCAACATGGGAAAGTTGTCTAAACAACCTTATTCCTACGAGAGTGTTAATTGTATTGACGTTCTTGATGAGGCTTGTGAAGAACACTTTAATGATGCTTGTAAAAATATTCCTACCTCTCTTCCCAATGTTGAAACCGTTGCCTCTATTGATTCATCACTGTCTCTCTTTGGAGAAAGTGATTTGTTTTGGAACAATCTTGAAGACACCATGGGAGATGTGAATTTAGCTGCTGATGATTCTCCCACCGATGGGGATGACGACATGCATTTCTTTGATAACCTTCTCAACGAAGACAATCTTTCTCCACCATCTCCCACGGTTATTGCTATCGATACTCCGACTTTGAATACGCCTCCCGTCAAAAATCCTCCGGATTTAGAACTTAAGGAGTTGCCGCCCCATCTCGAGTATGTGTTCCTTGAAGAAGAGAAGAAGTCGCCAGTCATCATTGCTAAGGATTTGAAAGATGAAGAGAAAACTCGCCTCATCGCCGTGCTGAAAGATCATAAGAAGGCTATTGCTTGGAAAATCTCTGATATTCGTGGAATTGATCATCACTTCTGCACACACAAAATTCTCATGGAGGACGACTTTAAGCCCACAATTCAAAGCCAACGAAGGGTGAATCCAAAAATACATGAAGTCATCAAAACAAAGGTTATCAAACTTCTTGATGCGGGTATGATTTACCCTATTTCGGATTCACCATGGGTTAGTCCAATCCATTGTGTGCCCAAGAAGGGCGGAATAACCGTTGTTCCCAATGAACACAACGAGTTGATTTCCACTCGTCTCGTTACTGGGTGGAGAGTTTGTATAGACTACCGCAAACTCAATGATGCCACGAGAAAGGATCATTTCCCTCTACCTTTTATGGACCAAATGCTTGAACATTTAGCGGGTAATGAATATTAATGCTTTCTTGATGGTTTCTCGGGTTATTTCCAAATACCCATCGATCCCCAAGATCAAGAGAAGACAACATTCACTTGTCCCTATGGCACATTTGCTTACAAAAGAATGCCTTTTGGCTTATGCAATGCCCCCGGGACGTTCCAAAGGTGCATGTTAGCTATCTTCCATGACATGGTTGAACAAACCATGGAAGTCTTCATGGATGATTTCTCGGTCTTCGGGGATTCCTTCTCTTCTTGCCTTGCCAATTTGGAACGTATGCTCAAGCGGTGCGAAGACACTCGCCTTGTTCTGAATTGGGAAAAATGCCATTTTATGGTAAAAGAAGGCATCGTGCTGGGACACAAGATTTCCAAATCCGGTCTTGAAGTAGACCGTTCTAAAGTCAATGTTATCGCTAAGTTGCCTCCACCTTCAACCGTGAAGGGTGTGAGAAGTTTTCTGGGTCATGCGGGCTTCTACCGTCGATTCATCAAAGATTTTTCTCAAATCACTCGCCCGATGACCCACCTCTTGGAGAAAGATACTCCTTTTATCTTTTCCAAAGAGTGTCTTGAAGCCTTCAACTCGCTGAAGGATAAGCTAACTAAGGAACCCGTCTTGGTTACCCCTAATTGGGAGCTGCCTTTCGAGTTGATGTGCGACGCTAGCGATTTTGCTATTGGAGCGGTTCTGGGACAAAGAGTGAACAAACACTTCCAACCTATCCATTACGCTAGCAAGACAATGACTGGGGCACAATTGCATTATACGACAACCGAAAAAGAGCTTTTAGCTGTTGTCTATGCTTTTGAAAAATTCCGCCCCTATCTTGTCCTTTCCACCACAATCATTTACACCGATCATTCCGCGTTGAAGTACTTGTTGACAAAGCAAGATTCCAAACCAAGACTTCTTCGCTGGGTTTTGCTGCTCCAGGAATTTAAAATCGAAATTCGCGATAAAAAGGAGCTGAAAACCTAGCCGCGGATCATCTCAGTAGACTTGAGGATCCTTACCAGGGGGATCATCCGAACAAAGAGATCAATGATTCTTTTCCCTTGGAGACCTTAATGTCTATAAATTCGAATTCTGATGAAACCCCGTGGTTTGCGGACTTTGCAAACTACTTAGCGGGTGGAATTCTCAAGGAAGGGTTGACGTCCCAACAAAAGAAAAAGTTCTTCAACGACATTAAGACTTACTTTTGGGATGACCCTTACCTATTCAAACAATGTGCCGACTTGATTATTCGTCGATGTGTTGATGGACAGGCAACTTTAGAAATCCTTGATGCTTGCCACAAAGGACCCACCGGTGGTCACTTTGGTCCCAACTACACCGCCAAAAAAGTGTTTGATTCGGGATTTTATTGGCCCTCCATATATCGTGACGCTCACAATATGGTTAAACGATGTGATGTTTGCCAAAAACAAGGCACGATCACACATAAAGACGAGATGCCTCAGAATTTCATACAAGAATGTGAAATCTTTGATGTTTGGGGTATCGACTTTATGGGGCCATTCCCGTCTTCTAAAGGAAACAAATACATCCTTGTAGCCGTTGACTACGTATCCAAATGGGTTGAAGCCAAAGCTTTACCCACTAATGACGCAAGGGTGGTTTGTAACTTTTTGAAAGCTCTTTTCGCTAGATTCGGTGTGCCTCGTGCCATTATTAGTGATTGTGGGACTCATTTTTGCAATGACCAATTCGCAAGAGTCATGGCTAAGTATGGTGTAAATCATCGTCTTTCCACAGCCTACCACCCACAAACTAATGGCCAGGCTGAAATATCCAACCGAGGACTAAAGCGAATTCTTGAAAGGACCGTGGGAGAGCATCGTGCCTCATGGGCTGATAAACTTGATGATGCTTTGTGGGCTTTTCGTACTGTATACAAGACTCCGATTGGTTGCACACCATATCGTCTCGTGTACGGGAAACCGTGCCACCTCCCCATTGAGTTGGAGCACAAGGCTTACTGGGCCTTGAAGTGGGCTAATTTTGATATCAACAAAGCCGGTGACCTACGCAAGCTCCAACTCAATGAGCTGAACGAACTCCGTAATGAGGCTTATGAAAATTCTTTGATCTATAAGGAAAGGACTAAGCTCATTCACGACTCTAAGATTAAGAACCGAGAGTTCCATGTTGGAGACAAAGTCTTACTTTTTAACTCTCGGTTGAAAATCTTTTCGGGCAAGCTGAAATCTCGTTGGTCCGGCCCATTCACCATTGCCCAAATTTTTCCATATGGTACTCTTGAGCTCACTCAACCTAATGGACCTAATTTTAAGGTGAATGGCAAACGAGTGAAGTTGTACTTTGGTGAGGACACCTCTCAGGAGATGATTCCATCCCTCACCACATTCCCCATGAACTAATTTTGGGTCGAGTCAGGCTCGTGACTCGGTTATAAAAAACAAGCGCTCCTCGGGAGGCAGCCCGAGTATCTATCCTGTTCTGTTTTAACCTCCTAAGTGTAGGGGGACCTCTATAGGTGTTTGTATTTGTGTGGTGATGTGATTACAGGGATAAGTGCACTCTTGGAAACTTTGAAGAACCGTGCTCCCGTGTTATCCGAAATCCGGTTCTATCTCTCAACTATCGTGATTCAATTTTCTTCATTCTCACATTTGAAATTGATCACTTTAGTCGTCTCTTCCTTAACTTGATTTAACCAACGTGCACAATATCATAAGTGTAGGGGAGCCTTTTCCCACATGCTTAAACATTGAGGACAATGTTTATCTTAAGTGTAGGGGGGACTTCTATCGAAGTTTTAAGTGGACTTTTCCATGAAATGCCTTCATTTAACCGGAAAATCATATTTTTCAACATTTTTCAAATTTTTTATTAACTTTGGCCATTTAGTCATAATTTTTAAATTTTTATCGTTTCTTTCGTATGTATATATCCCGCAATAAAGTCAGATTTTAATATAGTGGTGTAGCTAGTTTAGAAGTCTTTGACATATTAGGCCCGTTGCGTTTATTTTGACTCAACCCGAATAGACTTATCCAAGTTTATTCTAGCTAGTATCCTTAACCATGTAGACCTTAATTGGTTTATTAGGCTAAGTATCCACGAGTCTCATTACTTGAGATTTCAAATTGTGGAGGACGAGAAATGATAGAGTCAATTATAAGTCGGTATTCTTGCACAAGCTCACTTGGTGTAATTATTTGCCTATTCTCCCATCACTTGCTAATAATTTATCTGCAATAAGTAAGGGCGTACGATTTGAAAAGTTACTTAGCTTCTAGCCCAAGATCGATTAAAAGTTGCTCGGTAATGATAAGAGTTCATAGCCAAGGCATAACTTATGAAGCGGGGCGCGAAGATTGGCGAGTCCGAAAAGGCCCTAACAAGGCATGAGGATTCCATTTTATTGCTAAAAGATCCAAGGTGATGTGAAAATCATTATTTCCAAAGTCAATATGAAGGATCAAGACTCACGACGAAAAGCAATCAACTCCCATAAAGATCATGGAGAAGTCTATCCGAAAAGACCCAAACAAGGTATGAGGATAAATAGATCCAAGTCCGAAAAGGAGGCGGATCGTTGTATCTCAAAATCCCAAATAGAGATTGAAGAAATAATCATGAAGTCATGGTCAACAAAGTTTGAGTACCCCTCAAAAGTCTCCAAGTGAAGAAACTCTATTAACGATGAGAAGACCATTATCTCAAGCACGTCTCTCAAGATATGAAGTATGAAGTACATGCCAAATATCGGCCCGTGAAAGGTCTCAAATCGTGAACCGAGTTATGCCAAGATATGAACTTTTTGATATCCCGAGAAGCAGTTTTAAGAGATTTTGTCCTTTAGCTAACTATTGATCAAATCGTCCTACTTTGCTTTCAGCCTTAATAAACTATCAAAATAAGTCCAAAAATGCATCTTCATGATCATTCTAAGACAAAATTAAAATATAAGAGATACACCTAGGAATAAGGGAGTTTAAGCATATAATTAAGCCATGTGTGTAAGTGTTTGATTTACTAACTTATAATAACAATGATCTCGTTTTTTAGCTTAGTTTGGGGAACGTGAAACTTGAGGGTGATAAATCTTCGCAGCACCAAAGCCCTAATGTAAGTCATTGATCTCTTTGCAAGTTATTTCCATATAGCTATTTTCAAGTGAAAATGGTTTTCTATCCTTTTGTTTCCGTTTAAGTTTTAATTTCTTTTAGTACTTTAAATTTTTGTTTAGTAGTATTTGAATAAGGCCAAGGTTGATTAATTATGAGAAAAGTGTAAAATTGCTTTATCACTAAGCATTGCATGAGGGCATGGCAATGGTTAAGTGTAGGGGATTTGATAGGTGTGTAAACACCCATCCTTTTACCACTTAATTCTGGCTAAAACAAGACCAAAACGCGTATTTAATATCATTTGTTTGGAATTATGCGTAGTTTTTGTGTTTATTGTGTTTTCAGAGCCAACCGGATGAATATTGAAGAAAACATGGGATTGCACGGGTTTTATGGAAGAAAAAGACTCAAGACGAAGTCTATTGTCCAAGAGAAGTGATACAAGGCTTTTGCCCGTATAAAAATTATCGTTCTAGTGTTCTCTTCGAATTGAAAAACTTGTGTTTAATGTGTGACTCAATCGTTCTTTGGTAAAACAAATATTTTTGGTTGGTTTTTAATTTAAATGAGCAAAGACTTAAAAGTAAATGTCGTTAATGTAAAGGGCAAGTATTAAAAGAGCGTGAAATTAAATCTAAATCTAATTTAAAAGAAAGGTGCGATATTTAAAAGCTTGACGGAAAGTAAAAATAATTAAATGACTAAAAATTAAAGCGTGACGGAAATTAAAGTTAGACAAGTATTAAAGACTTAAGCTAAAAATTAAACAAGTCAAAATAAGAGAGATCACCCTCCAATCGGAATGTATTCCAATCACATTGATCGGAATATTGGAATGGGCCTGGTCGGAATATAGGTCGGAACCCATGATCGGAATAGCTGTCACCTTAACCAATCGGAATATCCAACATGACACCTCAATCGGAATTAGTACTAGATCTCCAATCGGAATACTGAGACCTACCTTGATCGGAATACCACTACTATGTTCCGATCGGAATACCAAGAAAAACCCCCAATCGGAATGTAAAACCCTTTTCAGATCTTGCCAATCGGAAAGTATAACCCTATTCCGATTTAACCAATCGGAATACGTAGAAGAAAACTAAAAATAAGCTAAATGAATAAGCTATTGTTCTAATAAGCACTAGACTAAATCCTAAGGTGGAACCGCGTGAAAATAAGCTAACAAACTGAAAGTTAACAACTTTTAAACACGAAATAGATAAACTTTAAGAAAAACAACTTTATATATGAAAATAACTTTTGTAAAAACTATATAAACTTGAAAATGAATCAAATAAGCTATGAAAATAAGAGATTTAAAACAATCAAAAGCATAAAAATCAAATCTTTAACAAATCAACGAATTAAAAGCGTGTAAATCAAAGAAAGGTAGAAGAAGATTAACAAGATAAAGTAAAGGTGCAAGTAATTAAAAGAAACACTTACTTGAAATTAAAGGTAATTAAAGGTGCAAAACATGAATTTAAATGACAAGTAATTAAAAGTGCATAAAATAAAGGTGGAAGAACTAGTTTGTCAATCTAGCCAACAAGAACTAAATGAATGAATAAGAGTGGTTTATATAGGTGATTAGGGAGTGGTTAGGGGAAGCTTCCTCCCTCCTTCCTTTCTTGTTAATTGCACCATCAAGTCCTTCCTTCTTAATCTTTTTGTTAATCTTGGAATGTGATGACTTTTGGCTCGGGATTTCTTTGGAATCGTCTTTAAGTTCTTCGATAAATAAGACTTGAGTTCCTCGGCTTTAAGTGAACTTCCGTCTTTTGACTTTATCTTCGATAAGTCTTCAGAATTGGTCTTGGACTTCCGTTCTTTATCCTCTCTTGACTCCTTGACATCGTCTTTCATCTTTTTCTTCAATAAAAGTCCGTAAATGCCCGTGAATTCCCGTGTTTTCTCCAATTTTCACCTTTTCGTCCTAAAACATAACAAAAACACAAACCACGCATAATTCCGACATAAAAGACATAAGATACACGTTTTGGTCCGGTTTTTATTGTAATTAAGTGGTAGAAAAGATGTGTGTTTAGACACATATCAAATCCCCTACACTTGACCATTGCAATGTCCTCATGCAATGCATTAGTTACAAAGCACGTTTACATTTTTCATCAAAATTAATCCACGTTGGCCTTTATTAAAGAGATAGAAAATTATAATTATTCAAAATAAAGAAATTAAAAAGCATACCTTGGGTTTTGGGAAATGTCATGAATAATCATCCTCCCCAACTTTTCACTTTCTCCAAACCAAGCTTAAAAACGAGATCATTGTTATTATAAGTTAGTAAACTAACACGAACTCATGTGGGCTAATTATTCACTTAGACTCCCTTATTCCTAGGGGTATCTCTTATATTTTATTGTTGTCTTGAATGATCACGAGGATGCATTGTTTGAATTATTTCGATAGTTATTTAGTCTGAAAATAAGGTGAACGATTTAATCAATAGTTAGCTAAAGGACCAAATCTTTTAAAACTGCTTCTCGGGACCTCATAAAGTTCATATCTTGGCATAACTCGCTTCGCGATTTGAGACCTTTCTCGGACCGATATTTGGCAGCGACTTCATACTTCAAATCTTGAGAGACGTTCATGAAATAATGGTCTTCTCTTCATATAGGAATTTCTTCACTTGAAGTTTTGAGAGATTCATACTTGGACCACGACTTCTTCATTTTTGTCCAATCCTTATTTTGGACTTTGATATACAACGATCCGCCTCCTTTTATGACTTGGATCTATTTATCCTCATACCTTGTTAGGGTCTTTTCGGATACACTTCTCCATGACTTTTGGGGAGTTTGCTTTACGTCGTGTGTCTCGATCCTTCATATTGATTTTCGATAAATGATTCTTCACATCACTTTGGATCTTTTAGCAACAAAATATAGCCCTCATGCCTTGTTAGGGCCTTTTTGGACTCGCCAATCTTCGCGTCCCGCTTCAATAAGTTATGCCTTGGCTATGAACTCTAATCCATACCGAGCAACTTTTAAACGATCTGGGGCTAGAAGCTAAGTAACTTTTCAAATCGTACAACCTTATTTATTAGCAGATAAATTATTAGCAAGCGATGGGAGAATAGGCTCATAATTAACTCACATAAATTCACGAAAGAATACCGACTTATAATTGGCTCTATCATCTCTCGTTCTCCACAGTTGAAAATCTCAAGTAATGAGACTCGTGGATACTTAGCCTATTAAATCAAAGTTTTGGGTTTTCGAGTCGCCTATAGGATCTTGCAAATTCTTGGACTTTTTCAAGCTTAGAAATCGCATCTTAAAGTTCCCTTGATAAACGACTCTCTAGATCAATTATAGGAACTTGCGAAAAGTTCTTGTTCTTAACCCGTGAGAGTTAAGACTTTCGCGTTTTATAGCTCCCTATATAAAAGCCTAGCAAAACTTGACTTAAACACGTTAAGGATACTAGCTAGAGTAAACTCGGGTTGAGTCAAAAGATTCACAACGTTTGAAAATTAAAACCACTTGTTCTAATGAGGGAAGAAAATAACTATACAAAGGGAAAAACTAATAGGCCAAAATAGATCAAAAATTTTGAAAAATGTCGAAAAATTGATTTTCCGGTTAAAATGAGGACAAATACAAGGAAAAGACCACTTAACTTCGATAGAAGTCCCCCCTACACTTAAGATAAACATTGTCCTCAATGTTTAAGCATGTGGGAGTAAACTCCCCTACACTTAGGACATTGTGCACGTTGTTTAAATTTCGCTAAGGAAAAGACAACTAAAGAGATTCCTATTTTAATATTGAGAAAATATAAAATAGTGAATCGAAAAGAGTTTAGGATAGAACCGGGATGAAGTAGAACACGGAATCACGGGTCGTCAAGAATCATCAAGAGTGGATCATTGAAGCTCGAATCCCTGATTAAGAGGTGAGGAGAGGAAAGCAAACCAAAGGGTCCCCCCTACACTTATGGTAAAGAAAGCGAAAAGATAGATGCATGGGTTGCCTCCCAAGAAGCGCTTGGTTTTTGTTAACCGAGTCGTGAGCCTGACTCGACCTTGATCATCAACGGAAGAAAAATGAAACATATCCACCAGGATCAAAGACATAGTTTTCATCCATCAATAAGCAAGAGCTTAAGGCGAACAAGGCAAGCCAAAAGAAAAGCGGCAGGGTTCCCTTAAGCAGCGATGGAGCACGGTGGAAGCAAGTATGAAGCGGTGCAAGCATGTCTTCAATGGTTCCAAAGATTTTTCCTTTTATTTCATCAGGTGGATACTGAGATGGCTTAAAGGCTTCAATACCGGGGTCGAACACCTTTTCCTTCAGGGGAAAATAGCACTCCGGCTCAGCCGAGTGTGAAGAAGATCCGCAAAGAAGCACAACCTCGTCCTCAGAAGGGGGACAAAGAGGTGTCAAATCATACGTGCGACGGATTTCGGTGTCGACCGGTTTCTTCTCCTTGGACAAAATACTCTTCAAATCCAAAGTAGGATCAAGACGATAATCTTCAAAGTCCAAAGGAGGAGCATCACTCTCATGAGGGAAGTATGTGTTGAGAAATTCAGAGAAATCTTCCTCAAATGAATAATCATCCAAAGTAGGATCGAGTGATGGCGGAGGATCTTCATCATGTGAAGAATCGCTCGAGAGAGTATCAGCCTCATCAAAATCATCGAAAGTGGGCAGCTCGGGATACTCAGAAGTACAATCAAAATCATCCGAATCTGAGCTAGAATCATCATCATCATAAGCATCAAAGACCGGTGGTGAATCATAAATGGGAGAAGCGTCCAAAGTAGGGAGAGAATCATCCACATTATTTTCAAAGAGTGGATTATCAGTGGAAGACTTGAATAAAGGATTGTCGTAGACGGTAAAGTCATCGAGCACAGTAATCATATTCACTGATTCTCGGCCTCCAAAGGATTTGCCTGTAAGCTTCCCCATTTTGAAAACATGTGCATCATCCCCGACTCTTAAGATTAACTCACCTTCGGCCACATCAACTAAAGCTCGTCCGGTTCTCAAGAATGGCCGACCAAGTATTAAAGGAATACGAGGGTCCATTTCATAATCAACTACGACAAAATCGACCGGGAAAGTAAATGCGCCAACTTTAATGAACACGTCTTCGGCTATACCAACGGGGTAAGCGATAGTGCGATTAGCAAGCTCAAGAGTCATCTTTGTTGGACTAAGGTCGGGCAATGATAGTGTTTTCCAAACACTCAAAGGCATCAAATTAATACTAGCCCCGAGATCAGCAAGGGCAGTAAATTCTTCAGTTTTGTTGAACACGCAAGGCAACACAAAACGACCGGGATCTCCAAGCTTTTCCGGTAATTCTTTAAGAATAACTGCTGAGCAGTTTTCATTTAATCGTGTGTTGGCGAGTTCAATCAGCTTCTCCTTCTTGTTAAGCAATTCCTTAAATGCTTTAACAAATTTGGGCATGTGGACAAGTGCTTCAAGAAAGCTAATGTTGAAGTTCATTTGAGAAATCATTTTGATATAGCTAGTCACTTGAGCGTCCTCCTTGTTTAGCATTTTGTTCTTGCCCAAGCGAGAAGGATAAGGGATATTAGGTTTGGGTGGTGGGGGTGCAGGTGTAGTAGGTAAAGGTTGAGATGTTGAAGGATCATTCGTGGGAACTTCATCACGTCGAGGCAGAGACGGTAATGGTGCACTAATACTAGGTGTAGGAGGAGTAGGGATACATGGTGGTGGAGGAGGTGTAGATGATGGTGGTGGGATTGGTGGTCCTATGATGGTGACTCCACTACGGGTAGTAATAGCACTCACATTGGCTCGCGGATTAGTGACGGTGTTTGAAGGTAGAGAACTTGAAGAAGAAGGTTGAGCGGCTGGCAAGAAACTAGCAAGCATATTCTTCAAATCATTGGTTTGACTGCTGAAGGAGGATTGAATGTTATCTCGAAGCTCGGATCTTATCTCATTTCCTTGCTTTGTGATATCTCCTTTCAGATTGATAATTTGGCTCTGCAAGTTCTTGATTTGCTCACCTTGGGTTCTCATGATGGCCTCAACATCGGGATTATAGGGTGGGGTTTATTGGGTGGGTGGGTGATAAGGATTAGAAGCTCGTGGTGGGATTTGGATGCTTCTAGTGTAGTTGTTGGCGGGGTTTTGGTTTTGAGGAGAAAAACCGGGGGAAAGGTAGTTGTTGGAACGGTAACTCAACAGATTTCTATCCCCTTGTTGTCTAGCTTGGTAATTTTCCGGTGAATAATTACCATAGGCTGCATACACATTTTCCGGATTTCCTTGTGTCGAAGGACAATCGATGTATGAGTGAGGACCGCCACATGTTTCACAAGGATTAGCAACCGCTTTAACTTGTTGTTGTTGTTGATTTGAAGCGAGAAGCGTAATACTTTTGCTCATTTCAGTCATCATGCGGGTGAGTTCGGTCATCTCAGGGTTTGCTGAGGTAGAAGAAACATTGACTCTCGGGTTGTTCCTAGAAGAAGCAGAGGAATCCTAGTTCTTATGATGAGTAGTCATGTTCTCTATTAACTCTCTACACTCCTCGGGTCTCCTTTTCATGAATGTGCCACCGGCGGCTGCATTGATCGTATCACGATCTCGAAAAGTCAATCCGTTGTAGAAAGTATCGATCAAGGTGACCGGAAGCATGTTGTGGTTTGGACAACGGTCGATCAAGACATTATATCTCTCCAATGCATCAAAAAGAGATTCATCGGGATCTTGCATGAAACCGCTGATCTGATTGCGAAGGCTTGTGACCATGGATGGTGGAAAGTAGCGCGACAAAAATAGTTGAGTCATGTCATCCCAAGTGTGAATAGAATTCTTCGGGAGACGATCAAACCATTTCTCGGCATGATGTAATAGAGTGTGTGGAAAGAGTTGTAGGCGAAGCTCATCCATAGTGGCACCAGCCAACTTCATGCTCTGGGTGATTGTAATGAACTTGTCGAGGTGTTTGTTGGCATCATCATCAGGCAATCCTCTAAATGGGTTTGTTTGTACTTGCTGAATCATATGGTGCTTCAACGAAAACTCAGGAGCGTTGATTTGCATCGGCGCAATCGGTCCTCCTCGTCCAAACATTGTTGGTTGACAAATTTCCTCCATGGTCCGAAGATCGGGCTGTGGAAGAGCATTGTTGTTATTATTATTATTGAGGTGCGGTGGCATGTTGTTGTTGTTGACACCTGCCATATCTAAATCTTCTTGAGGCTCGGGCTCTTGATAATTAGAAGATCTAGTACGCATACACCTGAAAATGCAAAAGAAAACAAAACCAAACACAAAGACAATATATATACACAAGAAAGATAAAATCTTTTTGGATTTTTGAAATTTTTAATTTTTATGGTTTTTATGAATTTTTTATTTTTTTATGATTTTTTTTTTTGAATTTTTTTTTTTTTTTATGCAAAAAATAACGTTCACAAGTGAACGGATCCCCAAAAGCAACGTGTCTCTCACAAAAAACTGTTGATCTTTACGAAAAGAGCCGGCAGCGGCGCCATTTGATACAAGGCTTTTGCCCGTATAAAAATTATCGTTCTAGTGTTCTCTTCGAATTGAAAAACTTGTGTTTAATGTATGACTCAATCGTTCTTTGGTAAAACAAATATTTTTGGTTGGTTTTTAATTTAAATGAGCAAAGACTTAAAAGTAAATGTCGTTAATGTAAAGGGCAAGTATTAAAAGAGCGTGAAATTAAATCTAAATCTAATTTAAAAGAAAGGTGCGATATTTAAAAGCTTGACGGAAAGTAAAAATAATTAAATGACTAAAAATTAAAGCGTGAAGGAAATTAAAGTTAGACAAGTATTAAAGACTTAAGCTAAAAATTAAACAAGTCAAAATAAGAGAGATCACCCTCCAATCGGAATGTATTCCGATCACATTGATCGGAATATTGGAATGGGCCTGGTCGGAATATAGGTCGGAACCCATGATCGGAATAGCTGTCACCTTAACCAATCGGAATATCCAACATGACACCTCAATCGGAATTAGTACTAGATCTCCAATCGGAATACTGAGACCTACCTTGATCGGAATACCACTACTATGTTCCGATCGGAATACCAAGAAAAACCCCCAATCGGAATGTAAAACCCTTTTCAGATCTTGCCAATCGGAAAGTATAACCCTATTCCGATTTAACCAATCAGAATACGTAGAAGAAAACTAAAAATAAGCTAAATGAATAAGCTATTGTTCTAATAAGCACTAGACTAAATCCTAAGGTGGAACCGCGTGAAAATAAGCTAACAAACTGAAAGTTAACAACTTTTAAACACGAAATAGATAAACTTTAAGAAAAACAACTTTATATATGAAAATAACTTTTGTAAAAACTATATAAACTTGAAAATGAATCAAATAAGCTATGAAAATAAGAGATTTAAAACAATCAAAAGCATAAAAATCAAATCTTTAACAAATCAACGAATTAAAAGCGTGTAAATCAAAGAAAGGTAGAAGAAGATTAACAAGATAAAGTAAAGGTGCAAGTAATTAAAAGAAACACTTACTTGAAATTAAAGGTAATTAAAGGTGCAAAACATGAATTTAAATGACAAGTAATTAAAAGTGCATAAAATAAAGGTGGAAGAACTAGTTTGTCAATCTAGCCAACAAGAACTAAATGAATGAATAAGAGTGGTTTATATAGGTGATTAGGGAGTGGTTAGGGGAAGCTTCCTCCCTCCTTCCTTTCTTGTTAATTGCACCATCAAGTCCTTCCTTCTTAATCTTTTTGTTAATCTTGGAATGTGATGACTTTTGGCTCGGGATTTCTTTGGAATCGTCTTTAAGTTCTTTGATAAATAAGACTTGAGTTCCTCGGCTTTAAGTGAACTTCCGTCTTTTGACTTTATCTTCGATAAGTCTTCAGAATTGGTCTTGGACTTCCGTTCTTTATCCTCTCTTGACTCCTTGACATCGGCTTTCATCTTTTTCTTCAATAAAAGTCCGTAAATGCCCGTGAATTCCCGTGTTTTCTCCAATTTTCACCTTTTCGTCCTAAAACATAACAAAAACACAAACCACGCATAATTCCGACATAAAAGACATAAGATACACGTTTTGGTCCGGTTTTTATTGTAATTAAGTGGTAGAAAAGATGTGTGTTTAGACACATATCAAGAAGCAAAAGATTTGAAGTCACTGGGCCTATTCGAAGATTTATCGAAGAAAAAGACCAAAGATGGAAGATTAACAAAAGTCGAAGAAACTCAAGTCTATTAAACGAAGAAATTAAAAGACGAGTTGAATTTAATCGACGACAAATCCCGAATCAGAATCGAAAACGTCAACTTTTCTGAAAAGTCTAGAAGACAAGAAGAACGGGAGAAAGCCCACTCACCAACCAAAGGGGACACCTATAAAAGGAATCCCCCTCACACTTTTCATTCGGTTTTTTTGAGTTTTTAGTTTTCTTTCATCTCCTTCTTTTTCTCTCTTCTTGTTCGTAGGTATCACCAACACCATTAGGGTGTTTGGTGATTTTGATCTTTGTTATTCAAATCTTGTAATTTTAATCTTTGTTTTGTGATTGTTAAAACATTAATCATCAATACAAGTTCTTGTTTAATCTTTCCATTTCATCTTGTTCATCATCCTCTTTTTATTCAAGTTCTTAAGTTCTTATTTGATTGATTTGATCTTTAAAAAGTTGTTGAATTTGTGTTTTTACTGTTGGGATTTGTTGCTTATGGTTTTTAGATGATTTGTGGTTAATTTGGTAAAACCTTTTTGATTATTTAGTTTGATTTTGGATCAAAACGTTTCTCCCTGTTTTTCTGCTTAAGTTACTGTTCTTGAGTTTCCCAGACTTCCGGATGAAGGAAAAGTTCCGGATGAACACAAACTTCCGAATGAACCACTAGTTCCGGATGAACATAAAGTTCCGGATGAACATAAAGTTCCGGATGAACATAAAGTTCCGGATGAACCAAACTTCCGAATGAGTTTTCTTTTCTTCCGAATGAGTTTTCTTTTTAAAAGTTCCGAGTCAATTTTCAAAAGTTCCGAGTGAAGCATCTTGACCATAAGTTCCGAACCAACTTCCGGATAAACTTCCGAACGAAGTTCCGAATCAAGTTCCGACTCAAAGTTCCGGGTGAAGGATTTTCCAAAGTTCCGAATCAACTTCCGAAGAAAGTTCCGAACTAACTTCCGAATCAAGTTCCGCATGAAGGTTCTGAGTAAAGTTCCGAGTGAAGGGTCCGAATAAAGTTACGGATGAAGGTTCCAAGTTAAGTTCCGAACGAAGTTCCGGATCAAGGGTTCCGAGTAAACTTCCGGGTGAAAACTTCCGAATCAAGGTCAAACTTCCGAATTAATTTTCTTTGTGTACTTTTAAGTGTTACTGTTCCTTACTGTTTCTTCAGTTCAAACTTATATTTTAATTTTAATTTTAATTTTAATTTTAATTCAAGTTTAATTAATTGTTATTAATATAATTGCTTTTAGATTTAAGTTTACACTTTAATGCATTTAAAATTTAGTAGATTAGAAAACCACTCCCCTTGTTAGTAACCAAGAACAATCATTCCACTTAGAACCGAGATCAATTCGAGAGGATATCGAGAGAATTTAGAAGAACCCATTGAAAAACAGAGTATCAAACACTCGCTGCAAGCATCTGAAAAATTTGCAACCCGAGTTTTCTTTTGAAGAACTGGGTTTCTTGCGAAATTGAGAAGACATATTTTGAGTTGAAGTTTGTGCAAGCGGATTTCCTTTTTATGAAAATGGCGTTTCCTGTTAAAGTTTATGAATAGCAAACAAGGTTGGAATATTGACCGATTTGCACTTTTGAAAATATGCGTTTACACAGTTTCATGTTTGTCTTCTTTGAGTATGTTTTGAAACTTACAAAGTTGAACGAATTTTAACATATCCTCCTGACATATTGTGATCTAAACAGTTCAACAAGCTTTAGGTGCGTCATCGGTTAAAACCGAGCTTCTTGATAATGAAAGAAGTGACCCTGATGATCATCCAAGTGATGATGACAACAATAAGGTTAAGCACGAACCTGAAGTGGACGTTTCTACGCTTACAAGGAAACAAAAGACATTATTTGAGCCAAGGCTGAAAATGGTGAGTAGAATGTATATGTCCAGTTACTTTCTCTTTGGTTATGACTTATGTGTGCAAGAGTGCTCACTTTGTGTTTCTTCATATGCAGAACAAGGCAAGCAACACCACTAAAACTACAATGGTAGCAGAAAAGAAGAATCGGTTTTTTATACATCTTTTGTGAGGAAGTTGAAACACCTATGGCGATAAGAGGAAAAGGCGAAGTCCACCATGACATTGAAGAGGAATAAATAAAATGATTAAAAGGCCCAACTTAGGTCTCGGGTTCGAGTTAGGAAGCCCAGGTTGGTAGCACCAAACTCAAATTAGGAACAAATTGAAAATTATAAAAGATGTTTTATACTTGATTATCACTCCTCATTCAAAATAGTGACACACATTATGAATGACTTGAGCATTATGCATAATTTACAGCAACAAGCACTATGAATACTTTATATGCTTTACACTTCTGATTAACAACTACCTGATGTTTCCTTTTTCTTCTTACATCTGAAATTGAGTCGTTAAACATCTGAAATATCCTTCAGCTTTGGAGACAAATGCCTATGTTATTACAGAATAGATTGTAATCCATATTCTGATATTCCCATAGGAACTCCAGAAGAAGATGTAATAGAACAGATAGCATACATCACCATCACAACCCAGCCGACACCAATGAGGAAAGGTAACAACACAAAGACATTTATTCAACAGCTACCTACTCTTCAACACTTTGTTAACAAAACTTTTTTCCAAAAATTGCAGGCACACATCACATTGTAGCACATCACCAATAGATAAAACATCAACTAAAAGATCCCTCATGCCACAGTTGTCAAAGGAAGCCCATAAGAAAAAGGCTTATTAGAAAAGAACAACTGAGATAATGTAGTATGTACCTTTATAAATGCTTTGCTCATGTGCCGAAAAGATAACACAAACAATAGAACCCCGCAGAGAAGCGCGGGCATCATTCCTAGTGTGAATAAATGAATGGAACGAACTTTAAAAAATATAAAAAAATCATACTACTAGTTGAAAAATGGTAACAGTGGAAAAAGAAAAAGACAGTGACGGTAATGGACAACGGCGGAGCAACATAGGGACCGTGGAGGTTCCTGGCCATCCCACAGTTTCATACCCCATGCATAAACGTTAAATTTTTACATCTAAGTAAATTTAATTGGTAACTAAATTTACTACTTCGGCTCTCCCAGAATAAACTTACATACATTTGGCTTTCTTAGAAAAATATTTCTAGCTCCGCCATTGATAACGGATAGATAAAATAATGTGACCGAGACAAAAGAAGGAAAAGGCGGTAATCGTAAAAATAAAAGTGACAAAACGAGAGAAAGATATACAAAAACGGTGACCGTAACCGTACCTTCAAAAACCTGGTTGATGATAATAAAGGCACGAGAAAAGCTCTGCCTATATTCTCACCAATTGGTTATCAGTGTATCAACTTTCTCCTATGAGAGACAAAGTAAAACATTCAAACTAATATATTTTTTCTGTTCGTAGGCTACCCACAACGCTAACTAGGTCGCGATCTAATTTTTTCAGTTTTCTCTCTCCGGCGACCTAGTGCGACCTATTTGCCACAACCCGGCGACCTAGTTGATTTTTTTTAAATCATTATTTTCTCTTTATAAATACCACATTTGCACACACAACTCAATATTTTCTCACACAACTCTGTTTTTTCATACACACATTCAGAAATCAAATGGCATGCTCATTCCCACATACCAAAGCCGAGAATAAGGCTATGATTCAGAAACAAATAATTCAACAACAACGTCTTTACGATGAGCTTACAAAGTTAGCTAATGATTTCGATGATGCGTCTGAAGAAAATACGAAATTGCGCACAACATGTTAGAAATGCCGTGATCTCTCCCCATAGAAGCGTCATTTAATCGACACGTATCTTAGTAATCAATCTGATATCGATTTCAGCGTTCAGAGGTCTTTTTTTAGAAAGTCGGTAAAATTGGAGGCTAGAATTGAAAAAATACTATATGGTTGAATAACTTGGGTTATCCATCCCAACTCATAACGGTTCTTCATCCCGATCTCAAACAACTCATATCGGTTCTTCATCGCAACAACACCGACGCCGAAATGTGTCTCCCGATCTATCCTTTCCAATTGAAAACGACTCAGATGGCAGAATGACTGATAATGAGGCGTATCAACTATACTTAGATCAAAAAGCGTTGAGAGAAATTCTGGAAGAAGAAGAAAGGGAACGAAGGGAGCTGGAGGCACAAATTTTGGCGGAAGAAGATGAAGAAGAAACAATGCGTTGGGAGTTACCTGGTCAGTTTTCGGATTTAGATCCGGGAACTGACTAAGCGTATTATGTAATTTTATTTTATTTGTTTAGTAATGTATTTCATTTCCTATTGTATTCCAATTTTAGTATTTTCATGTTTTAAGTATGGAATAAATTTTTTAATTTTTGAATAAAAATTGTTGACGTTTCCGTTTACGGTATATGGTTTAAATTTTAAATTTAAAAAAAAGTTTTTTTATACACAAACACAAACTCAAACAGGTCGTGGGTAGGATCGAATAGCCGGCGACGACTCCGGCGTCCGAATCGCCGCAACGCAGCGAATCGGTCGCGACCGATTGGCGATCGAAAGATTCAGGCTGCGTTGTGGGTAGCCTTAGGAAAGTAATAATTTTTTATTGCATTAACATATCAAAATGCATATGTAGTATATGCCTACGCAGGGGCGTAGCTATGTGGTGGCATAGGTTGACCATGGCCCACCCACAAATCCATGATAGTCATGATATGTAGTGTGTATATCACTATAAAATTTTGGATATTTTCCTACTAATATTTTTTTAGTATAAAAGACACCATTTCATCACAAATTTTTTACCTACTAAAGTCTCTAAATAAGAGTAGATGAAGATACAATGCCTACTAAAAATAAGAGTAAGGAAAAGTTTTGACTCTTTTGATGACTAAAAAATGAGTAAAGTTAGACCTTTAGTGCTCCCCCTTTTTCTTACTATTTTTCTTTTTTAATCAACTCCTACTCAAAGAATAAGAGTAAGTAAAAGGGAAGAGCACTAAAGGTCTAGCCTTACTCATTTTTTAGTCACCAAAAGGGTCAAAACTTTTCCTTACTCTTATTTTTAGTAGGCATTGTATCTTTGCCTACTCTTACTTAGAGACTTTAGTAGGTAAAAGTTTTATGATGAAATGATGTTTTTATACTAAAAAAATATTAGTAGGGAAATGTTCAAAATTTTATAGTGGTAGTCTAAGTCTAATTTACTATTTTGTATTAGCATTTCGTTCACTTAAAACGCTAAATAGGCAAAGTTATTGCACCATTCTTACATAGTTATATATAATGGTTTTTTAGCAATTGCCAACGTTCTATATGAAAATTTTGGCGCACCCAAATAGATATTCCTGGCTACGCCCCAATGTCTAGGTATACTATATAGGAAGCAGTGGTGGGTCTAATATTTCCTTTTTCTCTTCTTAGAGTTGCATCCACACATGTTGTTCAGAAAAAAAAGAGTTGCATCCAAACATGCCGTTAAAAAAAGAGTTGCATCCACACATGGGGGGTACAAGTTACAGTTAATGATCTTGGTATTATTTCTTTAGTTTGTTTGGTTATTAGAATAGTGTGTGTTGAGTCTTAGGATCTAGACTCATTTGGGATATCAAGATCATGATTGTAACATGCACATCGGAATCATAATAAACACAATCATAACCAAGAACAAGGCTTTCACTAATGAAATGATTACTATTAATAAACTATTAACTGCTCCTGGTGCCTTATAGGCTTGACGCCAGGAGTAACACACACACACCTATGGTTTACATTATTTGTGAATGAGTAAATGACCATGTGTGCCTGACCCTCTTTATATAATAGAGGTACTAGGGTTACATCACAACCCTAGCTTACTATAGAATCTAATATATTACTACCAGGTCCTTCATCTTGTTTTATCATATCAACTCAAGATATCTAAGTCCCAACAATCTTCCCCTAGTTGATTTGACAAAACCAGTAAGCACAAGATTCCCTTGAAGCTAATATAGATGAAGGCTAAGCTTCCCCTCGATCCATGCATTCTTCCCCTTTTTGTCACATCAACTAAAAGGGATCGTCTTCCCCTTAAGAAATGCATGGCGAATCCAGTAGGTTCCATGGAGTGATCACTGATGAAGAAAATCAAGTATAACGAATTTTATGAAGAAGTGGAATCTCCCAAACTTGTATCTTATGTCTTGCACTAACCACGTGACGTCGAGCTCGAACAAAATCCTCAAATAAATGAGACACTGAGCACAATAATGTAACCCCTTCAAGTGATAGCAAATGTACGCATAGAGCAAGTTATCTTAAAAAGGCTCCTAATCTTTTTAAGATATGAATAGATCGTACCCCTTCGCTAGATATTTCAAGTCTTCGTCACCATACAAAGCAAGCAAGTTATCTTATAAGATGCTCCCTTCCTTTTAAGATATGATAGGAACACAAAACCTGTGAAAATCAACTACAACATAAAATAAGTGATAATCAAATGTCTTCTTCAATGAATCGCCCCAACGAAATGATGATGGCTGAGAACTCTTCCTCCAGTAACAGTAGTAACATCAGACTAGTCACTAAATCAGAGTAGTAGCAATCTTACTTGACTAGGAGGAACCAAAATCGGCCAAAGAAAAGTTAGTATATAATAAGCCAGTAGGAACCAACTCCTTCTGAAGTCAGCAAGAATATACCCCAGTGATACGGACCAGTAGGAACCGACTAATATTACTAGGAGGAACCAAGAACACAACCAACATGAATATATGAGAACAGTAGGAACCATAGGTCACCAGTAGGAACAACATAACCTGCCAGTAGCATCTCAAACCCCTTCTTTTTTCTTCTTTTTTTCATTTTTTTCATTTTTTTTCATTTTTTTTTCATTTTTTTTCATTTTTTTCATTTTTTTTTTTCATTTTTTCATTTTTTCATTCTGTCACCACCTGTTGAGAAAGCTGATATTGTTGATGTTGTAAATGATGTCACTTAGCTGTCTTTGTCACGAACCTCGTCACTCATAACTGCTCCATATATTACACATAATAATCCTCCGTCCAAAGATATCCACGTCCAAAAATATGACCCAATTATAAACTCTACAAAATTAGCACTGGATAACTAGAAACATATATATGGGAAGAATATATTCACAAACAAGAAATGTGTGAATCCCATTTGTGTCCCACGTTCAACATTAACTGGTATCCCATAAACTTAGGAGCTCCAAAGCGTATCATCCTAAAACTTACGCAAGAATAATGAACTTTTAATAGCTTTCATAATCACGTATCTCATAAATATGGAAGTTATTGTGGAAATAAACCACAACTCCTAGAACTTATCCATGACACACGATATTTTGTATATCCCACGATCAAATAAAATTCCTAAAGAGAAGGAATCAATAGTTGTATACACGAAGGATATCAATACTTACATGACCTCAGAAATTCATGTATTGGACCAAGTATGCATCATCCCACGTTCAAGCTCATACCATCCTAATATTAACCCAAAACAATATTTATGAACACACGTCTTTAATTCAAATCCCATGAAAATAGAAAACCAGAAGTCATGTAGTATTAATCTTGCCCATAAATATACGAGTCCATCCCATGAACATAGGAACCATCATTCGTAAATTATATCCAAAACTATAATCCCACAAATCATGTACCAAAAATAAAACCTATGGGTAAACTCGTACCTTTCTTGGAGTCACACAAGATAGATAAACAAAACAAGTACCTCACGTGTATGCCATAACAATAGTACCTTACTTGTTTTCTTGGCAGTAATAGCAGGAAAAGAAAATAATACTGTATGGGCAGTTCATATAATACAATCAATGGTACAAGGATTGGACCATATCAAGCATGTACGAACGAAACGCAAGAAATTTGTTCATGGGAGGTCTTTTAAACGGTTGAAAGTACTTACAAATTATGAAGATTATCGTACAAATCAAATAATCAATTTGTACAAACCCTAGAGACACGAGAGCATTATCTGCCGTTTTTTGCCTCATGTGAATAAAGAACATCTTTTCACCATGAACCGTATTGACGTATGTTGTCCAAGATCTTTGGCAGTATTACACCTTGAAATCCTAGTTGCAGCCATCTTCTACCAAAACATCAAAATAACATATCGATCTAGGGTTTAAAAACCCTTAAACGAAAATCACAGCCGCCATATCACCAAAGCTAGTATAGTCAACATCACAGTACCATCAGCAACATGATAGATCAGCAACAACAAAACAATGAATCATCTAGGTTTGTTGGGAAAAAACCTAGATCAACAACTTTATTTGTATAAAAACAGAAAATACTAACGAAAACCTTATAGATCAACCAAACCGAGAGCCAACAAGCTCTAATACCACTTGTTGAGTCTTAGGATCTAGACTCATCTGGGATATCAAGATCATGATTGTAACATGCACAGCGGAATCATAATAAACACAATCATAACCAAGAACAAGGCTTTCACTAATGAAATGATTACTATTAATAAACTACTAACTGCTCCTAGTGCCTTATAGGCTTGACGCCAGGAGTAACACATACACACCTATGGTTTACATTGTTTGTGAATGAGTGAATGACCATGTGTGCCTGACCCTCTTTATATAATAGAGGTACTAGGGTTACATCACAACCCTAGCTTACTATAGAAGCTAATATATTAATACCAGGTCCTTCATCTTGTTTTGTCATATCAACTCAAGATATCTAAGTCCCAACAGTGTGACTATGTATGGTTGAGGACATGGAGTTCAAATTATGGCCCCGTGTCATCGATCTTAGTAATTTTATTGTCCAATTAACCTCTTCTGTATTTTCCATGTGACGTGTTGATGATTGGAATGAAGGTTGGTAAAAAGAAACCCCAAAATCAAAGAGTAATGTTGAACAAGACATACGATTTCTCTAAATCCTTAAGTTATCATTTTGGCAAGTTTCCACACATATATAAATGCTTTCAGATTAATTTTCCTTTCATATATCCTTTTCTCTGGTCTTATAAGACTCATAAAAGTAATACTTTTCGTTTTGTATGACATACGTAAAATATATCAATCATCAAAGTGTATAGGAAGCATCATATCGGGAACAAAGGATCACAACATTGGTCATTCACTCTTTTCCCTCATAAAAAAGGATCATAGCATTCATGATGCATATATGAAGTTCAGTTTGTGATATGAAGTTTCTTTTTCTTTGCTTAGTTAATTTTTTCCATAATCAACTGATACAAGTAGAAACAAGGCTCAGATCCTAATTATAATCAGTGGAATGGAGATCATCAACCAATGCCCAGAATAACCCAAACAATTAGAAAAGGGTAATTGGTGAACAAGGGTTATTGTTATTGCTAACAATGGAATTTGTTATAGAATTTGTTACAGAGAGAGAATTCAGTTTTTAACATACATGAGAAACTAAAATGAATACAGGAAAGTATTTATACAATGGAATAGGAAGAAGGGTCTTAGGTTGGGTTGTAACAACTTTTGACGCCTAAGTGCAGCTTTGACTTTCTTGTTTGACTTTTACTGTATTTTGACTTGTAACACTCTAACTCCCTTCAAATCATTCTTGTCCTCAAGAATGAAACCTGTGACCACTGAAGAGATACTAGTAGTATGACAGCTATTTCTCTCAAGTAAGTTTGCTTCTTGTTTTTGTTCCAAAACTAACTGCTTGTTTCTGATCACACTAGAGTCCTTAGTTCCAACACATGTGTCTGCATCAAGTTCCAGAACTATTTTCTTGTTCTTTGTTAGTAGCATTGTTTTGGATGCCCTTGGTCTACTTCCAAACACCCTCTGAACAGCTTGGTTGCATACTTCATCTTGTGAACAACCAGACTCATGATCCTTCATTTGATTCTCTCCTGCCTTAGTACTCAAAACAACAACATTGACAAAACAATTTTGAATGTACATGAATTGAGTACCTCCTTCAGTCCTAATATCCAATTCAACAACATTTTCCAAATAATTTTGACTTGTTGACCTGTATTGTGGCTCATAACATCACCCTCTTGAAATCATTCTTGTCATCAAGAATTTGATCTGCATTACTAAACTTGTTTTGAGTTCTTTGATTCGATTCCCAAGTGACATGCTCACATCCTTCATCTGTACCTTGCACTGATCCAAACTCATTTCTTTGCCAGACTCTTGCTCTTCACTCAATTCCTTCTTCTTAATCCCAACTTTTCTAAGATGCCATTTTCCCAAAGTTACAACAGATTATTTTGTCATTACTAACCCAACACTCCTGATTGCATAAGTTGTTTGACCATCTTGACATACTATAAATGTCCCAACAGCAGTTAGCCTCCTTGTTTCATGATTTTGACTTGTTATAGTATTTCCTTGTTGCTTACCACAATGGTACCTATCCCAAGTCATACCAAAAACTTCTTTCATATTCATCTGGCCACCACACGGATACCTAAGTAAAGCAATGCTTAAAAACACGTCACTACAAATCACCAACTTAGTATCCTTATTTAGGTGATCTTGTTAACAAGCAAACAAATTATTTGATACTTGATTGCTCCTTGTCTTGGTACAAATTTCTATAGACTTAAATGCAACATCATCATTCTGCAGCAAACTCTCACCCTCAATGCTACTAGTACTACTTTTTGACAGTAGTTTAACCACATAACTTATTTGACCATAGAAACCTTGGTCCTGTTTTCCCCATACAACTATGTTAAACCTGATTTCCAAACACCATTTCAGCATTCAAAAAGTCTAAATTTTCTTCCATAACCTCACTTTTCTCCACCATCTCCAATGAGAAGAGTTTACCAATAACATTTACATTGCCACAACCCTCATAAACTTTCTTTCCCTTAAAAACATCAATTTCTTTTCCACCCGGATCAAACACATGCTTCTTTTCTAGTATGAACTCACCCTTGTTCTCAACAAATACAATACCTTTAGCCAATATGTCTAATTTCAATTTCTTTACAGCCATATCATAACCAAACCCTTTATTCTCATCTTCATGGTCTTCAGTATATCTTGCCTTTGGCTCTTTTTCAATTTTAGCACTACTTACTATACCATAAATACCACCTCCATGACCATTCTTCTTCACTTTGTTTTTCACAAACTTTTCAAGTGATGTTTTATCCTCCACCATATGATATCCCTTTTTCTCACCAGAATTATTAACAACACCACTCTCTTTTTGCTTGTCCATCCACCATGGCCGAGTTTCTTTTCCCACACATAAGCAGCCACAACCAACAAAATTATGATTACTTATATCATCATTACCACACGTTGAAGTGCTTAAACCACTGTTCTCTTGATATTCTGCATTCCTTTATCAACTTCAAGACAACACATTTGAGACCCATCATCGAAAGGCCCTACATTGTTTCTATTCATTTTGCTCCCTATATCATCATCAAGAATATGACCAAGAGAAACCAAATTACTCAAACCCGCTAAGTTCTTGTTCTCCTCAATCTCATCATGATCAAGATCTAAAATATCAGCAGTCACTATTGCCCCTAAATCCATATTTACACCAAGCCATCTTGATCATAATAAAATGCCAATAACGTATCATCAGTGAGTGTGTTATCCACGTAAACTAATTCTCTAACATCTTCAACGACAACATCAACAACTAATCCATTTTCCTCCTCAAGTGATTCTTTTTGTTTGCAAATCTTCTTTATTAGCATTTCATATTCATCTTTTTCCTTAAGATGACTATTATTTACCCCCATTCTACCAATTTATCTACAACAAGATTAAAACTTGAATCCTTGTCACTATTACTAGTAGAAAATTCCCTACTTGAACCATCTAACGCATTACCAAATCTTCGCAAAATTGCCTTTTTGTAAGTCATCCAAGCCACATTTTCATCCATTATACTCATAAAATTCGCATGCCACACTAAAGCAATATCAAAAAGATGATTGAAGACTAAAGATACCTTGTGTTCGTCTCGCACATTATTATTTCTAAATAATCGTTCACACTCGTCCAACCATCCTCTAACATCACTACCCCATTTAACACGTACCCCAAATGCAAAATCTGTAGCTCCAAATTTTGGCATGTTTTGCATTCTAGTTTCCTTGTGATACATACTCCTTTGATTACTCAATGTTCCCTCTTATCTAATCTTAACTACTTCTTCCCTTAAAAACATTGCTACTAACTGCCTAACACATTCACTATTACCCATTTCTTGACCCATGTTCAAGAAGTTAACAATTCACAATCTCTTTAACAAGGAACATGAATAACCAACCAAGAACCATAAAACTGACTTAAGAACGCGTATTTGTGATGTGGGATTAGATTTTGGAGGGTATGATTTTTGTTATGAAATTGGCGGGAAAATCAGTTTTAAAAATCTTGATCAACTTTAATGGCAGATCAACAAAACTTGAGCAAATCCGAGGAAGGATAGTTCTGATACCACTTGATACAAGTAGAAAGAAGGCTCAGATCCTGATTCCAATCAGTGGAATAGAGATCATCAACCAATGCCCAGAATCACCCAAACAATTAGAAAAGGGTAATTGGTGAACAAGGGTTATTGTTATTGCTAACAATGGAATTTGTTATAGAATTTGTTACAGAGAGAGAATTCACTTTTTAACATCATGAGAAACTAAAATGAATACAAGAAAGTATTTATACAATGGAATAGGAAGAAGGGTCTTGGTTGGGTTGTAACAGCTTTTGGCGCCTAAGTGTAGCTTTGACTTTCTTGTTTGACTTTTACTGTATTTTGACTTGTAACATCAACTTCTAGTTTGCTCAATTTAGTCAATTTTTTTGTTTGATTTAGTGTGATGCCAACTAACATGTTTTTCGAGCATATTACTCAAGTGAAAGTTGAATTTTTACTTGTCCTTGTGCCTATGTTATTTTTTTTCTCTTTTTATTCCGGTTTTAGATTCATTAATACACGGCTTTTTACACCCCGTATAAAAATTATATGTTCGTTGTGTTGGTCTAATCGAATTGATCTTAGTTCTCTATGTGACTCAGCTTTATTTTGGTGGAACAAATATTTTTGGTTGGTTTTTAATTTAAATGTGCAAGACTTAAAAGTAAATGTCGTTAAAGTAAAGGGCAAGTAATAAAAGAGCGTGAAATTAAATCTAAACCTAATTAAAAAGAAAGGATGCGATATTTAAAAAACTTGACGGAAAGTAAATTAATTAAATGACTAAAAATAAAAGCGTGTGACGGAAATTTAAAATTAGACAAGTATAAAAAAAACATAAGCTAAACATTAAGCAAGACAAAGTATGGAAAATTAACCCCCCAATCGGAATATATTCCGATTGGTGCACAATCACCTCAGATCGGAATAACGGTCGGCCCCAAATCAGAATGTTGTCACTCACCCAATCGGAATAACCAACACCTTCAGATCGGAATGTTTGCCTTACCTTGATCGGAATAATGGTGGACCTGGTCGGAATGCTGATCGGAAAACTCTAATCGGAATACTGTCACTGGTCCAATCGGAATACTGAACATGCACCTCGATCGGAATGAGGAATGAAGATACCAATCGGAATGTTTGTCACTTACACTCGATCGGAATACCACTACCTTAATCCAATCGGAATACCAAGAAACACCTCCAATCGGAATGTAAAACCCTTTTCCGATTGTCACGATCGGAAAACGGGGAAAAGTACATAAATTAAGCTACACAAATAAGCTAAGTTTCTAATAAGCACAATACTAAATCCTAAGGTAAAAACGTGTAAAAATAAGCTACAAAACTGGAAGTTAACAACTTTTAAGACACGAAATTAATAAACTTAAAGAAAAACAACTTTAAAATGAAAATAACTTTTATAAAAACTATATAAACTTGAAAATAAATCAAATAAGCTATGAAATTAAGAGATTTAAAACAATCAAAAGCATAAAAATCAAATCTTTAAACAACTTAACAAGATAAAAACATGTAAATCAAAGATTAAAGAAAGGTAGAAGAAGATTAACAAGATAAAGTAAAGGTGCAAGTAATTAAAAGAAACACTTACTTGAAATTAAAGGTAATTAAAGGTGCAAAACATGTATTTAAATGACAAGTAATTAAAAGTGCATAAAATAAAGGTGGAAGAACTAGTTTGTCAATCTAGCCAACAAAATGAAAAGTAATTAGCTAATGACTATATATAGGGGATTAGGGCGGAGGTTAGAGGAAACTTCCTCCCCTCTTTCCTTTCTTCCTTAACTGCATGCTTAGGTCCCTCTTCTTCTTTAATCTTTTTGTTAATTGTGCCATTAGTCCTTAAGCCTTCAAATCTTCTTTAATCTTGGACGTTAACGACTTTTGGCTCGGGATTTCTTTGGACTCGTCTTTTAATTCTTCGATAAATAAGACTTGAGTTCCTCGTCTTTAAGTAAACTTCCGTCTTTTGACTTTTTCTTCGATAAATCTTCAGAGTTGGTCTTGGACTTCCGTTCTTTTTGCACTCTTGACTTCTTGACTTCGTCTTTTCATCTTTTTCTTCAATAAAAGTCCGTAAATGCCCGTGAATTCCCGTGTTTCCTCCACTTTTCACCTTTTCGTCCTAAATCACAACAAAAACACAAACCACGCATATTTTCGACATAAAAGACATAAAATACACGTTTTGGTCCGGTTATTATTGTAATTAAGTGGTAGAAAAGATGTGTGTTTTCACACATATCAAATCCCCTACACTTGACCATTGCAATGTCCTCATGCAATGCATTAGTTACAAAGCACGTTTACATTTTTCATCAAAATTAATCCACGTTGGCCTTTATTAAAGAGATAGAAAATTATAATTATTCAAAATAAAGAAATCAAAAGCATACCTTGGGGTTTTGGAAATGTCATGAATAATCATCATCCTCAACTTTTCACTTTCTCCAAACCAAGCTTAAAAACGAGATCATTGTTATTATAAGTTAATAGACTAACACGAACTCATGTGGGCCAATTATTCACTTAGACTCCCTTATTCCTAGGGGTATCTCTTATATTTTATTGTTGTCTTGAATGATCACGAGGATGCATTGTTTGACTTATTTCGATAGTTATTTAGTCTGAACATAAAGTGAACGATTTAATCAATAGTTAGCTAAAGGACCAAATCTTTTAAAACTGCTTCTCGGGACCTCATAAAGTTCATATCTTGGCATAACTCGTTTCGCGATTTGAGACCTTTCTCGGACCGATATTTGGCAGCGACTTCATACTTCAAATCTTGAGAGACGTTCATGGAATAATGGTCTTCTCTTCATAATTGGAATTTCTTCACTTGAAATTTTTGATAGATTCATACTTGGACCACGACTTCTTCATTTTTCTCCAATCATTATTTTGGACTTTGATATACAACGATCCGCCTCCTTTTATGACTTGGATCTATTTATCCTCATACCTTGTTAGGGTCTTTTCGGATACACTTCTCCATGACTTTTGGGGAGTTTTTGCTTTACGTCGTGTGTCTCGATCCTTCATATTGATTTTCGATAAATGATTCTTCACATCACTTTGGATCTTTAGCAACAAAACATAGCCCTCATGCCTTGTTAGGGCCTTTTCGGACTCGCCAATCTTCGCGTCCCGCTTCAATAAGTTATGCCTTGGCTATGAACTCTAATCCATACCAAGCAACTTTTAAACGATCTGGGGCTAGAAGCTAAGTAACTTTTCAAATCGTACAACCTTATTTATTAGCAGATGAATTTATTAGCAAGTGATGGGAGAATAGGCTTATAATTAACTCACAAAAATTCATGAAAGAATACCGGACTTATAATTGGCTCTATCATCTCTCGTTCTCCACAGTTTAAAATCTCAAGTAATGAGACTCGTGGATACTTAGCCTATTAAATCAAAGTTTTGGGTTTTCGAGTCGCCTATAGGATCTTGCAAATTCTTAGACTCTTTCAAGTTTAGAAATCGCATCTTCAAGTTCCCTTGATAAACGACTCTCTAGGATCAATTATAGGAACTTGCGAAAAGTTCTTGTTCTTAACCCGTGAGAGTTAAGACTTTCGCGTTTTAAACCTCCCTATATAAAAGCCTAGC
The DNA here is from genome assembly GCA_025667525.1 of Glebionis coronaria. Lineage (NCBI taxonomy): Eukaryota > Viridiplantae > Streptophyta > Magnoliopsida > Asterales > Asteraceae > Glebionis > Glebionis coronaria. Next base: position 85,210,218 of record CM046879.1, on the reverse strand, counting down.
AAAACTTGACTTAAACATGTTAAGGATACTAGCTAGAGTAAACTCGGATTGAGTCAAAAGATTCACAACGTTTGAAAATTAAAACCACTTATTAAACATTTATTCTAGCAAATAAAGAAAATAACTATACAAAGGGTAAAACTAATAGGCCAAAATAGATCAAAAATTTTGAAAAATGTCGAAAAATTGATTTTCCGGTTAAAATGAAGACAATTACAAGGAAAAGACCACTTAACTTCGATAGAAGTCCCCCCTACACTTAAGATAAACATTGTCTTCAATGTTTAAGCATGTGGGAGTAAACTCCCCTACACTTAGGACATTGTGCACTTTGTTTAAATCTTGCTAAGGAAAGGACAACTAAAGAGATTCCTATTTTAATATTGAGAAAATATAAAATAGTGAATCGAAAAGAGTTTAGGATAGAACCGGGAAGAAGTAGAACACGGAATCACGGGTCGTCAAGAATCATCAAGAGTAGATCATTGAAGCTCGAATCCCTGATTAAGAAGTGAGGAGAGGAAAGCAAACCAAAGGGTCTCCCCTACACTTATGGTAAAGAAAGCGGAAAGATAGATGCATGGGTTGCCTCCCAAGAAGCGCTTGGTTTTTGTTAACCGAGTCGTGAGCCTGACTCGACCTTGATAATCAACGGAAGTAGCATGAAACATATCCACCAGGATCGAAGACATAGTTTTCATCCATCAATAAGCACGAGCTTAAGGCGAACAAGGCAAGCCAAAGAAGAGTAGGCAAGGTTCCCTTAAGCAGTGATGGAGCACAGTAGAAGCAAGGATGAAGTGGTGCAAGCATGTCTTCAATGGTTCCAAAGATTTTTCCTTTTATTGCATCAGGTGGATACTGAGATGGCTTAAAGACTTCAATACCGGGGTCGAACACCTTTTCCTTCAGGGGAAAATAGCACTCAGGCTCAGCCGAGTGTGAAGAAGATCCGCAAAGAAGCACAACCTCGTCCTCAGAAGTGGGACAAAGAGGTTTCATATCATATGTGCAACGAATTTCGGTGTTGACCGGTTTCTTCTCCTTTGACAAAATTTTCTTCAAATCCAAAGTAGGATCAAGACGATAATCTTCAAAGTCATAAGGAGGTGCATCACTCTCATGAGGGAAGTAAGTGTTGAGAAATTCAGAGAAATCTTCCTCAAATGAGTAGTCGTCCAAAGTAGGATCGAGTGATGGCGGAGGATCTTCATCATGTGAAGAATCGCTCAAAAGAGTATCGGCCTCATCAAAATCATCATATGTGGGCAGCTCGGGATACTCAGAAGTACAATCTAAATCATCCGAATCTGAGCTAGAATCATCATCATAAGCATCAAAGACCGGTGGAGAATCATAAATGGGAGAAGCTTCCAAAGTAGGGAGAGAATCATCCACATCATCATGAAAAAGTGGATTATCGATGCAAGAGTCGAATAGAGGATTGTCGTAGACGGTAAAGTCATCGAGCACATTAATCATATTCACTGATTCTCGGCCTCCAAAGGATTTGCCTGTAAGCTTCCCCATTTTAAAAACTTGTGCATCATCCCCGACTCGTAAGATTAACTCACCTTCGGCTACATCCACTAAAGCTCGTCCGGTTCTCAAAAATGGCCGACCAAGTATTAAAGGAATACGAGGGTCCATTTCATAATCAACTACGACAAAATCGACCGGGAAAGTAAATGTGCCAACTTTGATAAACACGTCTTCGGCTATACCAACGGGGTAAGCGAGAGTGCGGTTTGCAAGTTCGAGAGTCATCTTTGTTGGAATGAGATCGGGTAATGATAGTGTTTTCCAAACACTCAATGGCATCAAATTAATACTAGCCCCGAGATCAGCAAGGGCAGTAAATTCTTCAGTTTTGTTGAACACGCAAGGCAACACGAAACGACCGGGATCTCCAAGTTTTTCCGGAAGTTCTTTGAGAATAACTGCAGAGCAGTTTTCATTTAATCGTGTGTTGGCGAGTTCAATCAGCTTCTCCTTCTTGTTAAGCAATTCCTTAAATGCTTTAACAAATTTGGGCATGTGGACAAGTGCTTCAAGAAAGCTAATGTTGAAGTTCATTTAAGAAATCATCTTGATATAGCTAGTCACTTGAGCGTCCTCCTTGTTTAGCATTTTAGACTTGCCTAAACGAGAGGGATAAGGGATATTGGGTTTGGGTGGGGAAGGTGCAGGTGTAGGTTGAGGTTGAGATGTTGAAGGATCATTCGTGGGAACTTCATCACGTCGAGGCAGAGACGGTAATGGTGCACTAATACTAGGTGTAGGAGGAGTAGGGATAAATGGTGGTGGAGGAGGTGTAGATGATGGGGGTGGGGTTGGTGGTCCTACGATGGTGACTCCACTACGAGTAGTAATAGCACTCACATTGGCTCGCGGATTAGTGACGGTGTTTGAAGGTAGAGAACTTGAAGTAGAAGGTTGAGCTTCGGGCAAGAAACTAGCCAACAGATTCTTTAATTCGGTTGTTTGAGTGATGAAGGAGGATTGAAGATTATCACGAACCTCGGTTCTGATGTCATTACCTTGCTTCAAGATATCTCCTTTCAGATTGATAATTTGGCTCTGCAAGTTCTTGATTTGCTCACCTTGGATTCTCACGATGGCCTCAACATCCGGATTACTGGGTGGGGTTTGTTGGGCGGGTGGGTGATAAAGGTTAGAAGCACGAGGTGGGATTTGGTTGCTTCTATTGTAGTTGTTGGCGGGATTTTGGTTTTGAGGAGAAAAACCAGGTGAAAGGTAGTTGTTGGATCGGTAGCTCAGCAGATTTCTATCCCCTTGTTGTCTAGCTTGGTAATTTTCTGGTGAATAATTACCATAAGCTGCATACATATTTTCCGGATTTCCTTGTGTCGAAGGAAAATCGGTGTATGAGTGAGGACCGCCACATGTTTCACAAAGATTAGCAACCGCTTTAACTTGTTGTTGTTGTTGGTTTGAAGCGAGAAGCGTAATACTTTTGCTCATTTCGGCCATCATGCGGGTGAGTTCGGTCATCTCAGGGTTTGCTGAGGTAGAAGAAACATTGACTCTCGTGTTGTTTCTAGAAGAAGCAGAGGAATCCCAGTTCTTATGATGAGTAGTCATGTTTCAATTAACTCTCTACACTCCTCGGGTCTCCTTTTCATGAATGTGCCACCGGCGGCTGCATTAATCGTATCACGATCTCGAAAAGTCAATCCGTTGTAGAAAGTATCGATCAAGGTGACCGGAAGCATGTTGTGGTTTGGACAACGGTCGATCAAGACATTATATCTCTCCCATGCATCAAAAAGAGATTCATCGGGATCTTGCATGAAACCGTTGATCTGATTGCGAAGGCTTGTGACCATGGATGGTGGAAAGTAGCGCGACAAAAAGCGTTGAGTCATGTCATCCCAAGTGTGAATAGAATTCTTCGGGAGACGATCAAACCATTTCTCGGCATGATGTAATAGAGTGTGTGGAAAGAGTTGTAGGCGAAGCTCATCCATTGTGGCACCAGCCAACTTCATGCTTTGGGTGAATGTAATGAACTTGTCGAGGTGTTTGTTGGCATCATCATCAGGCAATCCTCTAAATGGGTTTGTTTGTACTTGCTGAATCATGTGGTGCTTCAACGAAAACTCAGGAGCGTTGATTTGCATCGGCGCAATCGGTCCTCCTCGTCCAAACATGGTTGGTTGACAAAGTTCCTTCATGGTCCGAAGATCGGGCTGTGGAAGAGCATTGTTGTTATTATTATTATTGAGGTGCGGTGGCATGTTGTTGTTATTAACACCTGCCATATCTAAATCTTCTTGAGGCTCGGGCTCTTGATAATTAGAAGATCTAGTACGCATACACCTGAAAATGCAAAAGAAAACAAAACCAAACACAAAGACAATATATATACACAAGAAAAATAAAATCTTTTTGGATTTTTGAAATTTTTAATTTTTATGGTTTTTTTATCAATTTTTAATTTTTTATGATTTTTTTTTTGAATTTTTTATGCAAGAAAAGTAACGTTCACAAGTGAACGGATACCAAAAAGCAACGTGTCTCTCACAGAAAACTGTTGATCTTTACGAAAAGAGCCGGCAGCGGCGCCATTTAATACACGGCTTTTTACACCCCGTATAAAAATTATATGTTCGTTGTGTTGGTCTAATCGAATTGATCTTAGTTCTCTATGTGACTCAGTTTTATTTTGGTGGAACAAATATTTTTGGTTGGTTTTTAATTTAAATGTGCAAGACTTAAAAGTAAATGTCGTTAAAGTAAAGGGCAAGTAATAAAAGAGCGTGAAATTAAATCTAAACCTAATTAAAAAGAAAGGATGCGATATTTAAAAAACTTGACGGAAAGTAAATTAATTAAATGACTAAAAATAAAAGCGTGTGACGGAAATTTAAAATTAGACAAGTATAAAAAAAACATAAGCTAAACATTAAGCAAGACAAAGTATGGAAAATTAACCCCCCAATCGGAATATATCCCGATTGGTGCACAATCACCTCAGATCGGAATAACGGTCGGCCCCAAATCGGAATGCTGTCACTCACCCAATCGGAATAACCAACACCTTCAGATCGGAATGTTTGCCTTACCTTGATCGGAATAATGGTGGACCTGGTCGGAATGCTGATCGGAAAACTCTAATCGGAATACTGTCACTGGTCCAATCGGAATACTGAACATGCACCTCGATCGGAATGAGGAATGAAGATACCAATCGGAATGTTTGTCACTTACACTCGATCGGAATTCCACTACCTTAATCCAATCGGAATACCAAGAAACGCCTCCAATCGGAATGTAAAACCCTTTTCCGATTGTCACGATCGGAAAACGGGGAAAAGTACATAAATTAAGCTACACAAATAAGCTAAGTTTCTAATAAGCACAATACTAAATCCTAAGGTAAAAACGTGTAAAAATAAGCTACAAAACTGAAAGTTAACAACTTTTAAGACACGAAATTAATAAACTTAAAGAAAAACAACTTTAAAATGAAAATAACTTTTATAAAAACTATATAAACTTGAAAATAAATCAAATAAGCTATGAAATTAAGAGATTTAAAACAATCAAAAGCATAAAAATCAAATCTTTAAACAACTTAACAAGATAAAAACATGTAAATCAAAGATTAAAGAAAGGTAGAAGAAGATTAACAAGATAAAGTAAAGGTGCAAGTAATTAAAAGAAACACTTACTTGAAATTAAAGGTAATTAAAGGTGCAAAACATGTATTTAAATGACAAGTAATTAAAAGTGCATAAAATAAAGGTGGAAGAACTAGTTTGTCAATCTAGCCAACAAAATGAAAAGTAATTAGCTAATGACTATATATAGGGGATTAGGGCGGAGGTTAGAGGAAACTTCCTCCCCTCTTTCCTTTCTTCCTTAATTGCATGCTTAGGTCCCTCCTCTTCTTTAATCTTTTTGTTAATTGTGCCATTAGTCCTTAAGCCTTCAAATCTTCTTTAATCTTGGACGTTAACGACTTTTGGCTCGGGATTTCTTTGGACTCGTCTTTTAATTCTTCGATAAATAAGACTTGAGTTCCTCGTCTTTAAGTAAACTTCCGTCTTTTGACTTTTTCTTCGATAAATCTTCAGAGTTGGTCTTGGACTTCCGTTCTTTTTGCACTCTTGACTTCTTGACTTCGTCTTTTCATCTTTTTCTTCAATAAAAGTCCGTAAATGCCCGTGAATTCCCGTGTTTCCTCCACTTTTCACCTTTTCGTCCTAAATCATAACAAAAACACAAACCACGCATAATTCTGATATAAAAGACATAAAATACACGTTTTGGTTCGGTTATTATTGTAATTAAGTGGTAGAAAAGATGTGTGTTTTCACACATATCATTCATACAGAGATCAAACTAATCATTAACATGTGAAACCACAATCACCTATCTACAATAATACATAAAAAGAGAAAATATATCTTCTTAGAAACTTACAAATGAGTAATGTAGTTGGACCAAAACTCGACTCAGATCGTCTAGGCTAAAACTCGAGCAGAATAGTTAATACACGCGCTTAGCTCGTATAGGCTGAAACTCGACTCGAATCGTTAATACATAATGTATGTCGGAAACATACAACTTTTAGGTGAATTTCATTATTTAAATTAGTTATTTTAATTTATTATGCACATCACCTCTCATGTTTCCATGTAACCGATTGATGGAGCCTTCAGACGTTTAGTTACCTTATTTTACCTTTCCTTAATTTAAAAAGTTTCTCAAATATAATGACTGATGAATGGAATGAACTTTTAGTGACCATATTGCTCGCTGAAAAAATAATGGCCGTAAAGAAAAAAAGAAAATAAAAAACCAGACTACTCACTCAAAACTTGTGATCGGGTAAAAAGAAGAAAAAATTATTGTGAAAGAAGAAGATACGTGCAATACTCTATCTCCTTCTTACCAATAGTTTTGTAACCTATAACAAGTTTGTCACATATATATATATATATATATACACATTTTGGGTTTCTATTTGCTCCTATGTGGGATAGAGTAAAAACCTTCACTTATAATTTGGCTTGTTCTTAAGACTCTACAAAAAGTAGTCTACTGTATAATTAAAATACATATGTAATAGGAAGCGGGACCGGGAAAAAAGTATTCTTATTATACCCAAGTTGATATTTGGTAAAAGATGGAAACTAATAGTAAAATATTGGCTGCTTCTTCTAATAAAAAGAATCACAACACTCTACATGTGAGCATGTCAAAGTGGGTTGAACTTATAAGCTTCATGCGGCTCTGTTACTCTATTTTACGTACTTAAAATCCAGTTTAAAAATAGTATTACCCGTTATTACACACACGAGTACAAGTAATCTAGTAAACAAAATTAAAACCAGACAGCCAATGTAATTGGGGTGATTGTGAATGGGTTAAAATAGAGTAGGATTACATATACTCTGATTTGTGAAGAAGATATCAAATTGCTGGGTGGAATGAAACATTCACTGGTGTGTATAAACGGTAAAAGGCATATCTTACATAAAGAAGATAGAGGAATGCTAGACCCACAAATAAATTTTCACAAAGGAATTTACAAAGTGATGTGTCATGTGATTATTGAATTCTCAAAATTACTTTTAAATTTTTTTTCTTACATACATCTAATAATCATGTGACACATCACTTTGTAAAATCCTTTTTGAAAATTTTTATGTGGGTCTAGCATATCAGACATCTTTCTTAAGCACGGAAAAAAGATATCCAAAAATCAACAATTAAGAGAAAGGTACGAACAAGTTATAACTTCCTTTTAATTGCTCAATTATAATTTTGGCAAGTTTCCACATATATATACAGGCTTTGAGTTTCAATTTGCTCTGATGTGGGACAAAGTAAGACCTTCATATATCCTTAGTTTTATCTGGTCTTTTAAGACTCATAAAAGTAATATTTTTTTTTGTATGACATACACTATATTAATCACCAGAGTGTATAGGAAGCATACCGGGAAAAAAAAGCGTATTCTTATTTAACTAAGTCTTGAGCTCCGTTGGAAGATAGAAGCCGATTATATAATATTGGTCATTCGTTCCTTGCCCTCATAAAAAGGATCACAACGCTGATGTTGCGTATATGAAGTTCAGTTTGTAATATGAAATTTTTTTCTTGTTTTTCTTGGCTTAGTCAATTCTTTTCATAATCAACTTCTAGTTTGTTTGGTTTAGTAAAAAAAATTGTTTGTTTTAATGCGATGTCAACTTACATGTGTTTCGAGCTTACTCAAGTGAAAGTTCAGTTTTCACTAATCCTAGTGTGCATGCTTTTTTTTCTCTTTTTTTTTTTCTGGTTTTAGATTTATATAGAGATCTAACTAATCATTAAAATGTCTATCGACCATGAACTATCTCACTACATGCAAAAAAAAAACATATATGCTTAAAAACTTACAAAATAAATGTAATTAGATAAAATTAGTCTTACTTTCAAAAAGTAACTCGACTTCTGCCATCTTGGTTAACTGGTTCCACGACCAAGATATTAGGTTAATAACCTCAGTTTTTAGTCGTTAAAACACAACTTTTACTTTTCCTTAGAGTTCAAAGACAACATGTTATGTTACTAAATGTCATTTTTGGCGTATAGAGTTGAAATGCTTGGTTCTCGTATTAGTAGTCCAATGGTTGAAAATATGTAGTAATTTTATTACGCGATTCATCTCTTCCATAGTTCCATGTTGGCCGTGTGACTAGTCGGTGGGAGCGTTAGAGGTTCAGTTACCCTTTAATCAACTCTCACTAGTGGACATGAACTTGTCAAGTTTTCTCACATATGTATACATGTTTTAAGTTAGACTATTCATATTGCCTTTTTTTCTTTTTTTTAACTGACAAAAGTAACAATTTTATTATTGTGCATTCGTATATGCTCCATCATTACAGTGTATAAGAAGCATGCCGAAAACAAAAAAGCATATTCTTAGATGACTATATTGAGCTTTCAGAAGATAGAAGCCGATTGTATGATATGGAGGGTTTTTCTCTTCGTAGTCAGCTCGGTTCGTAATCAACTTTTAGTATCTTTGGTACAATCAAAATTTTTAAATTTTTTATTTTTTTTAACAGTGGGTAGTTCTTTATACCAAGTGTAGTGATTCGTTCACTACATCGATAATCATCTCCTAGAAACGACTTAGGCTAATAAAGTAATCATAACACCAAGTTAACTAACATGTGTCTCAAATAGATTTAAGTTTAATAAGTAGTTTTGTTGATACAATTTATGTCACAAATCGAAATGTATGAAACATTGATACAAAATTACGAGAGCTTTGTAAGACATAAGTATTGAAATTTGAAAGTTATATTTATACTGTTCTACAACAATTTCCGTTAAGTTATTGCATTTATGACATATCACATTTTTTAATTGAATAAAGCATTGAAAACAGAAAATATCTTCAGAAATTTTTAAGAAACATGAAAAAAGACCATGTGGAGTTAAATACAAAAGACATGGGTTGTCTTAAATGCTCATCATTTATACATTTCAGTACATATTCGAATCTACGTACACACTTATATACAGTATAAATTTATACGATCTTAGAATAACCACATATATACTATCGTACATAGAGTACAATCTTGTTGCATTTTCGGCATTTCATCATAAATTTATTATTAATAAACAACAAGAAAGTGACGGATATAGTGATACAATAAGCATAAGAATACGATTGATTGTGATAATGATAATGATAACGACTTTGTCACGGTTAAAACGAGATTGCACATAAAAGGAGCAAATTGACAATTCGACATGGGGTACTTGTCACCAAATATAGATTTGTTAACTCGTTTAATTGTATCGACGTAAAATAAGTAGTGACATTTTTGAATCGCTCGTGTTGTATTAAATGAAAGAAGTTACTTACCACCAAAGTAGATCTATGTTGCCCCAAATTTAGAATAGAACAATTTAACATGGTGATAACGTAGTCACATTGGCATAGTGGTAATTGTCCATTTATTAAGCTAGTACATGAAAAATTTGTTTGACTATCGTTTTCATAGACAATGTTGTTATTAATGGTACATAAATCAATTTGGTTAGCTTAATACAATTTACAATTGTTTTTGGAACAGTTCGCAAATGACATACATCAATTATGCTCTAGGACGGAACTTTGATAGGTCTTGGGACACTCATAGATTTTCCAGTGTTGTGTTACTTTCGTAAAAAAAAATTAAGTTTATCTAGTTAAAAAAAAAATCTTCATATATAATTATTTGTAAATACATCTGGTCGAATTATGTCTTTTATTGTCCCTGTCTCCTATGCTAATATATTTCGGTTCGACTTTTGATTCGAAGTTTTTTCAAAATCGGTCTTTAATTCGAATAGATTTATTCGATTCGGTTTGATTTTGAACCAAAGCTCGGCTCTACAAGTGACTAGTGAGTACCTTATGAAAGAACAAGATTAGCCTATCTTTTAATAAAATCAAAATTGAGGTAAACATAACTACTACTAGTACATAATAAATAAATAGTGTAATAGAATATGGGCAGAAAATGGAGCAGATGAGAACCGGCTAATAAATAACCGACTATGATGGTGGCATAGGTGTCGAGGACCATAAACATTTAAAGTCTGTAACAAGTTTGTTTTATCAACCAACTTTTATCATCCCAAATTTATTACTCTCAATATTATTAAATGAAGGGTTGTAAAATAAAAAAAAGTTACTGTAAAAACAAACATCTATAGATAGAAAAATGTTAACTATAGTTTTAGCCATGTTATGTTTAAAGTAAAAATGTTACGTATAATTTTGGTTGTGTTTTAAAGTTGTAATAATCGGTTACGTAACATTTATTCTATCCATAGTTGTAAGTTGTAACATTATGATGATCTTTTCATAAATGTCAAATTCATAAAATAGGCATACTAGGTTTGTTTCTTCATAAAGTGTCTCTTATTGTGTATGTATTACTTACTTTTTTTAAACGGCAATTCATGCTTAAAAGACATACGAATTATTTTGCTATCTTTGTTTTTTTTTGGAAACAAATCCTCACCCTTTATCTATTTTTATTCTAATAATAGAGATTAACTTAAGATTTTAAAAAAACACGGAGGGGCTATTTCTGTCAAAATGTCCAAAACTTAAAAAAATAGGTGGAGGTACCAAAGTTGTAAATATGACGGAGTAATGAATTATCACTAGTGATATTTTACTAGCAAAAATCAATGAAATATCGCTGTTAATAAAACAATGAAAGCAGTAACTATGTTAATGAAATATCACTAGTGATTTCATTGCTTTATCTCTAGTGATATTTTATTATTTTTATCAGTAACGAAATATCACTTGTGATAACCAATTTTCGTCATATTTACAATTTAGTCATTCCGCCGATTCTTTGCAAATTTTGGACATTTTGGCAAAAATAGTTCATCCGTGTTTTTTTTAATCTTAAGTAATGGATGACTAGGATTAGTCCCTTATATTCCAACAAAAAACAAGTTTCCAAAATAACCGGACTCTTGCATTGAAAACTTGTCATTTAGGTAAAAAATTAAATTATCATTTTATTTTGGGTATATATGAAATTTTCCCTACTTATTCAGTCGCATTTTAAATGTTCACGTTTTTTAATATGTCTTAATTTAGTTATTTATTATTAATGTAGATAAAAAAAATTGATTAAATTTATTATATTATTTTTAAAAATTTAAATAGTTAGCTAAAGGTAAAATGTAATTCTGTCAAAAAAATATGAAAAAGAAACTGTAATGAATGTATTTTCTTTCATATTGTGTACTTTTTTGTCGAAAGAAAATAATACGAAGAAATAGTTGTAGCTTAGTACTTTTATGCTTCATATTTTTTATAACATTGGTATCATCTTCAAGAACCAAAAAGTGATACTATTTGTTTATATAAATTAAACAGATGCAGAAATAGAATTAAACCTCGTTGGTTTATGAATTTTGACCATTTGTTTTCAAAGTCAATTTTGACCATGGCTTTACCACAGTGGGTAAAAAAGTCTTTTACTCCAACTTCCAACTCTCAACTCCCAACTACAGTATTATAAATCAGTTTCATGCTAGTCAAAGCAGGCCACACCATATGTAACACAAAAACAACACACAATTATTTTGTACCAAGTAGTACTAAATATGCTAACCATGCCAGCTTCTAACACCATCATCACCGTCGCGGTCACCTTACTCCTCGTCGTCACTCTCACCACCGCGGCCACTCCGGCGCCCTTTAAAAAAATCTACGCGTTTGGAGACTCATACACAGACACAGGAAACACGGCCTCAGGAACAGGCCCTAACGCCTTCATACACGTCTCAAACCTCCCATATGGGCGTACATTCTTCCACCGCCCCACAAATCGTTACTCTGATGGCCGTCTAGTCATTGACTTTGTAACCGAATCACTCTCATTACCTTACTTACCACCTTATCTTAACAAAAATGCCAACACTTCATTTGGTGTCAATTATGCTGTTGCAGGGGCCACTGCAATTCGACATGCTTTTTTTGTTAAGAATAATCTTACGTTTGATATAACACCTCAGTCGTTACAAACACAGCTTTATTGGTTTAATAAAACGTTGCAAGAGCATAAATGCAGAAGTGAGATATCCACACCTGAAGAGTGTGCAGATGTGTTTCGTGATTCGTTGGTTTGGGTTGGTGAGATCGGGGCTAATGACTATGCGTACACCGTTGGATCAACGGTTAGCCGTGATACTATTAAAAAGCGTGCAACTCGTAGTGTGACAGAGTTTATAGAGGTAAATCATTTTTGTTCTCATTACCTTTTCAAGTTTAAACAGGAGACAATAACTATGTGAATAGGCCACACAATTTCAATAAACATGACCCTCTCATTAAACACATGTTTATAGTATGTTATGTAAAAGTAGTTGGATCTGCTCGTTCTTATTGTAACCAACTAAGCATAGGTAAAACGCGTAAGACTGCATACAATGCTGTAATGCACACACATAAAAAAAAACAGATAAAGACCAATTATTAGGTTGCAGTTGAGCAGCGAACCACTTGTCTCATAGACTAAAAGAACAAGTCGAGCTCGATCTTGAAATTTAAGATCGATCGAGCTCGAGTAGAGTTCATGGGCCAAGTTTTAGTAGTCAAGTTGAGCTCGAGTTTGGTAATACTCGACCCGAATCAAATAAGTTCTAAGAAGTAGTTATCAAAATCTTATCTCCTTTATGTAAAAACTTTACACATTCACATTGTATTAAATTTATGTTTGCTAGGTACTACTTAAAAAAGGTGCAAAGTACATGGTGGTTCAAGGTCTCCCTGCCACTGGTTGCCTAACACTCGCTATGTACCTATCACCTGAGAATGACCGGGATGACATGGGCTGTGTCGCCAGCGTTAACAACCAAAGCTACATCCATAACAACATCCTCCAAACAAACATCCAAATCTTACGAAGAAAATACCCAAAAGCTGTCATTGTTTATGCCGATTACTGGAAAGCTTATAATTACATCATCAAGAACGCACCCAAACTCGGGTTTCATGAACTTTACAAAGTATGCTGCGGTTCTAGTGGTGGAGATTACAACTTTGACTTGTTCACTACTTGTGGGTCACAAAATTCGAGCTCGTGTCAAGACCCTTCTCAATACATCAACTGGGACGGGGTTCACCTTACGGAGGCCATGTATAAAGTAGTTTCTGGGTTATTTCTTAAAGGTCCTTATGCTGATCCGCCATTCGAATACTTGTTGAGAAGCAAACAAATATCAGGCTAGATGACAATGACTGCTTGTTTGACATTTTTAGTTTTTATTCGCTGATATCAGTTCTTTTATTGTTTATTTGACATCGCATTTTGGATGTGAAAATAACATAAAAATCACATCCACAGTGAAATAAACGAAATTTGAAAGCAACAACTTATGTGCTATGTAACAAAAACCAAAAGTACCTTTTGGATTCTTGGAAAATAGGGAACAAAACAGAAAGATTTGATTACTAAAAGGCTTTAGCTGCCTACAGTCCTACACAATTTCACGTGATAGGTATCAACCTTATTCTCCTTCAGTTGGTATCGGCTTTTAAGCATGAGGAAGTCTAGAAGAGGAGCAATTTCGACAGATTTTCCTACAAATGGAAGGATTCTTGTCTTGTCTCTAACGGGTAAATGGGTAAATTCAACAAAATTAGCTAAAGAAGGTCATCAAACTTAATACCCCTTAGTTGGTATCGGCATTTTAAGCATGGGGAAGTCTAGAAGGGAGCAATAATGACAGGTGTGCCAACAAATAGAAGGATACTATGTTTTATCTCTACCGGTTAAACGAGTAAATTCAGCATAATTAGCTAAACAAGAAATACGTCAAAGCAATGTAGCTTAAATTGTAATATTGATATGGATCAAAAGTCAGCATTAGCAAGTTTGACTTGCAAAAGTCAAACATCAGTTGGAGGGAACTGTTATAACAAACTTTTCAACAACTTCTCAAACCCAAACATCTTTCACATCTTTCACCTATAAATACTTGTTCTAGTCATTTCTTTCATTTAGTCATTGATTTGTAATTCAAATTCTCTCTGTAATCTTTTCACACATTAATCCCATCACAATCATTTAGCTAATCTTCGAATGTGATTCTCCCATTTACATTCCTAGTTAGTTATTTGCCATATTCGAGTTAATTCTCCTATATGTGTATATCAATTGGTATCAAGAGCAATTCATGGCACCTTGGTCACCATTAATGGTGATTTTCAGTTAGCGGTTACAAATGAGTTAGTTAGTTACAATTCGGTTAGAAAACCGTTATTTCTGTTACACCTACTTTTGAATCCTGATCTTTGATCACCACCACACACACATCAATTCTGGTCATACTAGACCGTTTGCCTAATCTCTCATACTTCTTTGATAGTTAGGTTTCCATCTCTCAAATACGTTTAGTTTAGGTATTGTGTGGTGGATTTGTTATTCAAGTGTAACAAGATCTCTTCTAATCTCAGAATTGTAACTGAATCATGGTGGTTACACGTAATACGTCTATTGAACCAGTTGTGGAGCCTCATGTTCAGAATTGGGTCTCAACTGTGATTGATGAGAAATTGACACAGTTTGAGGCACGGATGGTTGCTCTTATGCAACAACATCATGCTTCTAATGGTTCTGGTGCACCTCAAAGAACTCCTGGTGAAGGCACTAGTAGGCAGGGGGATAGACAGCCTCAGTTTACTAGAATGACCAAGATAGAATTTCCTAAATTTGGGGGAGATGATGTTAGAGGTTGGTTGTACAAGTGTGAGCAGTTTTTTGAGCTTGATCATGTTGCCGATCCTCATAAGGTACAACTTGCTTCTATTCATCTTTTGGATGCTGCTAGTTTGTGACATAGACAGTTTGTTAAGCTTTTTGGTCATAATGCTACTTGGAATGCCTTTAAAGAAGCTATTATGATTAGATTTGCGGGTACTTATGATGATCCATTGGCTGAGATTAAGAATCTAAGGCATGTAGGCACTATAGAAGAGTATCAAAACTCTTTTGATAAGTTGTTGAGCAGAACTGATTTGCCTGAAGATCAGCAAATTAGTTTTTTCATTGCTGGTTTGCAAAATGATGTGGAATTGGCAGTTAGGATGTTTAGGCCCAAGACTTTGGCTGAAGTGTATCATTTGTCCAAACTACAAGAGGCTGCTATTAAGTTGAGTAAACAGAGGTATAAATCACCACTGTTGCCTACACCTAGGTTTCTCACTCATCACAAAATACTGTCCCAAACACTCCTGTGTACCTGTAAAGAGCAGTTTTAACACACCTTTTCCTAAAAGACAGTTGACACAAAAGGAATTTCAAGATAGGCGGGCTAAAAATCTGTGTTTCTATTGTGATGAGAAATATACACCATGCCATAATTGCAGAGGTCAAGTTTTTAATTTGGAAGTCATAGCTGAGGTACTTGACCCTACTTTGGAGGATATTTTAGTTGAGGACAGTGTAGAGGATACAGGGGAAATAATTGAGTACTCACCTCAAATTTCCTTGCATGCTTTGAATGGTGTCCAATCCTTCCAAACTATGAGGGTTACTGGTCATGTGGGAAAACACAACTTGCACATCCTCATTGATACTGGTAGTACTCATAACTTCTTGGATTTGGCTAAGGCTAAGGAGTTAGGGTGTCATTTAAGTGCTACTTGTCCTATGCAAGTTGATATTGCTGGAGGAGCTAAGCTTACCAGGAAGTATATGTGTAAGAAGTTCTTACGGCAGATTCATGGTCATGAATTTGCTATAGATGTTATGATTCTACCTTTGGGGGGTTGTGACATGGTCTTGAGGGTACAGTGGATGGCTACTTTGGGTAACATTCAGTTTAATTTCCAAGAGCTCAAAATGGAATTCAAATATCATGGTAAGAGGGTCTCATTAAGGGGTACTAAGAAGCCAGTTCTCCAATGGATGGAAGGAGCCACACTTCCGGTTCAAAAAATTCAAACAGCTCAGTTGTCCTCCATGGTCTTATGTGTTTACCCTAGTGCTAGTTTGGATATGCTTACTGCTGCGGAAGGTACTTCTGTCCCTCCCATTATTCAGAGTGTGCTCTTTAAATATGAAGATGTTTTTGCCTTGCCTTCTGCTCTGCCACCTATGAGAACTCATGACCACAAGATTGTGCTTAAGCCAAACACAAAACCTATTTTCAGCAGACCTTATAGACATCCTCCTACTCAGAAAGATGCAATTGAGGCTATGGTTAAGGAACTACTAGATAGTGGTGTGATTCGGCCAAGCCACAACCCTTTTTCTTCTCTAGTGGTGATGGTTAAGAAGAAAGATGGGTCTTGGAGAATGTGTATTGATTATAGGAGATTGAATGCTCAAACCATTAAGGATAAGTTCCTATTCCTATTATAGAAGGAACTAATTGATGAGTTGCAGGGTTATCAGTACTTTTCTAAGCTGGATTTAAGGTCATGCTATCATCAGATCAGAATGTGTCCTGATGACATTGAGAAGACAGCTTTTAAGACTCATGATGGCCACTATGAGTTTTTGGCTATGCCTTTTGGGCTAACTAATGCTCCCTCTACATTTTAAGCTCTCATGAACTCAGTGTTCAAGCCTTACTTAAGACAGTTTGTTTTGGTATTTTTTGATGATATTCTGGTCTACAGTCCTGATTTGGAGTCCCATGGCCAGCATTTGGAGTTGGTTTTACAGTTGCTCAGGGCTTGTATGCCAAACAGACTAAGTGTGTTTTTGGAGCAACAAGGGTGGAATATTTAGGTCATGTGATCACTGGTGAAGGAGTGGCTACTGATCCTACTAAGATTGTGGCCATGCAACAATGGCCAGTACCAAGGAATCTCAAACAAGAGAGGTTTTTTTGGGCTTGACTGGTTACTATAGAAGATTCATCAAAGATTATGCTATAATTAGTTCGTCTTTGACTAAGCTCTTGAAGAAGAATGCTTTCATGTGGTCAAGTGAAGCAAATGTTGCTTTTGAGAAACTTAAAGAAGCAATGGTAAGTGCTCCTTTGCTTAAATTACCTAATTTTGATGAAGCCTTTGTAGTGGAAACTGATGCATCAGGGGAAGGTATTGGGGTAGTTTTGCAGCAAGGGGGGCATCCTATTGCCTTCTTCAGTAGGACTTTGGCTCCAAGACATCACTCTTTGTCCACTTATGTAAAGGAATTACTGGTTGTTATTCAAGCTTTGCATAAGTGGAGGGGCTATTTACTTGACAGACAATTTATTATCAGAAGTGATGTTTGAAGTATTTGTTGGAAAAAAGAATCACTACTCCAGCTCAAATGAAGTGGCTACCCAAGTTAATGGGATTTGACTATGAGATTGTGTATAAGAGGGGCAATGAAAATACTGTTGCAGATGCACTCTCACGAGTTAATACAGGAGGTCAGTTGTTGCAGTTGGTTCTTACTACTGTCACTACAGATTTATTAGCTCAGATAGTGGTTGGTTGGACTACTGATCCTCTACTTCAAGTTCTTGTTGACAATCTCAAAGCTGCTAAACCTATTGCCAAACACTACACCTGGTCTCATAATCAGCTTTTGGAGAAAGGCAAATTGGTGGTGGGCAATGATGCTGCTTTGAGGCTCTCTCTTATTACTCATTTTCATTGTGACTCAACTGGTGGACACTCAGGAATAGCTGCTACTAGTCATAGGATTCAAAGTTTTTGTTATTGGAGGAAAATGAAGAAACAAGTAAAGGAGTTTGTGACTTTGTGTGATGTGTGCCAAAGAAGTAAACCTGATCTTTCTGCATATCCCGGTCTCCTACAGCCACTTCCTATTCCCTCACTTATATGGTCAGAGATCTCTATGGATTTTGTAGAAGGTCTTCCTAATACACATGGTAAGACAGTGATCATGGTAGTGGTGGACAGATTAACTAAGTACAGCCATTTCATGTCCTTGAGTCATCCTTTCACTGCAATGCAAGTGGCTCAATTGTTCTTGGCTCAATTATTGTGAGTGACAGAGAAAATTTTTTGAGCTTGTTTTGGAAGGAGCTCTTTAAGATGCTGCATGTTAGTTTGCACTTCTCCACTGCTTACCATCCTACTTATGGCCAAACAGAGGTGGTCAACAAGTGTTTGGAGTGTTACCTGAGGTGTATGACTGGTGAAAAACCTAAAGACTGGTCTAAATGGCTCTCTTTGGCAGAATATTGGTACAACACCAACTTTCATACTTCTATTAACACAACTCCGTTTGAAGCAGTCTATGGTCAACCACCTAGTTCACCTATCACTTATGAGCTTGGCCAGAGCAAGGTGGATAGTGTGGATAGATCCTTAGCTGCTAGAGAAGCTATCATTAAGATGTTGCAGTTTCATTTGCAAGGGCACAAGCTAGAATGACGGCTGCAGCTGATACTCATAGAAGTGACAAAAGTTTTTGAGGTGGGACAGTTGGTATGGCTTAAATTGCAGCCTCATAGGCAAATTACTGTGAGGCAAGGCAAGTATAACAAACTATTATTTAAGTAATATGGTCCTTTTGCTGTTCTGGCTAAAGTGGGGGCAGTAGCTTATAAGTTGCAACTTCCATCTACTGCTCAAATTCATCCAGTATTTCTTGTTTCTCAGTTGAAGGTGTTTAAAGGTGATTCAGTGGCAACCCAACAGGTTCTTCCACAGTGTGATCCTACTGGTAACATGATATGTGTTCTAGTTAAAGTGCTTGACAGGAAGCTAGTGAAGGCTAATAACAAGATGGTGATTTATGTCCTCATTTAGTGGTCCAATGGTTCAAGTGAAGATGCTACTTGGGAATTGGCTACTGATGTGGAAAAGAGGTTTCCTACTTTCTCCTTTCATTCTTGAGGACAAGAATGGTTTGAAGGGGATGGTATTGATATGGATCAAAAGTCAGCATTAGCAAGTTTGACTTCCAAAAGTCAAACATCAGTTGGAGGGAAACTGTTATAACAAACTTTTCAACAACTTCTCAAACAACCCAAACATCTTTCACATCTTTCTCCTATATGTGTATATCAAATATGCATAAAACGGGCTAGATCATTTTCACAAAAAATATTAGAATTGAATTATTTCTACTTTGCAATCAGAAAAAAACACAACTGTTTGCAAAAGCATTTAAATTTACAAAGAGAAAGGTTTGGGTTGAACCAGCCCGCCCCATTCCAATCCCATACGAAGATTATATGTCGACACATTACCCAAGCCCCCATTTTGTAATCGCTAGACCAATTCAAAGTAACCAAATCTAACATTTTCAATAACTTTTTCTTCATACGCCAAATTGCCAAATATGTTTCCGTGATTATGAAAAATTCACTATATTCTACAAACATGAAACTATATTAAACAGCTACATTACCTTTGAAAATGATGTAGATTCTTAGTCAATCATCACCAACTTCTTGAAAAACCTCATCTTTGATAATCATTCACGGGTCAATCACCCCAAATGCAAGCGATATCAACTCATTCGACAAAAGGAACCCATCTGGATCACTTAACCGCATAAACGCAATCTCATTTTCCAACTTCTCATCATCTAACACCAAAGAACCAAACTCATCTTCTGTAATTTCTCTTTTTTGATCATCCAGAAACAACACATGCCCACTTTTCATATAAGGCTCATAAACCTTGCACAACTCAACAGCAACGTCACTCCCAAAATCTTCTATGAAACTCTTTAAATCCAACCCTTTTGAAGTTCTTAAAGACAGCATTACAATATCCATAGCCATCTCTGGTTCATCAACTACATCATCGTCTTGCCCCCAATCAACCAACCCAGCTTCTAAATCATGCACATGATTTGTGTAGTCTTTTAGTTTCTTTGGTCTTGAATATCTTGTTCCGTTTATATAACTAGCAGAACCTAAACCGAATGCATAAAATGGTTTGTTTATCCAGTATGTGTAGTTGTGCTTGCACTCGAAACCATCTTTGCTATAGCTACTGACTTCATAATGGTTGTAATTAGCCTCACCAAGAATTTTTGAAGCCATTCTGTAGAATTTTGCAGACTCGGTATCGGAAGGCAATGGGAACTCGCCTGGTGTGTACCTGTAAATCATTGCATACGCGTTGTTATTTGTATAACATCCGTTTTGATAAACACCATAGTTTTCAATACCATGAACCAAATCAACAACAATGATGTTGACTGAACACTGGATATGGTTCCTTTAAAATAATACATAGACATAAAGTAATACCGATTGTTTCGATGCGTGTTCTGAAAGTGATTAATATGAATCAGATAATCAACCGTAAAAGTTGCAGTGAGAGTGTTTTGATGTGTTTTTGCTGTTTGAATTTATGTCGTGTTCACACTTTAGGACCTTAGATTTAGAAAATACGACCCCAAACTAGAATTTCAAAGAATAAATGTTTCAGTTCAGCGGAATTTGTCCAAAATTAGTGTTTGTTATTGCTTATTAAAACTGCGTATTGAGCAGTTTTACGAATAAACAACTTTAAAAGCTTCATTCATTCATGGATAATCATATAAGGAATTTGCACAAGCAATCCCGCACACCAACAAAACCGCTAATCTGATGTATCAAATCGCAATAAGCAGATAAACAGTTTTATTAAGCAATCACAAACGATAATAAAAAAAAACTTACAATGTTCCAAATTTGGTATCTTTCTCAACTTGCAAGTCATAAACCGAGACATGAGTAGGTTTTGCTTCAACCGTAAGCCTCAAACTCTCTTCCCACATTTCTTGAGTCTGATTCGGAAGCGACGATATCAAATCCATACTCCAATTCCCAACCCCACACTTCCCAACAATCTCAATCGCCTCACGAACCTCCTCAACACCATGCGCTCTCCCACACACTTTCAACAGCTCCTCTTGAAACGCTTGAACACCCAACGACACTCTATTCACTCCCAACCCCATAAACTCATCCATCTTCCTAGCATCAAACGTCCCAGGGTCCATTTCCATAGATACCTCAGCATCTAAACTCACTCCATATTTCGCCCTCAATGTATCCATCACCTTAGCCACTAACCTCGGCGGCACCAACGACGGCGTCCCACCGCCAAAGAAGACCGTTTCAAGAGGCGGGTTGTTTTCAAAACGTGTTTTACTAGCTTCTATTTCGCGAATGAGGAGGTTAATGTAGTTAACGATACGCGGGTCATCGTCAGGAGAAGAAGATGACCCGAGAGCGAGTATCGGGAAGTCGCAGTAGTGGCAGCGTTTTCGGCAGAATGGGAGATGGATGTAAGCTGAAGAAGGAGGGAGTTTGTAGGAAGGGATGTTGGTTGAGACATTTTGCCGAACAGTTGGTGGGGTTTGTTGTAATGTGTTTTGAAAAGTAGTGGTTTTTATAGGTTTGGTTTTTAAGTGGAGACTTGAGAGCATTGGACCAATGCTTGATTTTAACATGTTTTGTTTTTTTTATTAGGATTGTAACAATGAAAATGGTTTTATAGTGTCATCTTTTGTTAGGTTACGTTTATATATTATCAACGTACTTTTACCGTTTTACATATTTGGATAACTAATTTATTATATTTCCAATCTAGTATGGACTTTCAAATTTGTTTCGTTATCATCAATATTGTCACCTGCTACCGGTTCAAAAGGTAAAAGTTGCATATTTTAGCATTTTTATAGCGTTGGTTTGAAAATGTGAAACTCGGTTTAATATAACCTGTTTTTTTACGGAACCGGGTCAACCGGTTGACTCGGCCAGGTCAAATCAGGTTTCAAAACATTGGTTTAGAGAACATTATAGAAGCATTTATCTTATAACCCGATAACCCGACTCACCCGACCTGATAAACCCCGAACCCGACTACTCGATTTTTTATCGGGTCGGGTTTGTGAGTCACTTTTCCAAAACTTAATACCCGACTAAACTTGAACCGACACACCCGATAACACGCTAGACTACCAACAGTTTATAATGAATTACCAAAAAACTAGTTTTTGTTTGATCAAAATCCGTTATGACCCATAACTTTTGCAAAGATTTCATAAAGTTCAGATAGTTTCTTATCTCAAACAAACATTCGTTGCACAGGGATCAATTTTTAACTTTGTGGCAAACATGAAAACTTAAAGTTGAATCATACACCAAAAATTAACATATGATTCCTCTTAACAATTAGCAGCTACTAATGTTAACATTCCACATACTGCGGATTGAGCTTCATGACTCGTAAATCAATCCCAAAAAACATTCCACGTACTGTGAATAAACTCCTAAAAAATACTCGGGTCATTGTGTGTTACACACTTCCACATAACTAATGGCTGCAAACGAAATGCATACCTGCAAATTCATCTCGCACAGAAAATATTGGGAGATACTGATGTACGTTTTTCGGATAATGATTTTGACATTGCAAAATCGCTTACCGCTTTGGTGAGTCAAGTACATAAAATTAGTTGGTATTTGAGAGCATAAATTCAGATAGTCCCAAATATGAATTCTTTGGTTTCTCATCTCAAACAAACAATCCTTGCACAAGAATCATATTTCAAAATGGGGCAAACATGAAAACTTTTAACTTTTTGTAAAATTGAATCATACACTACTCGAAACCCTTATTGCTTCTAATCAAAAGAGGAGAAAGAACACGTATAACATCAGAATAGTCATGTTAAACCACACATAATCATAAACGAGTTTGACACGTACATATGATGTGTCACTAAACGTACTCTTACTCTTAGGTCTTTTACACTTATGCAACATGAAAATTAAACCACACGCAGAAACATTTTTAACAAGTTGACATTTATTTAACTACTGCTCCTTGTTGCAGTCGCTCTCAACTTCACCATACAAGCTTGATGCTAGACCTGAAAGAGTTCAAAATTAAAACCATAGTACTGACTACTAATGACTTATTTAAAATCACATTCCACAAAAAGAGAGAACAGAGTACCACCTCATATATTTTGGAGCACATCGAGAATACGCTGCAACTCGTTGACCACAATTTCACTTTTCATCCGTTGGGGTGGGGAATCCACAGAGCATGATACTCCAGTCATTAAAGTCGTATACAAACGTTCTTCCACTAATAGACATAATGTGTTGTTGCCGCACTCATAAACATATATGGATCACTTTTCACCATCGCCCATATCCCATATAGTTATACGGCTATCAGATGATTGAAGCACTATGTATATGGTTTTCATTCCCAGTTGTGAAGTTTTTGTATAGTCAAAGGTTTTAATACTGCTAAGCCTGTAGTACCTTCACCTTCAGTTGACTAATTTGTGTGTCCATGTGGTTAACGGGTGTATTGTTTATACACAAAATTGTAATCCAAAGACTTAGGACTAATAGTTACTCTTATAGAGTTAGTAACTGAACTATTCTAAATAGCATACAAGAAGAACCTAGTTACGCTTACATAGTTACACAAACTGAAACCATTGAAAACAGTATGAATATGTTACTTTGGAAATTAGCTTTACTCGTCATTCCAACTTATGCATTGTAAAAACCAGAGCCTACTCAACAGATGACAGTCCAAATCATTACTCTCCCAGTGTCGAGATCAGATCATCGACACAAATATCAATATCAACTTACATAATTGCTAAGTTTTCAGAACTGGAAATCGATCGTATGATATACTTAGAATTGAGCTTTCCAATTGGAACACATATTACTTATATCAAGACTTAAACTGAGTTGACTCTTTTGCCTTTAACTACCATAATACCTCCAACTAAGAAGTTCGGCCTATACTTGTACCGAAATCCAGTGAGCCCATAGCATTGAATTACCATGTAGACTCACAATACAAAGGCTTGGCATATCAGGGGCTGCTTTGCAGGTGCTACTGACAGAGTATCATCTTTACTAGTTGATATCTGTAATCATTGCTGAACAATATATTTGGTACATTACAAGTACTAAACTTACGCATAAGGGAGTTTACATATCCAACTAAATACATCTTAGCAACGGCAAACGATACCAATGCTTATTGTTCACAAATTATATGAAATTTATTAATCGTTACTGTAAACTACAACAAATAACACAATATAGCTATACAGAGGACCGCATTTATGTTTGTAGTAACAACTGAACAATAAAGACCAAATGTAATTGCTACAGCTTGATCCTAACACCTTGCAAACCATCTTCGGCTCTTCGCTATCGTTGGACGAAAGAATTTGACCAAATGTAAACAGTTTATTGACACCATCTTTCCTCCTCCACACACCAAGCGAGCCATTCACCCTAAGCACGTATTAAACACTTGACCAAACGAAATAATAGAATTAGGTTCAATAAATAATCCCATCTACAAAAACATGACCCCGTACTCTCCGGGCGGTCATGAAAAGGCTTCCTGTCAAAAATAACATTGTCAGACAACATACCTTTTGAAATCCAATTAGAAATAATGAAAGGCTTCCTGTCAAATCAATTATTCAGTTCCGATCCGTTTCGAAACCATGAAAGTCTTTTATCGGATAAAAGACTTCCATTGTTTCGAAACGGATGGGAACTGAATAATTGATTTGACAGGAAGCTTTTTATTATTTCTGATTCAATTTCAAAAGATATGTTGTCTGACATTGTTAATTTTGACAGGAAGCCTTTTCATGGTTTTTGGTTGATTGGATTTCAAGAAGTATGTATGTATGTGATCTGATGAGGTTAATTTTGAGATCTAGGGTTTTCAATTGGGGATCTTATCTTATGATAGAGAATGGCCGACAAGATATAATGGGTAACCCTACTGGATGACGAGTGGGCTTCAGTGGATTTAACTTTTACAAGTGGGCTTCATTGTATAATATTCTAGTACTATTTTATTGTAGGGGGGGCGTTAAATTGGTTGATTTTGTTCGATATATGATCTTATAAATTTTAGTTGATTTGGATCCAATATAACTTGTCGGTCGGATTTATCGTATCAACCTGATGAATCCAAATATTCAGTAGCCTAACAAGGTCGGATTAGGGTTTTAATGGTTTCGTGATCAGGTTATGAGATTGACCCGATAACCTCGACAAACTATATTAACCCGTTAGCAAGTTTATTGTTTTTTTAACTAATGTTCATTTATTATAGTCCATTCGCCAATATCCTAATTGCTAAGTCGAACAGCGACAAAAAACCGACTGAATATTTAATGGGTTTATTTTGGTTCTCCATGAAATATAAGTATATAACTATCCTAAAAGGTTATGACTCAAGTACGTAGTCTAAAAGATATACTGTTAGGAAATACAATCTTGGCATCAATGGAAATGCTAAATTAACACTCGGATTTCCAACGTTCGACAAAAGAAGGTTGTCAGGAATCAAGAAAAATGGACAGTTAAAGAAGGTTCTTAAACGGCTTTGTTTTATTGAGGTTAATCGGCAAAGGCGTAGAAGTTTCTTCAAGAGAGACGGCCATAGTGATAAGAAAAGATGAAAAGCTAATGGTTGAAATCACGAAAAAGCTACACAAAGTGCCAATGGGATAATGCCCGAAGAGGAAACGAGCATTGTCTCTTCCACGCACACACAAAAATTAAACTCGGTCGGATTTCGAGAACCGGGTTGACCCGGGTCATTTCAAACCTGACAGGTTTAACCGGATTTGGAAAATATAAAAATCAGTTTAATTTGACTTTTTTTCGACCAGAACCTGTTCAACAAGCCGGGTCGAACCCCTCTTATTGCTTCCAATCAAAAGAAGAGAAAGAACAGGTATAACATCAGAATAGTCACGTTAAAGTTTAAACCACACAATCATAAACGAGTTTGACAAGTACATATGATGCGTCACTAAACGTACTCTTACGTCTTTTACACTTGTGCAACAAGAAAATTAAACCAACGTACAAACATTTTTAACAAGTTAACTTTTATTTAACTACTGCTCCTTGTTGTGGTTACTCTCAACTTCACCATACAAGCTTGTTGATAGACCTGAAAGAGTTCAAAATTAAAACCATGGTACTGATGATTTATTATTAACTAACTCATGTAAAATCACATTCTACAAAAAGAGAGAACAGAGTACCACCTTATATATATTGGAGCACATAGAGAATACGTTGCAACTCGTTGACAATAATTTCATATGATACTCCAATCATTATAGTCGTAGCCAGACATTCTTCCACTAATAGACATAATGTGTTGCTGCACTCGTAAACATATATGGATCACTTTTCACCCTCACCCATATGCCCATATAGTTAGTTATACGGCTATCAGATGATTGAAACACTAATGTATATGGTTTTCATTCCCACTTGTGAAGTTTTTGTATAGTCAAAGGTTTTAGTGCTGCTAAGCCCGTAGTACCTTCAGTTGACTAAGTTGTGCGTCCATGTGGTAGTATCGTTTATGCTCAAAATTGCAATCTAACAACTTAGGACTACTAGTTACTCTTATAGCATTAGTAACCGTCTAACTGAACTATTCTATATGGCATACAAGAAAAACCTAGTTACCCTTAGATAGTTACACAAACTGAAACCATTAAAAACAGTATAAATATGTTACTTTTGAAAGTAGCTTACTCGACAGTCCAACTTATAACCAAAGCCTACTCGACAGACGACAGTCCAAATCATTTCTCTCCCGCTGTTGAGATCAGATGATTGACACGAATATCAATATCAACTTATATAATTGCTAAGTTTTTCATAACTGGAAATCGATAGTATGATATACTTGGTAATGAGCTTTCCAAATGAAACACAGATTACTTACATCAAGACTTAAACTGAGTTGCGTCTTTTGCCTCTAACTATCATAATACCTAGAACTAAGAAGTTTGGCCTACACTTATATCGAAATCCAGTGAGCCCATAGCGTTGAATTAACATGTACACTCACAATACAAAGGCTTGGCATATCAGGAATATTTATTCCCACCTAGTGCTGCTTCTAGGTGCTACTGACAGAGGGTCAACTTTACTGGTTGATATTTGTAATCCTTGCTAGACAATATATTTTGTACATTAATACATTACAACTAAAATTATGCATAAGGGAGTTTACATATCCAAATATAAACTAAATACATCTTAGCAACTGGCAAACGATACACATGCTTACTGTCCACAAATTATATGAAATTCATTAATCTTTAATGTTGGAAACTACAAGTAACACAACCTAGGTATATAGTCATATAGATGACCACGTTTATGTTTGTAGTAACCTAAACTAAACTGAACAATAAAGACCAAATGTAATTGCTACAGCTTGATGCTAACACCTTGCAAACCATCTTCGCTATCAAGTACAACTTCGCCACTGTTCCTAAACCCAATACTTGATATAAACTTCAATTTGTAAACAAACCAAGTGACCCATTCACCCTCGCCACCCTTAAATCATAAGCACGATTAATCTCTCCGAAAGAAAACACTTCACCAAACATCTCGCTTTTCAAATCAAACGAAATAATAGAACTACCTGCAACGAGTGCTAGCCTGTACAGAACTTGTGCTGCCACAGACTCGTCGATAGAGAGTCCCAATCTTTGGATGAGTCACAAATACTTCACCCGGAGCGCCTGCAACTTTTCGAGTTTCTTCCTTTCTTCTTCAGTCAAGTTCGGCTCAAGTAACAGGAAGCACAGATCCACTAAAAATGCTGGAACGGGGTGGTCTAGGAGCAGCTCTCAATGCTTGAAGCGTAGGTCCTAAACCAGTTGTATGCTCAACTGAGAAAAGACGAGAACCATCTTGTGAGGAAAACGTGATGTTCCCACCTTCTGAACCACCATTAACTGTTGCTTTCAAAAGAGCGGCTAAAGCAGCTGAATCAAAAATCTCTTTCATGTCTTCTTCGTCATCGTTATCAACATCTTCTTCATCTAATTCGGTGACGATCTGACCATCGATCATTTGTGAATGATCCTGTGAGTTATCTCCACCTGCATTGGAGCTCCCACCTTCCAAGTCGTCCGTAAAATGCTTAGCAGCTTCCAAGCTTCCAAAAACCACCCATCGGTTTCCTCCTCGTCTGAAGGGGTCCCGTCGTACCCTTCAACATTGTCGTCATCCTTATCTGCAACTTCATTGAAGGTCTATGATATCTAAGGATTTGGTAAACTATGGATTGATCTATTGATTTAATGGTGGAGATGGGGAAAAAGGAGATGAGGGTATAGAGAGAGAAAGGAGAGAAAAAGAAGGTAGAGAGATAAAGTGAAATTAGATAAATGAAAAGTATGAAATGAGAAGAACCACCCCTCCTAACATGCTAGGAGGGGATATATATAGCCCACCCTACATGTGGGCTATATGGACTATACTTGGATCACGAGCCTAATACATTAATATATCGTTGGAGCGACCGATCCTTCATAAATACGTAAAAACGTATTTCCAACAATCTCCCCCTAAGGGAGGTCGCTCCAAGTTACAAAGTTCTAAATATTCTATAGCTCGTGATCTATGCTAATAATGATGTGACCGAGACTTTCTTTGGGAAAACATATTTCCAACAATCTCCCCCTAAGGGAGGTCAACAAAATCTTAAACCTAGCATCTATGCTTGAGTCTTCGATCTTGTTCTTGTGAATATGCTTGATGTGATCTTTGACTTTAGTCTTGAGCATGTTTCCTTGCCTTGACCTTGTGCATTCATCACTTATGAAATTCGCCTCTTTGTGACTTCATGTTCCACATACTTATACCTTTAAATTCTTGAAAGCTTCAGAGATTGATACAGCGGAAGACTTGACCTTCAGACTTTCTTGAATTTGTTGAAGTACTAAGTGTATGTAGTACAAGCATGTGGTGACGACTTCTTCTGGATTATACACCGCAATGCCACCTTCTTGTTGCGCTGCATAAGACAGTTAGCAACAAACCATATACACGGATGAAATGGCCTTGAACATTTCATTCTAATTCGGTAGCATTTTACCTCCGGCCGGTGAAGACCGTTGGACGATATTAAATATCGTACTTGTGGCAGGTAGTTTCAATTAAGAACCTCCTTGACAAGATTTCGCGGGTAAACCCGTTCTCTTTACTCGACCGTCCAAAGCTGACTGCGAACGTAAAGAGTGAATCATTTGGATAATATTATCCGCATGATTTGAAGCCGTCAATTCATGTTCCTGGAACAAGTGAAGTTTAATTAAGAACCGCACCATCGTTGCTTTTCAGTTTTCACGAGCTTGATTCGTATAGAATCTTGCAAGTTACCTACCAAGTGCTGTTTGATGTTAACACTAGAAGGATTTCCATTCGTCACTGTAAATACTTAATAGTATTACTCTGAATGTTCTGGCAAGATCACTAAGATATTGCGTAGAGGCCTGGAACGTGTTTAAATTCATTTAAGAATTAAACCACTGTTGCTTTCCAGTTTTCACAAGTTTGATTCATAAAGAATCGCACAAATCACCTACCATGAGCTTTTTGATATTCGCTCAAGAAGGATTTCCATCTTCATTGTAAATACTTTCGCATTACTCGGATGTTCAGGCAAGATCATGAAGATTTTGCGTAGGACTCTTAAGATCTTTCTTACTTTTCACAGTGTGTGAAGAAGCAAGGAAATATGAAAGTGTGTCCTAATGAGATATTTGATGATCTCAAATGGCTCTAGACTCGATCGTGCATTTTGGATTTTAGTGATCGGAGGCTGGAGAGGAGTGCCACCTTTTCAATACCAATTTATTCGGAGTGAATAAACCAATAGATAATGTGTTGATCTCCGTGTGATTAAAACAAATACCTTTTGAGAGATATTTGAGTTAGCTGGGAAGGGTTGTGCATTGCATCACTGGGTCCATGATGTCTTTCTTCAATATCAAGAATCATTAAAAATGATCTCAATAGCATATGAATTGACCCGGTTTCTGCCTAAGGTTGTAAGGAGGGCTTCTTTCTTTACACCCTTTATCTTTACAATTCTTTTTCATTCTTCAACCCCTTCAATGCTTACCAATACGTCATAACTAGCACCTTGTTGTGATTGTTCCAGTGCTAACTTAAGTACTTGGTCGGCATTCAGCTACGTTCACAATCTTTCTCCATCTTTCCTAAGGACTACTATTTCTAGCTATGGAATGTCCTTGGGAAGATTCCTCCGGTTCTAGAGAAATCATTGGACTTTAACCTATCCTACCATCCTTATGTCACCACAATCTTCACCGTCGTGAATAGAGATGTTTTGGGTAAGTGTATGTCACCATGAAATCCATTTTGAAGTGCAAATCCATTTTGCTCCCCCTTAACATATGCCACGATATCCGAAAACATTTCGCACATGTCGGGATGAGCTAGCACGTTAAGTCAAACCATTTGTGATTAATCATTTCCCATATTAAATCACATTTTCTCCCCCATATTAAAAATATTAACCCAATCGATGTTTTTAATATCAATTGATTTAATAGCATTTTAAGAAAATTTGGGAAGAAAAATGCAAATCCAATTATCTTCATGAATTACACAAGCTCCCCCTCAAATTAATGAGGGTGTACTTGAAAC
Source organism: Glebionis coronaria (assembly GCA_025667525.1). NCBI lineage: Eukaryota > Viridiplantae > Streptophyta > Magnoliopsida > Asterales > Asteraceae > Glebionis > Glebionis coronaria. The sequence goes on along the minus strand of CM046879.1, from coordinate 85,179,732 downwards.
GTAAATTAAATACCTTTTAAACACAAGTGTAAGGTATTTATCACGTGCAAAGATCATATATGATAATGAATTCACAATATTAGCAATTTACGAGGTTGGACCTGAATGATGGATAACATCATATGAAAGAAGCACATGGTTCTTGTTCACGAATGTTGGTCTTCCTCGTAACTTCTAAAGTTATCTATTGACTCCATGTGTATGATTGATATCGTTGTCTTAACACCAATATGTGAACTTGGCACTCTCGGCATCAAGGATTCTGAATGCTGGACAATTGCTCCCCCTCAATTGTTGACCCGTGTTCTATTGAAAGAGCTCTAGTCACCGTTTGAGTAGTCGCATCGTCGAGTATGTAGATATCAATTGCAACGAACTTTGGATTGTGGAGTTGATAACTTCGGATTTTGAAGACAAAGCTTTCCGGTGAAATGCTTGACTTCAATGTGAAAAGCGGGTTACTATCAAAAATAATAGCAAACCATATGGAGCATGTTTTAAATCTTTTAAAACTTCTGCTCGAACTTTATTTACAACCCCGTGTCATTATTGAATGACATTTCTAGGTTCGTAAATATTATCGATTCCAGAAGACATGCTCGTTTTATCAAAACGTTTTGAACACACAATTTTGAAAGATTTAGAGAAATCTTTTGAAAAAATTCTTGAAAAATTGTGTTCTAAGTTTTGAAAAAACAATTACTTGAGCTTAAGATGTTGAATATCTTACAAAACGAGCTCAAGTCCGAGAAGTTGTAAACTTCCCGTTGTTAAGGATAAGTTACCATCGGCGATAAACTTTCCTTTTATCCGAAGGACGAGTTCTAAGCTGACATTTACTTAGAAGTCGTTTTCATGAGCTTGAAAACTTTGACTGTTTTAACGGAAAGCTCATGACCGAGAAAGGTTAATTTCTCGTTATGAGGAAAAGTTCTCTTATTTAAAAGATACACTTTCCTTTCTGAGCTTAAAACTTCGAATGTTTTAATACAAGCTCATGACCGAGAAAGGTGAATTTCTCGTTAAGAGGATAAGTTATCATAAAAGATAATCTTTCCTTTATTTTAAGTTCGAGTTACAGTCTGACATTTAACTGTAAGTCATTGTGCATGAGCTTAAAAACTTCGAATGTTTTTAATATTAGCTCATGCCCGAGAGAACTTAAATTCTTGTTGTTAGGATAAGTTTATCATCGGCGATAAACTTTCCTGCCTTTGAAGAACGGGTTACAGACTGTCATTTATCTATAAGCCTTAATGCATGAGCTTAAAAACTTGGAATGTTTTTTATATAAGCTCATGCCCGAGAAAAATGAATTTCTCGTTTTTAGGATAAGTTTATCATCGGCGATAAACTTTCCTTTCTTTGATGAGCGAGTTACAGTCTGTGATATGACTATAAGTCCTTGTGCATGAGCTTAAAAACGTGGAATGTTTTTAACATAAGCTCATGCCCGAGAAAAATAAATTTCGCGTTTTTAGGATAAGTCATCATCGGGATGAACTTTCCTGTCTTTTGAGATCGAGTTACAGTCTGTTATGTGACTGTAAGTCCTGAGGTAAGCTTAACCATGAATCCCCTGAGAAACTTGTTTCTTCGATATCTGCTTCTTCAGCAACCAGACTCTAAGAGTGTCCTTAGTTGAACGGTACACAACGATTGGACCGCTTCGTTCTTTTGGAACATCAACTTTGGTACCTGCAGTCTCATTAGGAATTTGCATGCTTTGACGTGGGTTAGCGATATCAATTATAGAAGCACATGGGGGTTCACAGTTGGCTTTACTTGTGTCAGAGGCGACCTGAGTAGATGATTCACTAGTCTTGGCTGGCAAACGTTTCCTTTTATAGAAAACCTTAAGTTTAGGCTTAAGTGAAGTAAGAAGTCCTTTTGCTTACCGGTACTCCTGTCCTACCCCTGCTGGAACTAGACCAGTGACCGAAAAAGAAGTCGCTCTTGTCATCTTTATCAATTTCCTCCCTAGTAGTCTTAGTAGAATCGGAGACTATCCTAGTTAAAGGGCACTCGTTTCCTACAAGAGTGAAATTTCTACCAGTGGGGCGCCAAACTTTACCAAAGGGTTTGATTTTAGCTATCCACTGGGACTTAATTCTAGCACGGGAGTTCACCTCATCAAGTAATTTCTTGACACAAGAATCATGATTTGCCGTAAAGACACATTTTCTACATGTTTTACAAGTAGCATATTTAATGTCCGAGTATTTCCTAGATGAATGATCGATGCTCCTAGGAGATGACATGCTGCGGTTAGCAGTGTTGGGTAATCTAGAAGGTATCTGACTAGGTTGGACATTGCTATCTCTTACATGTGTCTTTTGCTTAGCTTCCCCAAGGCCAGATTTATGGCAAACGTCATTTGAACTAGTTCTAAACGTGGTCTTGGTATTTTTAGGGAAACTAGAGGCAATCATGTTATTTGGTCTTGCTAAAGCTGGATTGATCACATAGGGCCTAGTTGCTGGAGTGACTGGTCTAGAAAGATGAACCAAATCAAATTGGGAGGCAAACCGCGGTCTCGAGGATTATGGTCGCTCGGATCTAAATGCAGTAGGTTGTCTGACAATCGGTTGTCTGACGAACTGATTTGTAGGCGGTTTCCCCAAGATTGATGGTTTTTCAAGCTTAGTGTCCACACTAGGTCCTCTATTTTTCCTTAACTCGTTTTTCAACGCGGCTATAGCAAAGACCTTTTCTTGAACTTGGGCTTTTAGCGTTTCATTCTCTTTGAGCAATCTATCTTGGGATACCAATTTAGACTCTAGTAACTGAATTTGTTTCAAAAGATTTTCCTTTTCAGCTTTAGAATCTAAAACTTTTTGATCCAATTTTCTTTCAAGAACAACGTTTGACTTTTCAAGTTTTTCAAAGTATGTTTCAAATTTGTCCGTTTTCTTAGAAAATTCAAGTTTGGCATCCTCAAGATCTTTTGATTGTTGAGCTACAATCGTTTCGAGCTCTCTAATCTTGGAATCAGAAGCAGTCAATGAAGTAGTTATAATACAATTATCATGATGTACTATAGCATTCTGAACAATCTCTCCCCCATTATGACTTACATCGGATGAGTCAGAAGTGGTATTTCTATCACTCTTTTCTATCCCATGTTTGTCATAATTAGGTTCAGAATGCTCAATATGCGGCATGTCATCAGCATATACATCATAAACAACATTACATTGTACCATGTTTGCAGGCTCTGCGTCATAAATGGGTAAGGTGTCATCAAGAGAAATCTCGTGAACATTCCCCGACGTGCCACTGGTATCATGTTGTCCTCCTGATTCCGTGCTCTTACCATCGTTATGCTCCAAGTTGTCAACCGTATGATCAATCTCCTCTTGTATCTGCGTCATTGATTCTTGCACTCCATTATCATACACTTGCTGAAGTTGTGATCTTTGATAAATCGAAGACGAGACCGATGTCATGAGTTTCAATATTGTATCACGGAAAACTCGAAGCTCGGTATGTGTATCGCGAAGAAATGACTGGCAAATCACTGAACTTTCAGGCTTGATGATATTGAATTGGAGGAAAGGCGTGAGTTGTGTCACAAGAGCCTTATATGCAAGTGCCGATGCAGAGTGATTAAAGTTTTCATGGTTGAGTTGCTCGGCGAGTTGGGTCAAAGTGGTGAATATTGAATCGATGAATATATGACGATCTTGTCCAAAGATGGTCACAAATTCGCTCCCTCCTTGAATCCTCGAAAGAGTGACAAGATGAGATTGAAGCATTTGAAATGAAGTGATGCCACTTTTCCGAACTTTGTTTTGCATTGAATGCGATTCTCCCTTTTGACATGTCGAATCGAACGAATCCATTAAATATCGATTAAGAATGACGTGGATGTTGTTATTTTCGGGATTTTAGAGTTCGTGAAAAAAAAACAAAAGACCCGTAAATAACACTTAAAATTCCTCGATTGATGATATAAATGAAGCTCGTCACTTTGACTCGTCACGTTTTTCTTGAAATCCGGCCACAATAACGTTTAACCCGACAAATATTTTTCCACGTTAACTTTGAAAATACCCGCCTCGACACGATTTGCCAAAAATTAATAAACAAAATGCTAAAAATATAAAAGTGACAAAATAAAAATATAAAAGTGACAAAAATACAAAAATTTAATTTAACTAAAAAATAAAATGTGATATTTTAAAATGGAAAATCAAATTAGAAAAAAAAAATTAAAAAAAATTAAAAAAAATAAAAAAATAAAAAAAATAACTTTTAAAAATAAAACGTTATAAACATTTCATACGTGATTAAAAAATAAAGTACTAAAAATAAACTTTTGAAAATCTGATTTTTTTTAAAAAGGTATTTAAAAGTAAAATCTGATTATTTTGGAAAGAAACAAAAAAACGTGTCCAAGCCCCTTGTTTTCTCCGTCTCAATAACAACGTGGCCCAATCATGTGCCTTCCACCGCCCACTCCACGTCTTTGTTTTATCCGCCCAATATTCAAATCACCAGCCACCAACTAAATTATAACCTACTTCTTCTCTCCCAAAACAGTATCTCTATCCTCTCAATCCTCACAAAAATAAACGTCTGTTCCTTCTTCTTATCTCCCTCTCTTTGCTATGTAATCTCTCCTCAAAACCAAATCCCATCTTACTCAAAACTACCAATTCTGAAAAAGAAGAGAGGTGTCTTTGACTCTAGATTTAGAAGCGTTTGCTTTTCAAGCAAAGATCAATCAGCTTCTCAGTTTAATTATCAATAATAATCCATCAATCAAGTTCAAATCGTCAAAACCCACAAGCAATTAACACACTTCATCCCATCATTACAAGATGTAGTCGCGAAAATAATTACCTCTTTAATCCAAGTTAACTGGTTGCTTCAAGATCTCTTATAGAGATCTCGTGTAGGTGTTTCTCTTTTTTTTGTTGCATGCGTGTAGTCGAGAGAGGAGTGAGTTTGGGTGGGGCAGATGGGCTGTTGAGGTTGTTTCTATTTTGGTTTGAGTCTGAGAGATGAGAGTTGGGTCGAGTGGGTTAGAGTCTTGATGGTGTTAAAGTGTCGAGGGTTTGTGAGGGGGTGTGGGTGAGGGAATTGAGTCGAGAGTGTTTGTGATGTTAAGATGAGAGGGTGTATTGTGTGAGAGTCTAGAGAGTTGTCGAGGCTGTGTAGTCTGAGGGTTGTGAGTAGGGGTGTCAATATTTCCGACCCGACCCGAACCTGACCCGAACCCGACCCGAGCATATTCGGGTCGGGTTACTCGGGTTGAAATTTCTATTCGGGTTAATCGGGTCAACCCGACTAACCCGAATTCGAAATCGGGTCGGACATCGGGTAAAATATTTATGCTAATTCGGGTTCGGGTCAACCCGATTGACCCGAATAAGAAATTTTTTTTATTTTTTTTAATTTTAAAATGTAAATTAAATATAAATTCTATTAAAAAAAATAGTTTTTTTTTATATTTTACCCGTAGTCGGGTTGACCCGAACCCGAATAAACCCGACCCGAGTAAACCCGACCCGAATAGACCCGAACCCGACTAACCCGAGTTCAACTCGGGTCGGGTTCGGGTAAAATATTTTACCCTCAACCCGAATTCAACCCGACCCGAATAACCCGAACCCGACCAACCCGACCCGATTCCCACCCCTAGTTGTGAGTGTATTGGGTGGGATTTGAGTGTGTGTGAAGTCGAGTCGAGAGTTGTGAGGGGTTCGAGGGTTTGAGTGGTGTCCGAGAGGGATTAGGAGTCGAGAGAGGTGAGGGAGTCAAAATGGTTTGAAACCAGTTTGAGGTCAGGGTCGAGTCAAGGGTCGAGTTCAAGAAATGGCTACGCGGAATAATTCCTATACGGAATAAAGTTCCTATACGGAATAAAATTCCTATACGGAATAAAATTCCTATACGGAATATCTATACAGAATGTCTATACGGAATGTCAGGCTATTCTGAATATTTGGCTACTCCGAATGTTTTGGCAATTCGGAATGATCTGGAAAAAATTGACTTCGAGCCCAGGAAATAGCTTTTTACACGAATCAACACTCGATTTTTGATGTTACTGATTAAAAATGAAGAAGAAAACTGATTAAAAAATGAGTGATTAAAAAATGTGATTAAAAACTTATCTAAAAAGAAACAAAACGGATGATTTTTATAAAAAGTTTGATAAAAATACTGATTGGACAAGAACTGATGATTTAATAAAAAAAATTGATTCGCAAACTGAAACTGATGCTTTAAAATACGTGAAAACTCAATCCACCAAAAAAATAATAAAAACTAATTAAAAAAATTAAAACTGATAACAGTGATACTAAAAGGAAGAAAAAAAAAAACTTTAAAAAACTACGTGACTACAATCAAAAGAAATAGACAAATGATTTTAAAAAGAAAAGATTTTTCAATCAAATCAATAGATAAACAAACGCAAATCTTAAGATTTAACCATGGCTCTTGATACCAATTGAAGGTCTATGATATCTAAGGATTTGGTAAACTATGGATTGATCTATTGATTTAATGGTGGAGATGGGGAAAAAGGAGATGAGGGTATAGAGAGAGAAAGGAGAGAAAAAGAAGGTAGAGAGAGAAAGTGAAATTAGATAAATGAAAAGTGTGAAATGAGAAGAACCACCCCTCCTAACATGCTAGGAGGGGATATATATAGCCCACCCTACATGTGGGCTATATGGACTATACTTGGATCACGAGCCTAATACATTAATATATCGTTGGAGCGACCGATCCTTCATAAATACGTAAAAACGTATTTCCAACATTCATCTAGAACAAATTTCTCAGCGGACCCATTATCCTCACTCGCCTGAGGTGCAACATCCTCCAAACCAGCAACCAACACATCTTCTGATGTTTTTGGGCTCTTTTTCGACAACGTAGTCATCTTAGGTTCAGTAGACCAATTAATAATCCAATCTACAAAAATACCTTTTGAAAAGGTTCCTGTCAAAATTAACAATGATGAGACTGATACGCCTGTGAATGCATATCCACAGGAACCATCATATCATTTATTTATTTAGGATATCTGTTTAGTATCTATTATGTTTATCAGTTATTTTGGTGTTTATCACACATCTAGTATTTAAGGTTTCATATGTAATCACATTATCAATCAATCAAGTTAATCAAAGTTACATAAATGTCCAGTCTTCAAATCTCTCGTTCTTAAGGAGCCAGCACACGCTATAGTGATGCCTTATCCTGATACTACCCGAGAGGGTCGTATCAATTGGTGCTTTCATTGAGAGCCCTGAATTCATTAGGGGATTTTTGATCTAAGATTCCAATCAAAAAAAAGAAAAAAAAAACTGTTCATAAGCAGTACTGTTCACAGACGAGTACTGTTCATCAATGCTACTGTTCATCAGACGGTACGGTTCATCCGACGACACTGTTCATCCGACGATACTGTTCATCGGTTACTGTTCATCGTGTTATTGTTCATCGGTACTGTTCATCAGGAAAAAAAATTAAAAATATATATTTTTTATTTTTTTCGATTTGCTATGACATCGAACAGCAGCGATCGGGACGCGCTATCTAATCTCTTGCAAATGGGTACCGTGATCGAATATCAAAGTGAGTTTAAGTATCTTGTAAATCGAGTAATAGGTATGTCTGAAAGTTTGCTTGCCTCGTTTTACATTTCCGGACTTAAACTGAAGCTACAACTAGAACTATTGCGGTCGTACTCTAAGCCTACAACATTAGGAGAAGCCTTCTACTTAGCTCGTATAGTAGAGATTCGTATTGAGATAATTGTAGAGAAAGAACAACCAATTGAAAAGAAGGCGTCTGATTCTTCTACAATAATAGAAGTTGTACCCAAAAGTGCACAAGGATCTTTACCAAAAGCAATTGTCCATGAAGGTTTAGTCAGTGATCCGGACGAGTGTTTAAAAGTAGTGGATACACATTCATTGAGTTATGATAAGGCTACGCGATCGGACTCCTAATTGGCATATTCTTCTTCGTGTCACCTTGAGGGCAAGGTGAAATTTGAAGGAGTGGGGAGTATTAGTGATTGGGCAGAGCGGAAGGTGGAAGAATGGTGTTGTGTTATGTCCAAGGTAACGGTAGGCGTAACCGAAAAAAAGGTGTTAGACGCGGTAGTAAAAGGCACGAGAACTCGGAAAGTGAGAGACGGAGATCCTGGGCAGCGGAAGTTAGAAGGACGGTATTGTGCTATGTCCAAGCTAGCGGAAGGAGGAGGAGGAAAAAGGGTGTTGCTTGTGATAGCGGAAGGAATGGTAACTACGGTAGTGAAAGACGTGTGCAGTTTGATTAGGATATGGGATCCCGGAATCAAGTGTGCTTTTCAAGACATCACCTTGAGGGCAAGGTGGATTCGAAACAGTGGGGAATGATACGCCTGTGAATGCATATCCAAAGGAACCATCATATCATTTATTTATTTAGGATATATGTTTTGTATCTGCAGATGGGATCACCATGGATCCTACCAAGGTTGAAGCTATCACTAAATAGCCGAGACCTACATCTGCAACAGAAGTTAGAAGTTTTCTAGGTTTAGCTGGCTACTACCGCAGGTTTGTAGAGAACTTTTCACGGTTAGCCTTACCTTTGACTAAGCTAATGAGGAAAGGAGAGAAATTCGTCTGGACAGAAGAGCGAGAGAAGAGCTTTGAAGATCTGAAGCAGAAGTTAGTGATTGCACCTATTCTTACTCTCCCATTTGGCTCAGGTGGATTTCAGATATATAGTAACGCTTCAGGAAAAGGTTTAGGCTGCGTTCTCATGCAACATGGGAAGGTTATTGCATACGCATCACGACAGCTGAAACCTTATGAAGAAAACTATCCTACTCGCGATTTAGAGCTTGCAACAGTTGTTTTCGCATTGAATATCTGGAGACATTATTTGTATGGTGAATCATGTGACATATTCACCGACCACAAGAGTCTCAAGTACATCTTCACCCAGAAGGAACTGAACATGAGACAGAGGAGATGGTTAGAGATATTGAAGGACTACGACACCAACATTCAGTACCATCCTGGTAAGGCGAATGTGGTGGCAGATGCTCTAAGAAAAAGGTCGGGTATGATTGCTGGCATTTGGATTACAAAGGAGATCATTCGTGACCTAGAGATGACTGATATTGAGTTTTGTGTACGAGGACAACACGGTTACTGGGCTAATCTTAGGGTGGAACCAGACTTACATTCTAGGATCAAGGAAGCTCAGAAGGTCGATGGTGAGACTTGGGCTATCATTCAGAACCTTGATCAGCAGATAGAGTTTCGTGTTGACGACGACGATATCTTATGGCAGGGCACTAGACTAGTGGTCCCTGATGACTCTACTCTCAGGGAAGCTGTGTTGACTGAAGAACAGTTCTCCATTTACCATACATCCTAGTTCTACCAAGATGTACCACGACATCAAGCAACACTTTTGGTGGAGTGGTATGAAGCAGGATGTTGCCACCCTCGTTTCTAAGTGTATGATATGCGAGCAGGTGAAGATCGAACATCAACGAGCTAGTGGGTTACTACAACCATTAGATATTCCAGGGAAGTGGGACAAAATCTCCATGGATTTTGTTACTGGTCTTCCGGTTACTCAGAAGAAGAACGACGCTATCTGGGTCATTGTGGATAGGTTGACTAAATCTGCTCATTTTTTGCCGATTCGGAAGGAACATCCGGTTAGCAAATTAGAAGACACATTCTAGAGGGAGAACATGAGACTACAGGTTACTCCATCAGAAATCATCTCTGACAGAGATCCCCTTTTCACATCACGTTTCTGGCAGAGTCTGTAGAAAGCTTGGGGCACCAGACTTAAGCTCAGCACTGCCTTTCATCCTCAGACCGACGGACAGTCGGAACGTACCATTCAGACATTGGAGGACATGCTGCGATCGTGTGCTCTAGAATGGTCAGGAAGCTGGGATGACTATATATTCCTAGTAGAATTCGCATACAACAATAGCTGGCACGCTAGCCTCAAGTGTGCTCCCTTCGAGATGTCGTATGGTAGAAAGTGTCGTGCCCCAATTTGCTGGGATCAGGTGGGAAAACGACTGCTTGAGGGTCCAGAGATGATTGAAGTGACCAATGAGAAGGTCGTTGTCGCCAAGGCAAAGCTTCAGGAAGCTCGTGCTCGTCAGAAGAGCTATACTGATAAACGTCGTAGAGATGTGCCTTTCAACGTAGGTGATCACGTTTTCCTCAAGGTATCGCCTGCACGAGGAGTTAGACGTTTTGGAATCAGAGGAAAGCTCAGTCCTCGCTTCATCAGACCTTTCGACATCATAGAACGCGTTGGTGAAGTGTCATACCGTTTAGCGTTACCGCCTCAGCTATCACACGTTCACAACGTGTTCCATGTGTCCTTACTCAAAGGATACAACTATCATCCAGTTCATGTTGTCCAGTATCCACTTGATCAAATTCGAGAGGATCTTTCATATGTCGAAGACCCGAGAGAGTTCTTGAGCGGCAAGATCGTGTCATGCGGAAGAAGACGATCCCTTTCGTCAAAATCCTCTGGAGGGATCATCCGGAGCGGGAAGCCACTTGGGAGACGGATGAGTCTATACGGACTTCTTACCCTCATGTCCAGTTCTAATTCGGGTATGTTTTCTTTCAGTTTACGTTTCTCCAATTCGAGTAGGAATTGTTCTTTTAGAGGGGAAGAGTTGTAAAACCCGCATTAAAAACCTATGAACTATACACGTGAACAGTAACTTACGAAAACATGATAAAATTTAAACTTTCCATTTATAATATTAATACACGTGTCACTACAATTAAATAACGAACACTCATGAATATTATAAATGTGACACGATCACGAATACCAAAATCACGAATACTAAAACGAACATACACGCTAATTGTTTTAACACGGAAAAGTTACGGGTTACCCTTGGTGGGCCCCATATGCCGCGGCAAGACAAAGAGAGAAGGCCCAGGTGGGCTTTTGGCCCAACACCACTTTTTAATAAAACATCAGGAGATTTCTTTTTCATTTATTTTTAGGTTTTAAAAAGTTTTGCCTCTCTCTCTTGTCTCCTTGGTGTCGCCGGCTACATCAAAGAAAAAGGAGAACCCGGACGATTTTTGTTGCTTGTTATTTATTCGTGATCATCTCTTCGTTCTACACACGTTGGTATAATCAAAACCCTTTTTATCTTATTTATTTTCTTATGTAATTCATGTTTTAAAATTAGTTAATCATCAAGAACATGTAAGAACACACCTAAGATTAATTAATTCATGTCACGGGGTTCGGTTTGTGTTGGTTTTGTTCGGCCGAGACAACCGAGACCCCAAAGGGGTGCTCGTCTTGCTTTTATCACCGCCACCGAGACCATAAAGGTCTCGGCTTGGTTTGTTTGAGGCTCGGACACAACAAGGCAACCCCGAACAAGGGTCGGGGTGTAGTTGTTTGTTCGGTTTGTGTGCACCGAGGCACCACCGAGACCCCCCCCCAAAGGGGCTCGGTTGGTTTTTGTTGTTCGGACCCGAGACCAAAGGGACCCCGATTTTAAGTCGGGGTATGTTGTACATCTTTGTTAGTTTAAGTAGTATCGACCGAGACCCCTCCAAGGTCTTGGTGGGACTTTGTTTATAGCTTAGTTTAATTCGACTTATTTAAAACACGGGCTCAGGATTCGGGTTTCATGGAAACTATTTTTATAAGTAATGTGATATAAAACTTTAGGTTAATTAATTTATTAAATTAATTCATGTATAACCTAAGGTATTTTTACTTAGTTATTTAATTAAAACATGTATTTTAATTAAAATCATATAACGTATAGTTTAATTAAATTAACCAGTTATTTAATTAACCTGCTATATCCATGACTTGTATTATACTAATTAAACTTTAATTATCATTTATAATCTAGCTTATTTCTAATTATAGAAACTTGCTATATATGGAAACCTGCAATTTTTAGAAAGTTACTTAGTATTACAATACAAGTATTATAATACACTAATACATGAATAATACCTCAACAGAACATCATAATAACTACAGTTAACAGAGTAACAGTAAAACATGACAGAATACGTATAACAAGCTAATAATACACGGAACCAGTAAAACACATGTAATTCAGACAACTCATACACGTCCATATTTTTATGTAGTGTTATCCGTCGAGGCGGATTAGTCTTCATCATTTCCAATAGCTTCTACTGGACATAAGGTACGGATTTCCCGTCCTTCAGTAAGGACAATCTTTTCCTTCATTAGGATTTCCCGTAGGCAGCTAACTGTTTTCCCCAATAGTTACAGATTAAATTCTTATGTTTTATTAGTTACCTTATCCATATTCATGCATGACCAGTTTCACCTAGTTATGGAGGTACCATAACCATAACACTAGAGGCACTAGTGTTATGACTTCACCACGGCGGAGTGATAGCTCGTGGTGTCCCTTTTCAGTTATTTGGCCATTATATTATTATATTATCATGTGGGGCGTATGGGTGCATCCTAGTTACATGTTTCAATCAGGATTTCATGGTGAATGTGGTGTGTGCCTTGCATCCTTCACAAGGAGCTGATCCCTCCTACCCACTTACCAATTAATTAGAGGCAACCCCTCTAATTGCATGACGAGGTCTCCCCTCCAAGTATTCATGCACGTTGTTGACCTCATGACTTATATCGGCTATTATGGTACATTAACTAATACAAATTTTCATAAGTAACATAAGCTATGCTTTTAGAACTAAAACAAGTTAACATGACAGACAACTAGGTTTTCCAGGACTTATTCATTTCCGCCGCCATTCATGCTTAATATTCTTTATATGCTTCCATATTCTATGCTATCCATGCTTTATTGTATATCCGTGCACTAAGCGTTATGCTCAGCCGTCTACTTTTCCATGTTCCCAAACAGCAGGTACCCAATGACACAAGTAGGAACTCCAGAGTATGTGCATTCAGATTGGAAGCTATCCGGCTCTTTTATCTTATGCATTTATTCATACTTTATCATACTTTACTTCTTTTGGACATTGTTTAGTCCTTTCCATCTATAGTACTTATATTGCTTGTGTGTGAGTTACAAGACTATCGATATTTTATTTCGGTATTTCTATTTATGGTCATGAATGTTTAGACATTTACCTTGTATGCTTTGATGATACGCCATAATTTACTGTAGCACTCTATCCTATTAAATGGGGTGTTACAATGATTGTATTATTTTTGTGTTTGTGTTCTTGATTTTTGTGTCTATTTTGATTCAAAATCATTCGATCCAATTTTTTTTTTATGTTTTTCGTGGTTTAATCTTTACCAATATCATCTACATAGCCGTGGTAGTGATTTGGTATATTTGTTTATTGGTTGGGTTTTATACGAGAAAAGTGGAAGTTAGAATACTTTTGTACTATTACGACACAAAATCAATCGCAATGTCATTAGGGTTTTAATATTGCGACACTTTTTGCGATAGACATTACGACAGATTCCTATAGCTATTGCGACAGATGACATTGCGACAGATCCCTATAGCTATTGCGACAGGTGACATTGCGACAGATTCCTATAGCTATTGTGACAGGTGACATTGCGACAGATCCATATAGCTATTACGACAGGTGACATTGCGATAGATTCCTATAGCTATTGCGACAGGTGACATTGCGACAGATCCCTATATTGCGATACATATTCCGAAGATACCAAAATTATTCCTTAAAAAATTTCGAATTCGTGAGTTTTTTGGTCTTAGAATTTTTTTGGTTTATCGAGAACATATTGTAGGGGATTTCAACATTGTTTCTCGACTTCTACACACAACAACAAACACAATTACTTTCTTTCATTGATCGATCGATACGTAATCCTTACCTTTATTTATCATCGATTTTCAATGGATTTGTTGAATTCGACATCTCGAGAGGGAGAATTACAGAAGATGCAAGAAGAAGCAAGATAAAAATGTCAGGTCTCATTTAGACAATTTGAATGTCATCTCTACGAGCTTACCAAGTTAGACTACGGACCATCCTTTGTGGCAGTCTTTGGTCAAGATGCTCATTTCTTTATGGAGGCTATAATGATAAACTTGGATATTCTTCAGCAGCAACTTGACAAAGAAGACTTTAATCACATTGAATTCGTTTCTGCACTTCAAGTTCTTTTGCAACAATATTCGACCTTTCTTCAATCCGATGTTGCCAAGAAAGAAAATTCAGTGATCTGTCAGTCATTCCTTGAAGACATGCATACCGAGATTCAAGACTTCCGTGGTACTTTGTCCAAATACGTGACCTCTCTTACGCATCTGTTACAAGAACGATCATGACTTCAAATTGCTTATGATAATTGGAAGCAAGAAATCTGATGCAGATGCAAGAGGAGACAACGGATGACTCAAAGGAGACCGCTTTGGTTACCGATGATAGCAGCATCATAGCCTCACGACAACATGACTCACGCATGCATGACAAAGAGCCAATAGTTGAGGTACAATTGAATATTGTATATAACAATGATCTACAACATGTTGAGAAATCCGAACCTACCTATGCCATACATGGGATGCAAAAGGGTGATACGACTTCTGATTCATTCGATGTGAGTCATAATGGGGGAGAAAGTGATCAAAATGCTAAAAATCATGAAATATGCCTTATGACTGCTTCTTTAACCAATTCTGCTTCTAGGATTGAAGAGCTTGAAATGATTATAGCTCAACAATTAAAAGAGCTTGAGGATGCCAAAATTAAATTTTTGAAGAAACAGGACAAATTTGAAATATATTTTGAAAAACTTGAAAACTCAAATGTTGTTCTTGAACGAAAATTAGATCAAAAAATTTTAGATTCTAAAGCTGAAAATAATAATTTGTTAAAACAAATTAACTTACTTGAATCTAAGTTGGAATCTCAAGATATCTTACAAAAGGAAAAGGAGACCTTAAAACAACGCTATAATGAGTTCAATAATTCTATCGTATAGATGAGGTCTAAAACTCTAGAGTCAACGACCTTGTTAACTACTGTAAATGGTGATTTAAAGGCTCAAGTTCAGAAAAAGGTTTTTGCTATAGCTGCTCTAAAAAACGAGCTAAGGAAAAGGGCACTGGTGTGGACACTAAGCTTGAAAAACCATCAATCTTGGGGAAACTGCCTAAAAATCAGTTCGTTCGACAACCGACTACATTTAGATCCGAGCGACCAAAATCCTCGAGACCGCGGTTTGCTTCCCAAGTTGATATGGTTCATCTTTCTAGACCAGTCACTCCATTATCTAGGCCTAATGTGATCAAATCAGCCTATGCAAAACCTACAAACAAGACTGCTACTAGTGATTTTAAGTATTGTTCTAAGAATATGCCACAACATAGGTCGAATAACATGCCTAATAATCACTATGTAGATGCATCTAAGAAAATGACACAAGCAAGAACTAGGATTTCTAGATATCATTCGGATCCCAAACACGGTGTTTGTAAGTATTCATGAAAAGTGTCTTCACGACAAATCATGCGGCGTGTGTAACTAAAGTCTTGAAGGAGCTGAACTCAAGTGATAAAAGAGGGATTCCTTAAGGAATTAGGTTTTTTACCACTAAGTCTTCCAATGTGCATAAGAAAACCATGTCGCATATATCCAATCTTAGGTGGCAACCCACGGGTAGGATTATCAAATCAGTTAATCTTCAATGGGTTCCTACAGGAAGGATGTTTCCCTCTAGCACTACCAAGGTTGACTATGAACCCCCGAATGGTTCTAAAATAGATATCGCTAACCCACATCAAAGCATACAAACTCCTAATGACAATGCAGGTACCAAAGTCAACGGTCAACAAGAACACAACGGTTCAGTCGCTTTATACCATTCTGCTCAGGACACTCTTAGAGTTTGGTTGCTGAAGAAGCTGATATCTACGAATCAAGTGTCTCAGGGGATTTGCAGTTAAATGCTCAATATGGCTCATCGTTATATATCAGACGATGACCCGATCTTCAAATAAAGGAAACTTTATCACCGATGATAAACTTATCCTCACAAACGAGAAATTAATTTTTCTCGGGCATGAGCTTATATTAAAAACATTCAAAGTTTTGAAGCTCATGCACTATGACTTACAGTTAAATATGAAACTGTAACTCAGACTTCACTCTTAGGAAAGCTTTTTTTATGATAACTTATCCTCGTAACGGGAAATTAATTTTTCTCGGTCATGAGCTTGTATTAAAACATTCCAAGTTTTAAGCTCAGAAAGGAAAGTGTATCTTTTAAATAAGAGAACTTTTTCTCATAACGAGAAATTCATCTTTCTCAGTCATGAGTTTACGTTAAAACATTCAAAAGTTTTTCAAGCTCATGAAAACGACTTCTAAGTAAATGTCAGCTTTGAACTTGTTCTTCGGTTAAAAGGAAAGTTTATCGCCCAATGGTAACTTATCCTTAACAACGGGAAGTTTACAACTTCTCGGACTTGAGCTCGTGTCGTAAGATATTCAAAACTTATGCTCAGGTAATTGGTTTTCGAAAGGGGCATGTCTTCTGAAATCGTTAATATTTACGATCCTAGAAATGTCGTTCAATAATGACACGGGGTTGTAAATAAAGTTCGAGCAGAAGTTTAAATGATTTAAAACATGCTTAAAATGGATTGCTATTATTTCAGATAGTAACTTTTCATACTCAAGTCAAACATTTCACCGGAAAGCTTTGACTCAACAACGGGAATTAATTTTCTCGGGCATGGTTTATTTTATAACCATGTAAGGGATTGTGTTTACGTAATAACACAATCTAACACGAATCTATGTACGGCTCAGTGCATTTATTTGTTAAAACAAGAGAAATCTTGTTTTTATGAAGTTATCATCTCCACAACCCGTAGCAATTTACCATTGGTATCTACATACTCGACGATGCGACTACTCAAATGGTGACTACAACTCTTTAGATAGAACACGGGTCAACAATTGAGGGGGAGCAATTTTCCAACATTCAGAATCTTTGATCCCGAAAGTGCCAAGTTCACAAATTGGTGTCAAGACAATGATATCAATCGTACACATTGTGTCAAGAGATAACTTCAGACGTGATGAGGCGACCAACATTCGTGAACAAGAACCATGTGATTCTATCATATGATGTTCTCCATCATTCAGGTCTAACCTCGTAAATTATTAATCTTGTGAATACATTATCGTATATGATCTTTGCACGTGATAAATACCTTACACTTGTGTTTAAAAGGTATTTAATTTACATATCAAGTACAACCTCATTAATTTGAGGGGGAGCTTGTGTAAATCATGAAGATAATTGGATTTGCAATTTTCTTCCCAAATTTTCTTAAAATTCTATTAAATCAATTGATATTAAAAACATCGATTGTGTTAATATTTTTAATATGGGGGAGAGAACGTGGTTTAATATGGAAAATGATTAATCACAAATGGTTTGACTTAACATGATAGCTCATCCCGACATGTGCGAAATGTTTTCGGATATCGTGGCATATGCTAAGGGGGAGCAAAATGGATTTGGATATCAAAATGGATTTCATGGTGACATACACTTAGCTAAAACATCTCTATTTACAACGGTGAAGATTGCGGTGACATAAGGATGGTAGGATAGGTTAAGTCTAATGATTCTTCTAGAACCGGAGGAATCTTCCCAAGGACATTCCATAGCTCTAAATAGTAGTCCTTAGGAAAGACGGAGAAAGTTTGTGAACGTAGTTGAATGTTGACCAAGTACTTAAGTTAGCACTCGAAGAATCACAACAAGGTGCTAGTTATGACTTATTGGTAAGCATTGAAGGGGTTGAAGAATGAAAAAGAATTGTAAAGATAAATGGTGTAAAGAAAGAAGCCCTCCTTACAACTTAGGCAGAAACCAGGTCAACTCATTAGCTATTGAGATCATTTTAATGATGCTTGATTTGAAGATAAGACATCATGGACCCAGTGATGCAATGCACAACCCATCCCCGCTAACTCAGATGTCTCTCAAAAGATATGTTTTTAATCACACGGAGACAAAGCATTATCTATTGATTTGTTCACTCTGAATAAATTGGTATTGAAATGGTGGCACTCCTCTCAAGCCTCCGATCACTAAAATCCAAAATGCACGATCGAGTCTAGAGCCATTTGAGAGAATCAAATATCTCATTAGAACACACTTTCATAATTCCTTGCTTCTTCACACACTATGAAAAGTAAGAAAGATCTTAAGAGTCCTACGCAAAATCTTCATGATCTTTCCTGAACATCTGAGTAATACAAAAGTATTTACAATGAAGATGGAAATCTTTCTTGAGCGAATATCAAAAAGCTCATGGTAGGTGACTGGTGTGATTCTTTATGAATCAAACTTGTGATAACTGGAAAGCAACATTGGTTTAATTCTTAACTAAATCTAAACACGTTCCAGGCCTCTACGCATCATCTTAGTGATCTTGCCAAAACACTCAGAGTGACACTCTTAAGTGTTTACAGTGATGAGTGGAAATCCTTCTAGTGTTAACATCAAACAGCACTTGGTAGGTAACTTGCAAGAGTCTATACGAGTCAAGCTCGTGACAACTGGAAAGCAACGATGATGCGGTTCTTAATTAAATTTCACTTGTTCCAGGTATATGATATGACGTCTTCAATCATGCGGATAATATTATCCAAATGATTCACTCTTTACGTTCGCAGTCAGCTTTGGACGGTCGAGTAAAGAGAACGGGTTTACCCGCGAAATCTTGTCAAGGAGGTTCTTAATTGAAACTACCTGCCACAAGTACGATATTTAATATCGTCTAACGGTCTTCACCAACCGGAGGTAAAATGATACCTAAGTAGGTTGAAATGTTCAAAGCCATTTCATCCGTGTCTATGTTTTGTTGCTAATTGTTTTATGCAGGGTAACAAGACGGTGGCATTGCGGTGTCTGAGAAGAAGTCGTCCCCGCATGCTTATACTTTCTGCACTTAATACTTCAACAAATTCAAGAAAGCCTAAAAGTCAAGTCTTCCGCTGTATCAAACTCTGAAGCTTTCAAGAATTCATCAAGGTATAAGTATGTGGAACATGAAGTCACGAGGAGGCAAATTTCACAAGTGATGAATGCACAAGGTCAAGGCAAGGAAACATGCTCAAGACTAAAGTCAAAGATCTTATCCGCATATTCACAAGAACAAGATCGAAGACTCAAGCATTGTATGCTACAATGTTTTGATACCCGGGTCAGTGATCGAACCGGTCAAGCGTTCGGGTCACTGGGTCACCGGGCCAACCGGTTGGACCACCGGGTCAACCCGGTTTTGCACAGTTCATAAAAATCATTTAAATATATGTACTTGTAGCTTCTGTTATAGAAAAGAAAAAAATGAAAGAAAATTCTATCAGTTTACAACATATAAAATCATCTTACCAGATTTCAAACATCAATACTTCCATAAATCCTACCAAATCACAAATTTCATACTTCAAAATAGATAAATCCTACTGGATTTACAAGTTTATCCTATTAGATTTACCAAACCCGAGTCTGAAAAAAAGTAAATACCATGATAGATCTAATCTATAGAGGCGATCCATCAAACAAAATAACACTTAAATGTGTTCGATTTGTTAGGATTCTTTCACTCTTACTTGATGATTATAAAGATTGATTTACTCCATTTGAATGGTAAGAAATACAAAACTATGTTGGTGGTTGAAGTGGTCAAGTGGAGAAAAGTTAGATGAGATGAAATATTAGGAATATAAAAGTGATGGAGATTACTATGAAGTTTAGCTTTCCAACTTTTAAAGTAAATAAAAAAAAGAGGCCCGGCGGGTTTTGCTTAACCGGGTTGACCAGGGTTTGGTAAAAACCGGCGGCTCGAACTAGGTCTCATTATTTTAAAAATCGGTTTGTTTTGGCCCGTTTTTTAGGCCGGATCCGGTTCAACCGGTTGAACCGGCCGGGTCAAACCGGGTTTCAAAACATTGTTATGCTAGGTTTAAGATTTTGTAAAAATGTAGTGACCTCCCTTAGGGGGAGATTGTTGGAAATATGTTTTTCCAAAGAAAGTCTCGGTTACATCATTATTAGCATAGCTAGCTAAAGATCACGAGATATAGACTATTTAGGACTTTGTAACTTGGAGTGACCTCCCTTAGGGGGAGATTATTGGAAATATGTTTTTACGTATTTAGAAAGGATCGGTCACTCCAACGATATATACGTAGTATGGGCCCGTGATCTAGTTATGTATCAATATAACCCATAAAGCCCACATGTAGGGTCGACTATATATACCTCCTCCTAGCATGTTAGGAGGGGTTAGTTCTTACATTTACACACTTCTAATATAATATTCTCTCATTTCTCTCCAACCTCTCTCTACTTTCTCTCTCTAGTTCTTCATCTATCTCTCTCTCTAGTAATCATCTCCATAGTTAGATAATCTAAGGATTACGATAAACTAATAAATATCTGCATGGGTAACTCTCTAATCCTTATTGTTCACCTTAATTATTCTTATAATATTTAATACCTTGATATCATTTTGAAATATTATACTGGTTTCATTACGATACTTATTACCTCCTTCCAAACCCCTCTTGCTTATTATATATATATATATATATATATATATATATATATAGAGAGAGAGAGAGAGAGAGAGAGTTAGGATCTAATAAGAAGATTAACAAAAATTTGAAGGATGAGAAGAAACCACAACCACTCATTTCAGATGCACCTACAAAATCTCTTGCATCTCCCCTTAAAATTCTCACTCTTATTTAAAATGTGTGGTCTAGAGTTCTTCTTATTCTTCTTATTTTTATATCTCTTCTTACTGGATCGCTACTATATATATATATATATATATATATATATATATATATATATATATATATATATATATATATATATATATATATATATATATATATATATATATATATATATATATATATATATATATATATATATATATATATATATATATATATATATATATATATATATATATATATATATATATATATATATATATATATATATATATATATATATATATATATATATATATATATAGATATACATATATATATATACATATATATATATATATATATATATATATATATATATATATATATATATATATATATATATATATATATATATATATATATATATATATATATATATATATATATATATATATATATATATATATATATATATATATATATATATATATATATATATATGTATATGTATATATATATATACTAGTCGCAAAACCCGTACGATGGACGGGTATAACTTCTGATTATTGTTTAACATTTTTTAATTTGGTAAATATTTGTTTGTAAATTTATTTTTTCGTATAGTTTTCTTTTAATGCATTATCAGTCGATGTTGTTTAAGTTTTTAATTTACGGAGGTAATTGTTTGTAAGTTTTTATTTGGGTAAGTATATGTTTGTAATTTATTTAAGTATAATGTTGGTTATTAAATGTTTTTTTTAGTATTGTTGTTTTTAATGCATGATTAGTCGGCATTAGTTCAAATATACTTTTTTTTTAAATTTAAATTTATAGAAGTATCAATATGAGAGGTTTAAAAATAGATTCAAAAAATCTGAAAAAGGTGACCTAAAAATGCCCTAAATCTCATACTTCTCAGAATTTAGTGCATTCCTCATATGAAACATTATAATGGTTAAGATATACACAACACCATTAGGGTGACATGTTTTTCCGATAGTAATGTTTGTAAGAATAGAAATATTTGATTTACAATTGAAGTTTTATATTTTTTTCTTGAAAATGTTTAAATCATCGTTACAATATGTACGCAATGTTGTTAAATAACATATCTTAGAAAATAATACACTCAAACAAAATGATCTCGTCCAACAAAAACATTTTTTCTTTTCACAGCACACGTCAACTTATGATTTTCGTTTACCTATTTTATTTTGTAATTTTATTTATTTGAAGGATAGTATGGGATTTCTATTATTTTTATTGTAATCGTGTTTTAATGCATGACAAAAAGTATATTGTTGTTGTTTTTTTTTCTTTTTCCAAAAATATTTGTTTGTAAATTGTTTTTTTAAGCACGGTATGATCGTTTGTTGTGTTACCTATTTTTGTGATAATATTTTAAGTGCTAAAGTTGTTAAGTAATATATAAATGTGTTTTTTTCTTGTTAATATCGTTACCATCTTTTTCACAACTAAATAAATATTCTTCTGGAAAGATAAAATAAACGTTTATAAATTATTCGCAAGAACAAAATATATGTCGTGAGTTTACCATCTTTATCGTAAAAAAATCTTTAAACTTTATATGAAAACTACATATGCCCTAAGATCACAATTGAATAAGTGGATAACCAACTTTAAGAGACAATCTCAATCATCTTTAACAGTATATATATATATATATAAATATATATATATATATATATATATATATATATATATATATATATATATATATATATATATATATATATATATATATATATATATATATATATATATATATATATATATATATATATATATATATATATATATATATATATATATATATATATATATATATATATATATATATATATATATATATATATATATATATATATATATATATATATATATATATATATATATATATATTTGCGTTCAAGTGCGTTACATTTTAAAATGAGTTATAGTAGGCACCAATAGCAATAAGCCATGTGGATTTATAAATTAAATTTAACTACAAAATGATTATAAAATTAAAAGGACATTTAGGGTATTTAATCTACCATTAACTTTCATATATTACTACGGGCCTACCCAACACAAACTGCCATCACATTACCATTTCCAAATTCTCTATCCTCAAAATATTCTTTCCAACACTCATCTGTTTCTAAATTCTTACAAGATATCATGATCTATAAATATTTTATTTATTTATTTTAAAGATTCCACCTCATCACATATATAGATCTTAATATTAATCACGGTTTCTTTATTTTGGCTCCATATTTCCAATGAACCATTATGGGTCTGCGTTGACGATAACCGTTATCTATCACCAACAGTCATAGGCATGACGACACCCGCGACTCTAATAAACGAGTTGTTGTTGCTTTATGTTCTTCATATGTATTATATGCCACATTTTTTATCAGTGAGGCCTCGAGTATCGGATCTGGGGATGCAATTTGACGGTGGGTCATAGAGCTTGTATCACTGTTTTTTTGGGTGTTTGTTCGATATCAATAATAAAGAATCGAGTGTATGAGTTTATTGTTTTTTGACTCAGAAACACTTGTCTACTATTGTTTTTAATGTGTGTACCAATGTTAAAAAATGTTTGTAGTTTTTGGTTTGTCTTCATCCTCACTGATGTCGGAATCTGGGTTTTGTAGATGACAAGAGTGAACATGGGCGTGCAAACTCGGCAAAATGTTTGTGTGTATCATCCGCGGAATAGGCCAAGTGTTTGTATCAATCGAGAAATATATATGTGCTAGTAAAATTTTAACATGTGTTTATTTATAAAATATATTATAAAGGTCGCAAACTAGAATGTACGTATCAAGTTTCGTTTTTCTAGATGATGACTTGATACATTGTTTTACTTTTTATTTTGGTATAAATATGGAGTTGTGTATGAGTGTATCAATGATTTTATAAATCAATGTATCATGTATGTATGTAGCTGGTAAAGAGTTAATTATTTTATGCATCAGTTACATAAAGTCAATGGTTGTGTACTATGGAAAAATAAAAAAGAATTGTATTACTCATGTTAAAAAAACAAAAGTACTCAAAATAAAAAGAATTGTATAATGTGTATATCTAAACTGTTCAAAATGTTTTTGAACTTACGAGAGAAAGTGAACTAATTATAGCAATGAATAAAAAAATTAACGAATTTGTACCACTAGTTAAAAAATCAAACCAGTACAAAAGAACGATTTAATAACACGTTAGTACACGATTCGTTTTCAGCAAACCACTTAAAATATACCATCCATAATGTGTTAATTTACATAAGTGCCACTTTTAATTGCATATTAATGAAAATTGAGTTACATCTACAATTACACATCTAACGGTTCACAACTGTGCCTACCGTAACCCATTTTAAGAATGTTTACCATAATAACGCTCCCCTATATATATATATATATATATCTTTACATTATATATAAGAGGAGGGATATGCCACATAAGCACTTCATAATGCCATGTCATCATTTTATTCTTAATATTCGGAATTTAAAAAAATGTGTCAACTACATGCTTCGAACCTTGGGTTAGACATCCAAATGCAAGAGCATTAACCACTGCACCAGGCTCAAATTTGTGATTGTTAATTGAAAACAAAATATATATATTTTCGCACTTGCTAGATATAAACCAACCTAATATTAATTATATTTTTTTAGCAAACCTAATATTAATTATACAGTATATGTTTTCTCAAAACCCTAAAATCCTTCACCGTATTTTTTTCTACTGTATATGTTTTCGGAAGTTCATTAGTTGGACCTGTATCCAAGATTATAGATCGTAATACTTTGTTGTGGTTGCATATGATCCTAATGCTATTGTAATTTCATTCAGGGGCACACAAGAATGGATTGTTGGTGGTGCTTTTAATTCGTGACCTGAACACCGCTTTACAATCACCCTCGCCACAACTATTGTGGAATACATACGCTTCCACGGTAAGTTCACTTTTTTAGTTATACTCATGATTACGTTACGTAGTGTTTGTGATCTTTTTAAGATGGATAGGCCAGATGCATTCAGATTCGATTGAGGGTATTGCAAGATTAACTCTATATCATGGAAACTTGATGTTTATTATATAGTTATGATTGTAGTACTCTCAACTCTCAATATACAAATTTTCATTGTCATCTCTATATTTATTGGCCCTTGTCATATATATTCAGGTTGTCTCCAACGATGGCCTAGATGATACGATAGTCGACATAAAGAGGAAGGTATGCGTTTCTTTCTCTCTTTCCGCATTTGGTGTAGAATTCTACTGTCCCACTATAGGAGCTTTGGCATGAAAATCAGCCCCTTTTTAAGACTTGGCAGCTTTAGTTTAAGGGTCAAAAACTTCTGTTTTGTTTTATTTAATCTTTCAGAATTGTAGCCATTTAACTTTTCTTGAAAATAAATTAACAGCATTATGTACAGTTGTAACTCAAACTTTTCATGAATTACCTCATAGATATCTCGGCCAATTTGTGTTTCGATTTGATCCAACCTGTGTTGTTTTGGCGGTCCACCTTTTGGTTCGGGAGCTACAACAGTCTCTTACACAGCTTTTCGGCTGACTACGATTCATGTCAAGGCTGGGATGGAAGTTCTCAAAGGAGGGCTTTTGTATGTCTACGGGGTTCCGAAAAAGGAGATCAAACATTAAATTTTCTCTTTTGAAATAATTCTCTTAATTCTGAAAAATAAGAATCTTCTTCTAACGTGTGTCATTCTATGGTTGGTTATTCAGGTGGGTATCATGCCATTTCAAGTTTCAGAAACCACATGACTCGACCAAGTGAAAGACCTTTATGGCCTAACGCTGGTGAAAGATCTTGGTTGGTGTTAACTTCTTTCTTTTTCTACATTTCTTCACAGGTTATTACACACTCACATTTCTTCACAGGCAATACAACTATGTTCGTAACATTTCATCAAGGCAAAACGACATGACTCGGCCAAGTGAAAGACCGTTATGGCCTGTCTCTGGTGAAAGATCTTGGTTGGTGTTAACTTCTTTCTTTTTTTTCATTTCTTCACAACTTATTACACACTCACATTATGGTCAAGAATAAGGACTTTTTGGTTTAATATCCTATAAGGTTGTTAAAAGTTCAGGTTTGATGCTGTACTTTAAATAGGCACGTCATTAACAGAAGTTCGTTTTCAAAACTGTTCTTATTGATTCTAATAATAGTCGACTCCAATTACTTTGAATTTGAGGTTCTTTAACACTTGCTGATATGTAGAAAACACTTACTGATAAAATCCAGCAATACGACTATGCTTGTAACATTTCATCAAGGCAAAACGACATATCATCCATACAAATACATTTATTTATTACCTAACCAATAATAAAAAACAGAAGTATGGACCTATCATAACTGCGCTGTAGAACTGCATAAGTTGGGTCGAAAATCCTAGACCACATAAGTTTAAAGAGATTTAGGGATTAGTGTTTGGTTATGCAACATTTCACCCACCACCTAAAGCTTTCAAATTACCGTTTGGAATCTAGCTTTCAAATTAATCTAACTAATTGCTGACTGTATCATGAGCTACACACCATCATCTTTCTCTGTCATCAACAAACCAGCATTCACGTGTTGATCTTTTGAACATGAATAATGTTCAAAACCATAGATACTCAGCTTCTTCGAGTCCAACTCTAATTTCAGAAAGCTTCTACTTCTTTTTCTCTTGAAATGAATAGAAGTGTGCCTTGATACTTGAAGTAAAGAAAAGAAAAATAAGGGCTTATTCACAAGAAATATACAGCTTTGTTTCTGTCATTTCTGCTACTTTATAGTTTGCAGAGAAAAATGGCCCTGTCTAAAGGTGGGTTCATCATGAGTCCAGTAAAGAACAAGTTCCACTATTGCAACATTGAGAAAGCCCGAGTTATAGAGAAGTGGTGTTTTAAATGACAAAATCTCTTCTGCAAAAGAAACCAATGGGAAAGTAAGGTTCGAAGATCCAGTGAGAACTGATGCAGCAAACGGAATATTTAGCTCAGTGGATAATGTTGAAGTTGAGCCTTCATTTAGATTCAGTAATGTAGGTGCTGCAGATGAGGTAACTTTTATTTCTTCGTATCTTCATTGTCTTACCTAGCGTAACATGTCAAAGTGTTCATTTTTCTTGGCCCACTTGAAAAAGGTAAAAGAACGAGTAGATACTATTAGATTCATTTTCTTAGGAAAAATTTTTTTGAAGTGACAATGCATAAAACAGACGAATGAAAGTATACCATTAGATTCATTTGACTCTTTGAACATTACTGTAGATCCATAATACGTCAGTTAGCTGCCTTGAGAAAAGTATATGCTTACATGTGGGGTAAAAAGTTTCGATATAATAGATTTGACTATATATTGTGTCGATAGATAGAATAGGTATGTTGAAACAAGACCAAATTATTGTTATTAAAACATAGTTTACCAGTCTATATAAAGATAAACATGATACACCGATACCACATTCCTCATCTTTCACTTATTTTTTGTTACAGGAAGAGCTCTAACTGGCTTTCTTCATTTCAGTAGGTGGAGAAAATCATATCTTAAACTAGGTAAATCCTTTCTTTCATTCTATGTGTCTTTACAATCAGGTTGCATTTATAAGATTGATGAAATATCTATGAGGTATGGCTAACTGTGCTAAAACTACGTAAGGTAATCTTAAACACCCCTGATATATGCATGGGCATCTTTATATTGCATGAAAAGCTAAACCAAGTTATGATGTAGTAAAAGAATGAATCTAGATCAGGGATGGAAATAATGAATTTACATCAGGTAACTGACGAGTATGACTAAAATTTCCAGATACATATATGGAGTTAATTGATGGGTTTTCGTACCAACAGAAAGAAGGGAAACGTGGAATTTCGAACACAAAGATATTATGAGAAATCACATATACAAGCTGCAGCAACATTTAGAGGTATTTGCAATAAACTATTCTAGATTTCCATGTTTTAATCACTTTTGTAAAACGTCTTAATTTAGTTATTGGATACATAGGACAAAAGTATACAAATTACAAATGGTTGTGCATCCTTTATAGCAAAAACCCGAGTTTTGATCCTGCAAAGATGTCCATTGTATGAAATTTATCTTTCTAAATATTTATCAGCATGTTGTATGTGCAGTTTGAGTGTATTTTACCTGACCGCTGATTACTTATCTTTTAGGACTCGGGAATGCTTCAAACCATAGATGTATTATTGAAGCAATTATGTGTAGGAAACCATCGTGTTCTTTTGTTTGCACAGATGACCAAGATGTTAAATATTATTTAGGTACTTGAAAACACACCGATATAAGTTTATTTGTCAATTATTATAAATAATCTTTCAACTTTTGTTGCTATTCATTTTTTTAATGCAGAATGCCGCTATTTGTTGATATATTACTTTCAAAACATAATACCAAACACTCATTTATTCATGTTAAGAATAGGCTTGGGCTTCTCTACTTGTGGGTTAAAGGCACATTCGTAAGGTGTTGTGCCTTGCTGCTATGGACACGCATTTTTATTCTTTTTAGTTGATTAGTTATGGCCTTTTGATAAAACCAAAAGAAGGAACTTTCTTTATTTTTGTTCAATCATCATGCTGTCCTTTATTTAATGTTATTTTTCTTATTATCTTTGATCGAGCGTGTAATAGTTTGTTAGTCCTCTCTATTGAGTATCCTTACAGTAAGTTTCTGAGTATATGTTAGTAACTTGGTATGTTAAGTATCTTGGTAATTGTAAAGCCTGTATAGAATCCAGATTAGGCGTTACGTTAGTACTATGTATGCAGATGTTTTTTAGTTTCTTGAGTTTATGCATAATATATTTAGTGAACTTATGGAGGGTCATTCCAATACCATATGCAAGCTATTTGAAAACTTATTTCACCTTTTACACATGTTTTAATAGTGAAATAATATGTATTCATTTCTATTGGCTTGGTGTGTTCGTTGAGTTACCACAACCCTTGCTTCAGTCCTTACGAAGAATTAGAGGTACGTAAAATTTGTTAACAAGTTGATAAATTTTTCAATGTTTTCGAGTATGTTGTAAAACTTTTGTCATGCAGAAACTCAAAAACCAACCTTCTATCAGTCCTCTTCTTTAAAATGGGACGGTTCTCCATTATGGTGTCAGGACTTTGAATGAAACCAAGACTCATTGTCAAGCGTGCTCATGATTTACGTAGATAGTAAAGGAACTAGAAATAAAATGAAATGGTTGCACAATGAGTATAAACTGTATTTGAAGGTACTAATTAACTTAACGATAGTAGAGACACAAGTTATTGAGTGCATTTAGGCAAAACCAATTTACTTTTCTAAATATTACATTGCTTAGTAAAATTTCGATTGATGTTAGTTATATTGCAAAACCTTCCTCATTATATCTTGCAGAGAGATATAGAAAATTTTGACTCAACTTAGCGAAACTTTGGTATAAACTAAATCTAAGCACATCAGTAATTTTTTTATACTATTTTCATTGACACATCTAATGTAAGTAAATCTAAAATGTATTTATTGCTTGTATCAACTGAAGGTCTATTTGGTAAAATGGTTGGATTTAGCTCTCGACTTGGTTCGACTTCTAATATGTCTTCTTTCAATTTCTATCATGTGTAGATTTGTTGCTACTGAAGACAACTCGACCAGTGAGATAGAGCACATCCAAAGCACTGTAAACGAATTTTATCGCATGGTTCCTGTAATCCGTGCCTAATATGCGTGCTTGGATGCAAGGATAAGTAGGTTCGAAGCTCGGATGATAAATATCGAGGTTACTGTTTATACCTACAAAGGCTAATGTATGTCTCTAGCTTTTTCTGTCTCATGTGTGTTTATATGCCATATTCAAATGAATTTTAGTCTGATTAATCATATGAGGGGCTGGCAGGTGAAAGGCAGCAACATCCATTGTCTTTAAAGACAATGACTCATCTTCTTAAAAGCTTCTATAAGGTGCATCTTCATTATGTATTCAAAGGTAAGCTTTTGATATTCATATATCCTTATTCGTATTTGCGTTATTAAAATGATTTACACTAGCAAACAAGATGTGATGTTGTGACTTTCGAGTTTATGGAAGATTATATTAAGTAGGTAAAAAGACACCGGCTGTCAGTGACTAAACATACACATATTTTGACCACTTGATATTTGCTTTAGCTCGATTAAAAAACAAAGAGAGACAGACCCAACGTACTATTCTAACTATATATGTTGACCTGCTTTCAGGTTCTTCAGTCCGACAACTAAATGTTATCTTTGCTGAGAATCACAAGGGACTACCTGAAAAGCTAAACAGTTGACGGGAAAGTATGTATGTAGCTACTAGCTAATAACAATTGTATGTAATTGTAAACAACTATGGTATTAATCGAACTGCAACTCAAACCTGTTTCAAGTAGATTAGCGCTTTACCCCTTTTAAAAATGTTATTTGTTGGCTACATGTCAATTTAAACTAGATTTGTTTGGTTGGTTATATCATATATAGAAAAATGATGTTTTTTTAACTACTAGCTACACATTGCTCGTGTTCTTTGTCTATACATGATAAAATCAATGTTTTCAAACCTGGTAGATTTGGCCGGGTCAACCGGGAGACCCGGTTCCGATCGAAAAAAGGGTCATTTTGACTCGGGTTTCACATTTTTGAAATCTGGCTACATCCGTCGGGATTTGGGTGACCCGGGTCAGCCCGGTTCTCGAGACCCGGCCGTGTTTCGATTTTTCGGGTATTTTTAGAAAAAAGTTTGTAAATTTCACATATTTGCTATGAAAATTTATTTTTACATATTATATTGGCTGATAAACAATTTATATTTTAATATACGGAAGTTTTTAATGTTTTTGATGTTTATTAAAAATATGAAAAAAATATTCTTTTTTTTGGAAAACCGAGTCAACCTGGGTTTACCCGGTTCAACCTGGGTTGACTCAGACCTGATAATTCGACTATGTCGATTCAAAAACCGGGTTTTAAAATATTGGATAAAATATGGACTTCTCTATGGCTATTGTTTTTCATCCATATGCCCGGATTATCAACTAAAAACTTAAGGATGCTTTTTGTACGCTTAATTTTTATCTTCAAACAAGTGATAAGGAGTTTACTAAAATCTATTCATCTTCTTAGTTGTATACATATATTTTAAAATTCTATTATCTTTAAACACATGTCTATCATTGCTATGTTAAATGTATATGTTCATAATACTTTTGTGATGCATTTCATAGTTTTCCATCAACGAAAGTAAAAGGTCAGACATCGTTTAAGATTCGATTATTTCTCAAGATCAGCATGAAATTCATAATAATTCATGCTATATTTAAAACAAATGTTTACCAAAAACACGAAGCAAAACGAAAATTAGAAGTCATACCCGCCCATCGGGCGGGTTTTGCCACTAGTATATATATATATATATATATATATATATATATATATATATATATATATATATATATATATATATATATATATATATATATATATATATATATATATATATATATATATATATATATATATAGTGTTAGGTTATTTTCAGAACCAAATAAATGTACAGAACTGCGAGAACCACCTTAATACTCTTAAAACTGCATATGTATTTTCATTATTATGTTTAAACTAATATTTAATAGTTGTTTTATTGGTTATATATCCGAGTATGATGAGCAATATGAAGAGTGCATATGTGTTTTCATATTATCCAACGAAAAGATAGTTTTCATACATACAAAACAAATACATGTGCATGGTCCTAGGATACATGTTGTTAGTGACCTATGATAATGAAAATTCATGTATTTATACCTAATAAACTAACCCGATAAATATACATGTGCATTTTAAGAGTAAAAAGGTGGTTCTCGTAGTTCTGTACATTTATTTGGTTCTGAAAATAACCTCACCCTATATATTGTTGGATTGTAACACACGACTTATAAGAACAAGAAATAAAGATGAAGATTAAACCAAAAAATAAAGATTAGATTAGATGAAGGAAAAGAGAAAACAAGGTTGTGAATTCCTAGTGAGAGAAACACATACGTTTCTCTCTCTACAAACAAATGAAATGGAAAACACACACACACAAATGAGGCTTAGGAGGCCTTTTATACTAAGTAGTAAGTGTTTAGGAGGCCTTCCTCATTTGTGTGTTCGGGACTAATTCCCGTTACATAAACATTAATAACTAAGAACTCTCGACACCGTTGAATAGTATTTTTCACGAGCTTCGCAACGGTATATTATATGACCATCACTTTAAATACGGCTAACAATCTCCCCCTAAGGGGTGGTCATGTAATATGTGACTTCACTTCGTTTGTGTTGCAGACTTTGAAGCTCGTTGTCTTGAGAGCTCTTTCATAGTTCCTTTCATGACTTGTGATCTTGGATCTTTGATCTTTTCCTTGACTTGATCTTGAAGCTTTGCCAGCTTGTGTTCTTGTGTCTTTCTCCACATACTCATGTTTTGTGTTGACTTGAAAGCTTGTAAACAATCTCCCTTGATCATCAGAGTAGCGGAAGTCTTTGTCTTTAGATGTTCTTGAGCTTTCTTCAATAATCCTGAATATGTGGCCTTGAATTGCGACTCTTGAGATAACGCCACCGTTTGCATTCCACCGGTTTCCCGTTATACAGTACGAATACTGTACCTGTGATTAGGTAAGTTCAAAGAACTTCCTTGACAGGATTTCCAGCTGTGGTAGCCGTTCTCAATACTTGAATATATCGAAAGATAACTCAAAGTAAGGAGTGAATCATGCAGTTCCATTCTGCTGATTAAGTCGTCAATTCACTTTCCTGGAACAAGTCTGAATCAATTAAGAATCAAACCATCGTTGCTTTCCAGTTTACACAAGTTTGATTCATATAGAATTGCACAAGTTACCTACCGCAGTGCTGTTTGATGATGACACTGGAAGGATTTCCATTCGTCACTGTAAATACTGAAAAGTATTACTCTGAATGTTCTGGCAAGATCATAAAGATATTGCGTCGAGACCTGGAACGAGTTTGAATCAATTAAGAATCAAACCACTGTTGCTTTCCAGTTAACATATGTTTAATTCAAGTGAATCTTACATATGACCTACCGCAGTGCTGTTTGATGTTAACACTGGAAGGATTTCCATTCATCACTGTGAATACTAAAGAGTATCACTCTGAATGTTCTAGCAATACCACAAGGATAGAGCGTAGGACTCTGTAAATCATCGCTTGTGTTCTAATGATGAACAACAATTGATCTATGGAATAAGTGTCCTAATGAGATTTTTGATGAATCTTGTTGGCTCTAGACTCTATAAGTGCACGTTTATTTGGTGATCGGAGGCTGGAGCAGACTGCCACCTATTCAATATCTACTATCTCGGAGTGAGAAAGTTGATAGAAATGAGTTGAACTCCGTGACAATAAAACAAACTTCTTTTGAGAGAAGCTTGAGTAGGCTGGGAAGGGTTGTGCATTGCATCACTGGGTCCATGATGCTTTGTCTTCAGTATCAGAAATCATCAAAGTGATTCTGATAATAGATGTATTGACCCGGTTTCTGCCTAAGTTGTATGGAGGGCTTCTTTCTTTACACCCTTTATCCTTACATTTCTTTTTCATTCTTCAACCCCTTCAATGCTTACCAAGACGTCATAACTAGCACCTTGTTGTGATTGTTCCAGTGCTAGCTTAAGTCATTAGTCAGCATTATTCCCGTACACTCAACTACTCTATCTGTCCTAAGGACTTCTAAGTTCTAATGGATTGTCCCTGGGAAGATCCCTCCGGTTCTGGTTGGATCATAGGACGAATACCTAACCACCTTTTGACACCAATACCATCGTGAATTTATGTGTTGAAGGGTATAGATATCGTAACCAGAAAAATCAATTGAAAATGCAGTCAAGGTGTTGATGAAATCAATGTTTACACCTTAAAAGTTTTCTATATCACCAAAAACGCTCCCCCTATATCATAAAAGGAGAGATTTTTGCACATATTAGGAAGAGAAAGCACTTATATCAAAGATCTTATTCAAGATAACACATTTTAATCACTATTCTCCCCCTCAAAAATTGCATGAAATTGAAATTTTTGTGAAACTAGTGATGAAACATGGAGAGAATAATGTGTCATGAAACTTTGAAACAAATGTTTATGAAATCATTATACTCCCCCTCGAAAAGAGATTCTATTTAAATAGGGGAGTATATGAGCACATTGTTTTGAAATACTTTGAAAAATTGTGCTCAAAAGTCCGAGAAAAATTGTGTTCATGAGCTTAAAACTTTGAATGTTTTGATATAAGCTCATGACCGAGAAAAATGAATTTCTCGTTGTTGAGGATAAGTCGAAGACTTTCCCTTATTTAGGGACCGGGTTATAGTCTGACATGTGACTATAAGCCATTATGAGAAGAAAAATAGAAAGGACATGTTTTGAAAACATTTGAACTCTCATTCGAACTTTATGTACGTACCCGTGTCGTTATTGAACAACATTTCTAAGCACGTCCATATTATCGATGCTGAGAGACATGTCGGAGAAGAATATTTTTGGTATTTTTTGAAAGGTTTTCTCATTTTTTATTTTGTTTTTATAGGTTTTATATTTTTGTATTTTGATTTTCTGATAGATATATACACGGTTACTGCGAATGTGCAAGACGTTCAAGTTCATCAGGAGTGAAACTACGCATACCAAGTCGACGAACCAAGAATTCAAATCTGTCTTGAGAAAGAGCTTTGGTGAAGATGTCGGCTAGTTGGTAGTCCGTCTTGACAAAATACAGTTCGATCGTTCCTTTTTCCACATGCTCCTTTATGAAATGGAATCGGACAGCTATGTGCTTGGTCTTGGAGTGTTGGACCGGGTTGCAGGATATGGCTATGGCTGATTGTGAATCACAATAAATAGGGACTTTGTTAAAGTAAAAGCCATAATCCGTGAGTTGTGTTCTCATCCAAAGGACTTGAGCACTACACACGGATAGAGACACATATTCTGCTTCCGCGGTTGACAACGCCGTACAATCTTGTTTCCTTGATGACCAGCTCACTAGCTTCTCGCCTAAGAATTGTGCTCCACCGGAAGTGCTCTTGAATGTATCATGACACCCTGCATGATCGGCATCTGAAAAACCAGTGAGATTAAAACCAGAATCCTTCGGATACAAGAGACCCATGTTAATGGTTCCCCGGAGATAACGAAAGATCCTTTTAACCTCCTTGAGGTGCTTCTCGGTTGGCTGAGCCTGATACCGAGCACATAAACAAGTAGCATGCACAATGTCCGGTCTGCTTGAGGTTAAGTACATAAGGGACCCGATCATACTTCGGTATTTTGTAGCATCTACAAATGTCCCTTTCTTATCCAAATCAAGCTTGTGTTAGTGTCCATTGGAGTACCAATAGGATCACAGTTGTCCATGCCAAATTTTGTTAGAATCTCAAGCACATACTTGGACTGATTTATGAAAATACCACGGGGGGATTGGTGAACTTGGAGACCAAGAAAGAACGTCATTTCCCCCATCATGGACATTTCGAATCGACTTTTCATAAGGTCGGAAAATAATAAGGAATATTTTGGGTTAGTAGAACCAAATATAATATCATCTACATAGACCTGAGCCACCAAGATGTCGTTGCCGTAGTGCTTGATAAACAATGTTGGATCAATGGTTCCTTAGGGGGAGATTATTGGAAATATGTTTTTACGTATTTAGAAAGGATCGGTCACTCCAACGATATATACGTAGTATGGGCCCGTGATCTAGTTATGTATCAATATAACCCATAAAGCCCACATGTAGGGTCGACTATATATACCTCCTCCTAGCATGTTAGGAGGGGTTAGTTCTCACATTTACACACTTCTAATATAATATTCTCTCATTTCTCTCCAACCTCTCTCTACTTTCTCTCTCTAGTTCTTCATCTATCTCTCTCTCTAGTAATCATCTCCATAGTTAGATAATCTAAGGATTACGATAAACTAATAAATATCTGCATGGGTAACTCTCTAATCCTTATTGTTCACCTTAATTATTCTTATAATATTTCATACCTTGATATCATTTTGAAATATTATACTGGTTTCATTACGATACTTATTACCTCCTTCCAAACCCCTCTTGCTTATTATATATATATATATATATATATATATATATATATATATATATATATATATATATATATATATATATATATATATATATATATATATATATAGAGAGAGAGAGAGAGAGAGAGAGTTAGGATCTAATAAGAAGATTAACAAAAATTTGAAGGATGAGAAGAAACCACAACCACTCATTTCAGATGCACCTACAAAATCTCTTGCATCTCCCCTTAAAATTCTCACTCTTATTTAAAATGTGTGGTCTAGAGTTCTTCTTATTCTTCTTATTTTTATATCTCTTCTTACTGGATCGCTACTATATATATATATATATATATATATATATATATATATATATATATATATATATATATATATATATATATATATATATATATATATATATATATATATATATATATATATATATATACATATATATATTTACATATATATATATATATATATATATATATATATATATATATATATATATATATATATATATATATATATATATATATATATATATATATATATATATATATATATATATATATATATATATATATATATATAT
The DNA here is from genome assembly GCA_025667525.1 of Glebionis coronaria. Taxonomy (NCBI): domain Eukaryota; kingdom Viridiplantae; phylum Streptophyta; class Magnoliopsida; order Asterales; family Asteraceae; genus Glebionis; species Glebionis coronaria. Next base: position 85,143,217 of record CM046879.1, on the reverse strand, counting down.
ATATATATATATATATATATATATATATATATATATATATATATATATATATATATACTAGCGGCGTAACCCGCCCAATGGGCGGGTTCGTTTCGTAATTTTTTTAAAATACGTTTGCGTATTACTTATACCTGTTTGCAGTGGGACGCGTTTTTGGTAAAAGTAAACTTAAAAGAAACTAATTTTTGATATTTATAGGTTGACCCACCCAAAAGACGTGTTTCATCGCAAGTATCTTTCGTTATACTAATATCGGTATATATATATATTTTTTTTTAATTAGTTTTAGTTATAGGTACATCTAACTACTATGTCTTGTGTATTGTGTCTGGTTTTTATTGACGTGGAATATCGCCCTAGCTACAACCTGTTTATCGCCCTAGCTACAACCTGTTTATAATAGATAAAGTATCTTATTTAAACTACTATGTCTTGTGTCACTTTTTGTGATATGTGATTAGGTTTGCGTCGAATATTAAAGCTAACTTTCTGGATAAGAATAATATTATTTGGAGATATAAAACTAACAAAATCATTTGACAATGGTGTCTAGACCAATAGAAGTGTTTGGACGTGGAAATTAATATAAAAAACATGTCGGTTGAACTGTGGTACCAAATTTGGTATTACCCATTTTTGTACCGTACCGAATTATAATGGTATGGAAATTTTTTTCTCTTGTTTAATACTACCGGTACGGTATCAGATATAGTGAACCAGTATCGGTTCAGGACAGTACCGTGATACAGCTTTGGTATCATATTATATGAGAGCCGTGAGAGAAAGACCGTAATGATGCATCTCGTTTTTAAAAGATTCCGCTTCATTATCAGCTACAATTATGCATAGCAATTATTTTTCGTGGTTAAAGCGGTAAATCAACGAATGGGTTGTACAATATTTTCATTTTATAGAGACAGATTAAGTTATTATCCTATAACTTAGTGGATTTATGAAATACTTGATGTTTCCATTTTGGTTTTGTGGCACATAGTAAAATGCCCATAGCTTTCACCTTTTCCCTTCCAATCCAATACACCCCTTAGCTGCGCCAAAATACACCATCGTCCCACTCCTTTTTCTAAAGTTGCAAAATAATTAGATTCATGATGCCGAACAGCCTTGTTTGTTCACCACAAGGATATAACAACCATAAATTTTATCTCAGATGTTACACTATCGACTATCGTCATCCCATGGACGTTACTTGTCTCACCATCTGCAGACTGCAGCTATTAAGATTTTACTCACCACTGTCTTTAGTTTGGTGGAACTGGAAGTCCACAAAAGAACTGTAGGCCACCATCATATTCCATAAATAAGTACATGTTTAGAAATTATGGTCAGTTAAAAAGATAATAGGAATCGTATCTATGAAACGCAACAGCTTATTCTATATATTGTATTTCTAGATTTTAGTTTGTAACAAATATGGCATGTCATATTGGATTAGCAGAATGTCTTTGCATAGATGAGCTCTCACCAAGTTATTAGGTACCATCTTTGTTAGTGCCAACTATTGTAGTATATGCAGTAGGAGATGAAACAAAATATCAGTTAAAATAAGAACCATAAGACAAGTCTCGCTGATGCATCGGCATTTCCTATTCATACATATGACCAAGTTGTTCTAGGGTAGTTGAATTTAATATTAAATGATAAATATTGAGGATTATAAGATGCCCACTGTTTTAAAAACAAACACGCTATTAGATTGATTTGAATGGCTTTGCTAGTGTAAAAGAAACCATATAAAAACCTACGTTGCATAACGGTAAATTAAAAATGAAGAGTGGTGCTCATGAGCCAAACTGCAAATTGACTAATGACTATCAGTGGAGAAATTTGAATAACCCGTAAAGTTCTCATCTTCTTCATACACAATAGCAGTTTGTGCGCAAGTAACAGTGTCTTAAATCATGCTTTATGGCAATTACAGTGAAGTCATAGCGCAATAAAGTACCCATAAAGGGGTTCAATTCATAAAACACCCGCACACTCTGCTCATAATACCCCTCTTCTTATTGTCATGTCGGGTGGAATGGGTGCACATGGGAAGCGACTTATCTGACCGATTTCCTATATAACCATTAATAAACAGTCTGCGAAGTTCTACACAGAGTTAAATGGTGGACAGTCTGCGAAGTTCTGAACGCACGAACAGTGTTGTACTTGAGAAACGCGTGTATGAGTTTTCCGCCCGAGTAACCGGGTACACAAGTGACTAATAATTTTCATGCTGGTGTAGTACTCCAGTGGTGGTCAATGAGGTGTCTGATTTAAATTTCCAGTGAATTGAAAACCAATATACTGCATAATTTGGTTTCCAATAGATCCAAGCACCACTAAATACAATGACTGTTTAGAAACTAACATGAGTATCAGGTGGCTTAACAGCTTTTGAAAAATAGAATGATGGAAGTGACAGTAGAGATTGTTGAGGAAGAAGGCAACACCTATATTTTTTTCTTATGCTTTCATATGGTATTGAATCTTGAAATTTGATACCATTATTATTGAATCAAAGTTGTATAACTAAAAACATACAAAATAATTAAGGGAATTATTTTTGAATGCTCATTAAAATACCAGAAGACAAACTCAATGCTTACATAACAAAGATCAAGTAAAAGGGAAACAAACTTGCTGCTCTGTAACGAATCCATCATTTTCCTCAAACTGAGATCCGCCAAGCTCTTCGTTTTAAAAGTTGAATTACCAACCAGTTGGGGATGTGCCGTATTGTCCAAAGGTTCCCGAGATTCCAATGTGAGGTGGGTTTGTTAGATTACCTCAAGGCTTGTATTGTGGATGTGGATATCAGCATCCTATTTCTTAATCATATGTGAATCCTATAGAAATTCTTCTTGTGAGCTCCAAATCAAGTAATCTAATCAACGTCAGACCAAGTCACTATCACTGTACCTTTTAGCATTCTCTAATTAAAAGAAAAACATAATTTAACTCCCTGCATACTCGCCAAGACTTGCCTTAACTCAAGAACTCAATGTGTGCTGTTTGATGTATACATATAACGTCCGTGGTGAAAACCTTAGCTTAGTAAACAACATAAAGTTTACGTAAGAGGATAATAAAGTTTATAAATTTGTATGCAAAACACCACAGAAAACTAATATTTTTCTGTGTATCTAATACATAATCATTTTACAGCTTTTTACTTTCATAAGTGCAATATGAACTTGGTAGTTAAACTCAAATGGAATTCCAAAGAAAACTCAACTTACAAGTCTGGGTTTCCTTATTCTTAAGCTTGTTCTTGGCTTACTTTTTTTGATTTTGCTGCTGCAAATTCAGAGAGCTTAAACCTCCTTTTTGAAGACTGTTACGCCTTTACAATATCATCTTCCCTCTTGATCTCCTTGAACTTCGACTCATCATCTTATATTTATTTGCTACTGCTGCTTCTTTTTTACATGTGGGTTTTTACATATGCCAACTGGGGATTTTTATTGTTGAATTGCGTAGAAGATTTTACAAACATTTAAAAATTACTAATACATTACACTAAAAACACAAAGTAGCAATATACTAATGAAAATTAAACGCACACTTGTTTTCTATATCATGTTTAGGAATTGAAAGCTTTCTGTTATTTTTATGCTCACAACATCAATGGGTAACATGATAGAACCTGATCTTGTAAACAATTACAATTCGAGAGAGCTTAAAGGACTATTAGTTGTAGCAAGATTTTGCATAAAATCTGTGGATAAACCAAATTCTTTCACTCCTCAGATATACGGGTATCTTCAGAGGAAAGTGAGCATCTTAAAAGATCTAGTCTGATTCGTCCATATCATTTTTGGTCTCGTCCATACACTTAGTTTGTGGATTCGTCCATTTTCCACCCCTAATCCGGACCTGGTAGAAGGGGTCCTGTAATCTGAGTCACGACTCACCGCAGTAGAGCTCGAACTTGACGATGATTCACCAGCTCTTTTCAATAAGTTCCCATTAAGCAAAGGTCACAAATCAAAAATCTTACCTTCGGATAACACTGAAGTTATCGGGATAGTCAAAATCGCTGTATTTTGATCATCGGTTATCAAGTTGTTGAGACATTCTTCAACTTTTGGCCAGCTATCTGTTGCTCCGTCAGTAACAAATTGAAACCTCATACTCCAAGTATTCATGATGTAGGCTCATGCATGTAGCCTGTAAGCTCGTGACACCATGTATATTGAAAACCACACTAAAAAATCAGATTGTATATGAGGTATGACTACTAAAAACAAAATAAAACATGGATAAATGTTATTAGGGTAGCTTCACTCCTAAGTTGCACGGGTACAGAAACGGGGACGGGGACGGATACGGGTACGGGTACCGAGAAACGACAACATCCTAAAATTCAAGATACGGGTACGGCGGGGAAACGTCTATTCGTCTTATGATATTTTAGTATATAGGAAATTGTCATATAAAAATATTACAAAACATTCAAAAACCCCAACAAATATTTCTCATAACATGGTAACAAAGCAAAGCTACTGAGATGATAAAAGCAAAAGGTAGTCTACTTCTAAGCCATCATTAGTTTCCTTCTGAGTTTGTTAAGTGATAACTAACATAACCGTTGATGTATCAACTATCAAAGTAAACCTACGGCTCTAAGGCATGCATATGCATGCATGATGTATCTAATCCAAGTATATTGTAATGTAAAGTGTAACATGGTAAGGTAACAATTATCAATTAAAAAAGCAAACCTACGACTTTAAGCCTAAGGCATGCATGCAATTGACAGTTTATGACTTTATTTATGTATTATAATGAATTAGAATCAATCAATTATAGATTTTTACTAACCTTAAGATACCAGAAAATCAGATGAAGATTGAAGAATCACTGAATTGGTTTCTCAGTTTTGGAGGGTTGATAAAGCCGTCAGTTACGATTTATGAAGATTTATCTACTAAGTATTTAGGTTAATTAAAAATAAAAGGGTTTTTTAGTTAATGGGTCAAGGAAACGCCATTTTGTGGGCCAGAAACGTTTCCCAAAACGTATCCCTTTTACTGTTACGTGTATCCCATTTTTAGAAACGTTTCCACTTCTCTCGGAGACGTTTCCCTGGCGTTTCCCCGCGTTTCCCCACGTTTCCCCGTTTTCCCACGTTTCCGATACGTCAAACGGCATCCCGGCGGAGTTTCCGTGCTTCCTAGCTTCACTCCGTCAACTGTCCTTATAGATAACAAACACAATAACATAAAAGTGAAACCTGATTAGAAGAAACCCTCAATATTGCCAAAATGCAAGGGAATAGACTGGTGTAAGACAAGATTGATTCACTGCGAACTCATAAGCTACTAAATTAGAAGTTGGTACCTTCACATATTTATAAATTTCAGAATTTGCATAAAAAAACTTTTTAAAATCCTCTTTAAAACTTAGAGCATAAACATACCATTACTTTGCGTCGATTTATGGTAGAACAATCACCAAGAGCATACACATTCGCCACTCCTTCTACTATAAGCCATTCATCGGTAACCATAACTCGTCAGTTTCCCTTTAGTCTAAAAAACAGAAAATGAGTTGTTAACAGATTCTACTAAATATGATTTGTTTACAGAAAATGATCCGAATTGCAAAATCTTGATTGCAGTATTGAATCTTCTTATGACCATATTTGGGTAACTATACTTTTATCATGGACATAAGAATATCTAATTACCATATTAATAGGTCACTTCTATTGCAGTTTCATTCGTATCTTCAGCCTACCCTTTAGCTTATGTGTAATTATCGACTAAACATTGAAGCCTAATGCACTTTTATTACAGCTGCATTGGCCTCTACAACCTGCTTGACAGGTTCATGCCTTTCCTCCTTTTCCTTAAAAAATAAATTTCTTATGGTTACGTGCATATTATATAGTCTATAATATGGCGATGAATAGTCTAGCTAAACATTCAAAATTGCTTATCTCCTTAAATTAGATTTGGATAACTAATTAGTAAGCAATATATACACCTTATAAGATTATAAATAATCAAGATCCAAAGATATTTTAATATACTGATGAATAAGCGCCAAAGATACTACTTACTATACAGCTGAGACGAAATAAGCTGTGCGTGAACACTAAAAAACTCCCCCATTTACCAGCACGGGTATTGGTGACCATGTTCTTGACACCTTGTTAATCATTGTAAGAAACCAGAGGGGCTTCATCGTTTGGTTTGATTTGAATAGGCTAGACTCATACCTTCATATCTGCAGTCAAACTTCAATTTCATTATAGATAAACCTATGATTAACTCTTATGGTACAGAACCATATTACCAAAGTTGTTTGATCACGAACATCAGTCAAGCAAACATTATCCTGTAGCATGTCAACACCTTTTTACGCCCCAACATATGACTTTATTTTGGGTGTATATTAAGTTGTGACCCACTTTACAGAAAGTTAATACATATCAGGTCCAAATTCCGCTAGATGCAGATTCCTTCTGTTAAATCTCAAATAAACACTGAATTTTACTAATGCAATTAAATTAAGGCAGCACGCTACCACATACCGCAGTCCTTATGTTAGGTTTATAAAAGTGTTATTATAAACATGATTAAGGGAACCACAAAACATTTAAGATCGTGAATAAATCTTAGTAGCCAGCTGCAAATCTTCATTAAGAAACCACAAATAATAATCACCTAACCACAAATCTGATTCATATTTTGAAAATATATTAGATACACTCGAGATATTAGTAGATGGATGCTAAGTCACCTTGAACTTTTCTCTAATGAATATTCAGCACTGTAATACAGATCATCATCAATCAAACAGCATCAATGGATAAAGGCTCAAATTCATTATAAAAAAAATTCAAATAACAATAATACAATACAGAAAATAATACAAATAGATACAGGATAATAAAGATTGATAATATCAATCGCATGCTTATGAAAACCAAAACTGTAGCGAGCACCAACCACTTGTCGACACTTACATAAACATCAGTTGGGCAACGTGACATGTTAAAAAAAATAAATGGGTGAGTTTTGTTTTTGTTTCAAGTAAAACATGTCAAATTACATGAGAAAAAAAGGATTTAACTTGTGGCAACAAAAAGATCCTAACTTGGCAACAAAAAAGGGAAATAATAAATATTAATTGAACTAACATAGACTATAAGCATACAAAGAGATCTTAGTGGCTGATCTTCAGGCAGACGACTGTTGTCTATGCAAGTTGTTGAACAAACCTGATCACAATTCCTGATGTAAGAGTCATCCACTATATTCATGTATAACCTTGCAATCCTCCTTTTTGCAACCTGCTTAGACATAATATAAGCTCGAAGAATATAGCAACTTATTAGTTATATTCATCTAATGTTAAAATTGTATATCTTACATACAAAGTATAAGCACATATCATCTAAAGTCTTAGCTGTCGCTATTGAATAACCCAACTGCTAGCTGCTTCTTTAATCGAAGCACCAAGGTTTTAATATCAGCTGATGTGTAGTGTAGTGACAATCATACATTAAAAGGACACCTTGTTATTCATTCATTATGTATAATTACTTTATCAAATTCAGCAAAATCAAAACAAAATTGAGGTGATAACAATAGAGATACTTACGGGTTTCAGTTCAGCACGGAAACGCGAGGCCTGCACATAGTGTCGGTCATTGTAAGCAAGTAGACTACAGTGAAACTTGTGTTGATAACAACTATTTATATAGTGATTCCTTATTCTTAGGTCTTGAGTAAAAAAATCTAAATGTTAGCCAAAGCTTCAATCATATGCCTTATTCTTAGGTCTTCAAGTGTACATGTCAATATATAGCTTAACCTACCTAGAGTTTCCTGTTGCACAAGACTAATATATTATCTTTATTTTAGAATTTTGAGGATGGAACATAAATTTCTTAAGACACGCAATCTGAAATAGATAATACATATTAATCATACATGTTTTAGGAAAGAACCTCATACTCCTCCCTTTTACTATGTGTACGCCTCGCGTTTCCTCCCTTTTACTGACACTATGTGCAGGCCTCACGTGTCCTCCCTTTTACTATGTGCAAGCATCGCGTTTCCTCCCTTTTAATAAATCCATTGTAGAAGTAAAAGGGAGGACACGTGAGGCCTGCACATAGTGTCAGTCATTGTAAGCAAGTAGACTACAGTGAAACTTGGGTTGATAACGACTATTTATATAGTGATATTAAGATGAGTGCATTACTGGATGGGTTAAAAGTGATGCTGATGTTAATATATGGAATACATTGTTCTAGACCTGGAAATAGGACCACTCCGTTTGATAGATAAAAAAGTAAGCCGTCAAGTAGAGGTAAAAGGCGCCACGATTCGGGACTCATTCAAATAAGTAGGTATGTATCGCTCAGCTGATATTCAGTAAGCAAAACCAGATTTTATGATGTGTAAAAGCTAAGGGAGTTTAAAGAAGGGGAGAAAGGAATGAAGAATTATTGCTGTAAGAACGTGAATATATAAATAGTAGGATTAGATGGAAGTATTTGTGTTATATTTTGGTGTTTCAGATTTAAGGCATGCAATTGTTGTGTGGAAATGACGTGAAATTGATTTTCAGATTTGAAGGAAATTACTGGCTTGATCGAGACTGGAGCTTCCACTCATGATGTTCGTCAGATTTTCAGGGCAGTCAGGTTAAATTGAGTAAAGATGCAATGTAAACTGGATAAAAAAAATAGATTCTTACCGAATGCGAGTTTGCTGCTCCAACAACAAAAACTCGAACAGGTTGCTTTTTTAATCTCAAGCCATATTTGTGTTTATTAACCGTAGTAATAAACACTCGTACTCCTCTCGTTTACTATGTGCAGGCCTCGCGTTTCCTCCCTTTTACAGACACAATGTGCAGGCCTCTCGTTTCCTCCCTTTTACTTATACAATGAATTTATTAAAAGGGAATTAGGTAAGTACTCAAAATTATGCGCACAAAAATTACACCTTCTGCCTGAGCATCGCTGAGCTCTAGAGTTTCTGCTAGCGTTTATCAGCTGCTAAAAAGGTGAATAACCCGGCCTTTTTCGCATCCCCGAAAGCCGACCTAGGTTAGACAAAGTAAGAACAAATACACATTATTTGATTACCATGCTAATTGTGAACTAAAAGTATCCGCAAGTAGTGTGATGCTACAGTATACAAAATTCCAAAGAACCTTCACTAAGGTCGACTTGGAAGCCAATCTCAGAAGGACCTATACCTCGCTGCAAGGAGAAACTACCGCCTGTTCGCCCCTTTTTAACTCCGAAACCACCACATTCGGTATAAACATATAGTCATTTAGTTACTGAAATAAATAAACATAGAAGTTTTGGTTAATTATTATGTACAACGATGTTACTAATTTTATCATTTAGTTTATATGTTATTTTTTTAATGGCATACCTGATGAGATGATTGTAACCTTTCGGCTTATCAAGTTGAGCTTAAGGAACTATTTTCAAGAACATTTCACGAACTGAATGTACTGGGTGCGTACCTAAATTGTCAGTGTCGCTAGCATGTTCCATCTTGACCTGCGGACTGCTACTACTATCAAAAAGAGAATCTGCCCATAGAAGCAGGTGCCACTGGCCGTTGAACACCTGAAATTGACAGAAAGATATAAGAAGTTATATTTGTAACGAAGTTCATACAGAGAACCAATAAGGAAAAGTGTGAGCTGGAATTAAGGTGCATTCGCATCTGCAAGTTACATTGATACTACTGATTACCTGAACGTATGTGCTGGTAGCACGGATGTCGTTGGCATTTTGTAGAACCCCGGGCTCATGGGGTAAGCAAGCTTTGTCATATTATCGACTCCACATTGAGGAGCCTCGAGATCTTTAGGAAACACACGGGCTGAAGTAGTGACAACATACATAGTACATAAAATGTATCAGGAAACCATGTAAAACTCCACATTAGAAAGGCTATTCTACGTATAACAGCTAAGATCTGTTGTGCTAATTCGTCATTACTTTAAAAGGACTATTCCCCAACCATGAAATTTGGGCATAATCAAAACCAATAAACAAAGAATGCAATTTTTTATTGGCATTGCTGCTACGCAACGATACCTAATTACTAAGCCTTTGCCTAGTCGTTGAAAGACCTCTGAGCGCTTCCGGTTTTGTACAACAGAAGATAAACACACCTACCTAAGTTAAACAAAGTAAGAACAAATAAGTTTTAGTTGCTTAAGACACCAATTTCACCAATTATGATTATCCAAAAATTAATGTATTACTACATATACCCAAAAGCCAAAGCACCTTCATTAAGCTTGATTGGGAAGCCAATGTTTGAAAGTCCGATATTCTGCTGCAAGGAGGAACCGCTAACACGACTGGTTTCACATCTCTAAGTACCTTCTAAACGCCCACGGCTTTCTCTAGCAGAAGAAAAAGACGTCAAACCCTAATAAATTTAAAAAAAAATCCCAAACTTACATAGAATAATAAAAAAGCAAACGGCTAAAAATACTATCATTAAAAAACTTACGAATTTTTGTTTTTTAGGGTTTTTAAGGATATCTATAATTCAAGAATGGATATAAATGTTACCGAATTTTTTTTTTACTTATTTTGGGGAAGCAAATGCTGATGCAAAAGTGGATAGCTAAAAAGGAATTATAAGCAATTCCAAACAGCCCCTAATTAACACATAAATAAGCAAATCATGAGTAGATGCATTAATATTAAAAAAATCATCATGTCGATAGGTATAATCGGATAATCGAAACGCTATGAGTCACGAGTTATCGATATTGATGCACTTGCTCACTTTTCACCAAAGGAAAGGTTAGGTACTTGTTACACCAGAATATGGTCCATACACATCACACTCTTAAATTCATAGTAACATATGATGCATAAAAAAGAGCAATATGATCCAAAGAGCAATATGCTCCAAAGAGAAATATGAACATCACCGATTCTCCATTGCAGCAACCAATATTCACATTAACCAATAAAAAAGAAGACAACACGAATACATACATACAAAAAATCAAATAATAAAGTTAAGTATAACAGGTACAACATAACATCGAACATACCTTTTTTGAGTGTAACGAATCTGCATGTATATCTTCTTGATCAGTTTATCTTAAATAACATAACTCTACCAACCTGGTAAAGGGGTATATCTTCTATGTATATCTTCTCTGCTTCGGGTGAATGAATCACATAACTCTCTTATTCGTATTTTCAACATACATATACAAACCTGGTAAAGGGGTGCAATAACTTCTACAATAAGTTTCTGGTCTAAGAATATGAGTATAATAAAGGTGTTTGGGTAAATTAGACAATACATGCACATACTTACGAAGAATGAATAGGCTCGATCATCTACGTATCCGAGGGTGGATTGAGTAGATAAAATCTTTGCGACACATCATCCAATGCAAGGCCTGAACAGATGTCGTAAGATTGACAACTCCACTACAGCTCTTTTTTTAATCTTTTTTAAGTTTTCATTAGAGATGATCAATGAGTAACATATATCTACAGAAACAAAAATAAGAATTAGGAGTATGAATTAACTGAGTATGTCTAATACATAAAAGATGCATCATGGGCCACTTTTGGTCAGTTTGACCCGTTCTTATTTACAAACCTTTTACGTTGATGTCTATGAAATCGAAAAATTAGTTGAGCGGCCCCTTAAAACAGGATCTAAAGCATCCTAATGCTGACACATAATCCAAGGTACACCAATATATTGTGAAAGAGCCATTTTAGCTTCCCACTGGGTGTATGCTTTGCCACCCTCGCAATACGCAGATTCGTAGAATCCATACACATTTTCCACCTGCAATAAATCAAAATGGTGGATTAAAACTACAAAGTTCGCATATCAAACAAATTACATTGACAATGCAGATATGCAAACGTGATTAAAAAAGTGCCTAAGAATGTATTTACCTGCGTGAATGTGTGTGACTCGTATGATATTCACAACAGATAAAAAAATAGCATTGCAGAAAATATAATAAATTAACTTCACTATATTTATAGTTAGTGTCGTATCTTTAGCGAAAAGCTAAACCGTTGTACCTAATCTTTTGCATATTTACTCGAAAAGTTAAGAGTCATCTATATGCTTCATCATTTGCTGCAAACTGAAGTTGTACCACTTGGTCCATTTTTAACTTCAAGGAAACTAATTAAACCCTAAAAGAAATAGATTTCTATTGAATACAAACCAAATAACAGGAAGATCAGGTCAAACAGGTTCAAAACTCTCTGCATGAGCCCATCATTTATATGAGTCTCAATAAAAGTAAGAATCTATTAATCATTAGTGAAGCACGGTGGCTTGTATTTAAGAGCAGTTTAGCGTCTGCATTTTTCCACAAATTGATGGGCTCATGCACATCTCTCTCATTTGAACTAATGATCTAAGATTTGCGAAAGGTAATAATATATGTTCGGTTTGGGTTGTCCTGCAATATGAGAATTAGTTCAATTGTCAATTTCATTTACATGATAAACCCGCATATGTTGCAAGCGCTATCTAAAAGCACTGACTTCGCTTATTTACATGGAAGAGTGCCAAACCATGTCACCTAGGTCATGCTCTACACCGTCACCTAGGTCATGCTCTACACCGCAGTTTTATTCATATACACCAACTTTATTTTAAGTATAGTAGATCATCGCCATTATCTTCACCACTTTCAGAATTAACTTCCAGGTAAGCTTGTATCTTAACTAAAAAAAGATAACATGTAAAACTACTTCAGATAGCTACTGGTCATGTTCAATCAGAGAAAATAAATGATAATTAATTTGACATAAAGATTATAAAAAAGTACTTGAGTATGTCTTTTCCGACCATGTGTACATTGAGGCCTCAAAACGAATTGCTAATTCCACTGCTTCGTGTTCCGAGCTTACATTGAGACAATCAATAATCCTTTTTAATAAGTGAGACTACAAAATGACATGGTATTACATCAGTAATTCGATTCAGGCATAACCAAGAAAACACTAAAACTTATCAACTTGTAGTATGGCTATTAAAATGAAAATTTTCATTCATCTTAGTTTCTCTTTTACTATAATAAAATCAACATACAAATAAACACACTTAAAAACAATTCAGTGAATTCTGAATTGGCATAGGCAGACTCCCAACGAAAGGAAACGAATTAAAATTACCTTCAATATGTCTAATTGCTGCTTCAAAAGGACAACATCACTACCATCTACACATGGTGTTCGATTGTCTAGCTGTTGCGCAAACAACACATAGTAGCAAGACAACTCCTAGGTACTCTATATAATAATATTTTTAGAGATTGTGCTGTAAATCGGCAAAGATTGAAACTGAACTAACTATAGATAATAACGAACGAACAATTTAACCTAGAATTGCAATGGTTTAAAAAAATATAATCATACCCCATACAGCCAACCTACAAAAACTAACTATACCCCATATAAAAAGTAGAATCATACCCCGTAAACACAACTCACCTCAGGAGTAGACCCGATACAGCCAAAAGAACACTCTTCTCTAGATCCCAGATTGTGATAAAGGTATCTGAAAGCTTTACGTTGCATGGATCTTGTGAATCAAACAAAACTCTAATAATAATGAGACAAAACTGTTTGATTTTTAGCACTCCATTGAGCATACATGATGTACATTTGAGGCTTACTTGGATGAAAAAAAATTGATACATCTTCGAAGTGATTTTATGAATGACGGCTAGTATCTAAACTGTGACATGAATACATATAGATACACAAAAGAAGATACAAACCTGCAAAAACTCAACATATGCATGTTTTGAAAAGAAAAGTAAATTTTTTTTAATATGATAAGAAGTTGTATAAGAATCACCTGCAGTAGAAGAAGTTAGGGTTTGAGGTGAATATTGAGAATGAGAAAGAGTCGTATACCATTATTAAAGCCGAATTTTTTGGTTTATTTTAGGATCCAAATTTTATATAATCAAAATATCCGTATATTTTAAATATCCGAATATTTTACTATGAGAATATTAGGTAAAATATATGTAGCCAATGAAATAATGACACATAGGATATGACATGGCGTCTTTTATTTTCCTATGTCAAACTTAGCCCCATATATATATTATAGATATATATATATATATATATATATATATATATATATATATATATATATATATATATATATATATATATATATATATATATATATATATATATATATATATATATATATATATATATATATATATATATATATATATATGTGTATATATATATACTAGTCGCAAAACCCGTACGATGGACGGGTATGACTTCTGATTATTGTTTAACATTTTTTAATTTGGTAAATATTTGTTTGTAAATTTATTTTTTCGTATAGTTTTCTTTTAATGCATTATCAGTCGATGTTGTTTAAGTTTTTAATTTACGGAGGTAATTGTTTGTAAGTTTTTATTTGGGTAAGTATATGTTTGTAATTTATTTAAGTATAATGTTGGTTATTAAATGTTTTTTTTAGTATTATTGTTTTTTAATGCATGATTAGTCGGCATTAGTTCAAATATACTTTTTTTTAAATTTAAATTTATAGAAGTATCAATATGAGAGGTTTAAAAATAGATTCAAAAAATCTGAAAAAGGTGACCTAAAAATGCCCTAAATCTCATACTTCTCAGAATTTAGTGCATTCCTCATGTGAAACATTATAATGGTTAAGATATACACAACACCATTAGGGTGACATGTTTTTCCGATAGTAATGTTTGTAAGAATAGAAATATTTGATTTACAATTGAAGTTTTATATTTTTTTCTTGAAAATGTTTAAATCATCGTTACAATATGTACGCAATGTTGTTAAATAACATATCTTAGAAAATAATACACTCAAACAAAATGATCTCGTCCAACAAAAACATTTTTTCTTTTCACAGCACACGTCAACTTATGATTTTCGTTTACCTATTTTATTTTGTAATTTTATTTATTTGAAGGATAGTATGGGATTTCTATTATTTTTATTGTAATCGTGTTTTAATGCATGACAAGAAGTATATTGTTGTTGTTTTTTTTTTCTTTTTCCAAAAATATTTGTTTGTAAATTGTTTTTTTAAGCACGGTATGATCGTTTGTTGTGTTACCTATTTTTGTGATAATATTTTAAGTGCTAAAGTTGTTAAGTAATATATAAATGTGTTTTTTTCTTGTTAATATCGTTACCATCTTTTTCACAACTAAATAAATATTCTTCTGGAAAGATAAAATAAACGTTTATAAATTATTCGCAAGAACAAAATATATGTCGTGAGTTTACCATCTTTATCGTAAAAAAATCTTTAAACTTTATATGAAAACTACATATGCCCTAAGATCACAATTGAATAAGTGGATAACCAACTTTAAGAGACAATCTCAATCATCTTTAACAGTATATATATATATATATAAATAAATATATATATATATATATATATATATATATATATATATATATATATATATATATATATATATATATATATATATATATATATATATATATATATATATATATATATATATATATATATATATATATATATATATATATATATATATATATATATATTTGCGTTCAAGTGCGTTACATTTTAAAATGAGTTATAGTAGGCACCAATAGCAATAAGCCATGTGGATTTATAAATTAAATTTAACTACAAAATGATTATAAAATTAAAAGGACATTTAGGGTATTTAATCTACCATTAACTTTCATATATTACTACGGGCCTACCCAACACAAACTGCCATCACATTACCATTTCCAAATTCTCTATCCTCAAAATATTCTTTCCAACACTCATCTGTTTCTAAATTCTTACAAGATATCATGATCTATCAATATTTTATTTATTTATTTTAAAGATTCCACCTCATCACATATATAGATCTTAATATTAATCACGGTTTCTTTATTTTGGCTCCATATTTCCAATGAACCATTATGGGTCTGCGTTGACGATAACCGTTATCTATCACCAACAGTCATAGGCATGACGACACCCGCGACTCTAATAAACGAGTTGTTGTTGCTTTATGTTCTTCATATGTATTATATGCCACATTTTTTATCAGTGAGGCCTCGAGTATCGGATCTGGGGATGCAATTTGACGGTGGGTCATAGAGCTTGTATCACTGTTTTTTTGGGTGTTTGTTCGATATCAATAATAAAGAATCGAGTGTATGAGTTTATTGTTTTTTGACTCAGAAACACTTGTCTACTATTGTTTTTAATGTGTGTACCAATGTTAAAAAATGTTTGTAGTTTTTGGTTTGTCTTCATCCTCACTGATGTCGGAATCTGGGTTTTGTAGATGACAAGAGTGAACATGGGCGTGCAAACTCGGCAAAATGTTTGTGTGTATCATCCGCGGAATAGGCCAAGTGTTTGTATCAATCGAGAAATATATATGTGCTAGTAAAATTTTAACATGTGTTTATTTATAAAATATATTATAAAGGTCGCAAACTAGAATGTACGTATCAAGTTTCGTTTTTCTAGATGATGACTTGATACATTGTTTTACTTTTTATTTTGGTATAAATATGGAGTTGTGTATGAGTGTATCAATGATTTTATAAATCAATGTATCATGTATGTATGTAGCTGGTAAAGAGTTAATTATTTTATGCATCAGTTACATAAAGTCAATGGTTGTGTACTATGGAAAAATAAAAAAGAATTGTATTACTCATGTTAAAAAAACAAAAGTACTCAAAATAAAAAGAATTGTATAATGTGTATATCTAAACTGTTCAAAATGTTTTTGAACTTACGAGAGAAAGTGAACTAATTATAGCAATGAATAAAAAAATTAACGAATTTGTACCACTAGTTAAAAAATCAAACCAGTACAAAAGAACGATTTAATAACACGTTAGTACACGATTCGTTTTCAGCAAACCACTTAAAATATACCATCCATAATGTGTTAATTTACATAAGTGCCACTTTTAATTGCATATTAATGAAAATTGAGTTACATCTACAATTACACATCTAACGGTTCACAACTGTGCCTACCGTAACCCATTTTAAGAATGTTTACCACAATAACGCTCCCCTATATATATATATATATATATATATATATATATATATATATATATATATATATATATATATATATATATATATATATAGTGTTAGGTTATTTTCAGAACCAAATAAATGTACAGAACTGCGAGAACCACCTTAATACTCTTAAAACTGCATATGTATTTTCATTATTATGTTTAAACTAATATTTAATAGTTGTTTTATTGGTTATATATCCGAGTATGATGAGCAATATGAAGAGTGCACATGTTTTTTCATTTTATCCAACGAAAAGATAGTTTTCATACATACAAAACAAATACATGTGCATGGTCCTAGGATACATGTTGTTAGTGACCTATGATAATGAAAATTTATGTATTTATACCTAATAAACTAACCCGATAAATATACATGTGCATTTTAAGAGTAAAAAGGTGGTTCTCGCAGTTCTGTACATTTATTTGGTTCTGAAAATAACCTCACCCTATATATTGTTGGATTGTAACACACGACTTATAAGAACAAGAAATAAAGATGAAGATTAAACCAAAAAATAAAGATTAGATTAGATGAAGGAAAAGAGAAAACAAGGTTGTGAATTCCTAGTGAGAGAAACACATACGTTTCTCTCTCTACAAACAAATGAAATGGAAAACACACACACACAAATGAGGCTTAGGAGGCCTTTTATACTAAGTAGTAAGTGTTTAGGAGGCCTTCCTCATTTGTGTGTTCGGGACTAATTCCCGTTACATAAACATTAATAACTAAGAACTCTCGACACCGTTGAATAGTATTTTTCACGAGCTTCGCAACGGTATATTATATGACCATCACTTTAAATACGGCTAACAATCTCCCCCTAAGGGGTGGTCATGTAATATGTGACTTCACTTCGTTTGTGTTGCAGACTTTGAAGCTCGTTGTCTTGAGAGTTCTTTCATAGTTCCTTTCATGACTTGTGATCTTGGATCTTTGATCTTTTCCTTGACTTGATCTTGAAGCTTTGCCAGCTTGTGTTCTTGTGTCTTTCTCCACATACTCATGTTTTGTGTTGACTTGAAAGCTTGTAAACAATCTCCCTTGATCATCAGAGTAGCGGAAGTCTTTGTCTTTAGATGTTCTTGAGCTTTCTTCAATAATCCTGAATATGTGGCCTTGAATTGCGACTCTTGAGATAACGCCACCGTTTGCATTCCACCGGTTTCCCGTTATACAGTACGAATACTGTACCTGTGATTAGGTAAGTTCAAAGAACTTCCTTGACAGGATTTCCAGCTGTGGTAGCCGTTCTCAATACTTGAATATATCGAAAGATAACTCAAAGTAAGGAGTGAATCATGCAGTTCCATTCTGCTGATTAAGTCGTCAATTCACTTTCCTGGAACAAGTCTGAATCAATTAAGAATCAAACCATCGTTGCTTTCCAGTTTACACAAGTTTGATTCATATAGAATTGCACAAGTTACCTACCGCAGTGCTGTTTGATGATGACACTGGAAGGATTTCCATTCGTCACTGTAAATACTGAAAAGTATTACTCTGAATGTTCTGGCAAGATCATAAAGATATTGCGTCGAGACCTGGAACAAGTTTGAATCAATTAAGAATCAAACCACTGTTGCTTTCCAGTTAACATATGTTTAATTCAAGTGAATCTTACATATGACCTACCGCAGTGCTGTTTGATGTTAACACTGGAAGGATTTCCATTCATCACTGTGAATACTAAAGAGTATCACTCTGAATGTTCTAGCAATACCACAAGGATAGAGCGTAGGACTCTGTAAATCATCGCTTGTGTTCTAATGATGAACAACAATTGATCTATGGAATAAGTGTCCTAATGAGATTTTTGATGAATCTCGTTGGCTCTAGACTCTATAAGTGCACGTTTATTTGGTGATCGGAGGCTGGAGCAGACTGCCACCTATTCAATATCTACAATCTCGGAGTGAGAAAGTTGATAGAAATGAGTTGAACTCCGTGACAATAAAACAAACTTCTTTTGAGAGAAGCTTGAGTAGGCTGGGAAGGGTTGTGCATTGCATCACTGGGTCCATGATGCTTTGTCTTCAGTATCAGAAATCATCAAAGTGATTCTGATAATAGATGTATTGACCCGGTTTCTGCCTAAGTTGTATGGAGGGCTTCTTTCTTTACACCCTTTATCCTTACATTTCTTTTTCATTCTTCAACCCCTTCAATGCTTACCAAGACGTCATAACCAGCACCTTGTTGTGATTGTTCCAGTGCTAGCTTAAGTCATTAGTCGGCATTATTCCCGTACACTCAACTACTCCATCTGTCCTAAGGACTTCTAAGTTCTAATGGATTGTCCCTGGGAAGATCCCTCCGGTTCTGGTTGGATCATAGGACGAATACCTAACCACCTTTTGACACCAATACCATCGTGAATTTATGTGTTGAAGGGTATAGATATCGTAACCAGAAAAATCAATTGAAAATGCAGTCAAGGTGTTGATGAAATCAATGTTTACACCTTGAAAGTTTTCTATATCACCAAAAACGCTCTCCCTATATCATAAAAGGAGAGATTTTTGCACATATTAGGAAGAGAAAGCACTTATATCAAAGATCTTATTCAAGATAACACATTTTAATCACTATTCTCCCCCTCAAAAATTGCATGAAATTGAAATTTTTGTGAAACTAGTGATGAAACATGGAGAGAATAATGTGTCATGAAACTTTGAAACAAATGTTTATGAAATCATTATACTCCCCCTCGAAAAGAGATTCTATTTAAATAGGGGAGTATATGAGCACATTGTTTTGAAATACTTTGAAAAATTGTGCTCAAAAGTCCGAGAAAAATTGTGTTCATGAGCTTAAAACTTTGAATGTTTTGATATAAGCTCATGACCGAGAAAAATGAATTTCTCGTTGTTGAGGATAAGTCGAAGACTTTCCCTTATTTAGGGACCGGGTTATAGTCTGACATGTGACTATAAGCCATTATGAGAAGAAAAATAGAAAGGACATGTTTTGAAAACATTTGAACTCTCATTCGAACTTTATGTACGTACCCGTGTCGTTATTGAACAACATTTCTAAGCACGTCCATATTATCGATGCTGAGAGACATGTCGGAGAAGAATATTTTTGGTATTTTTTGAAAGGTTTTCTCATTTTTATTTTGTTTTTATAGGTTTTATATTTTTGTATTTTGATTTTCTGATAGATATATACACGGTTACTGCGAATGTGCAAGACGTTCAAGTTCATCAGGAGTGAAACTACGCATACCAAGTCGACGAACCAAGAATTCAAATCTGTCTTGAGAAAGAGCTTTGGTGAAGATGTCGGCTAGTTGGTAGTCCGTCTTGACAAAATACAGTTCGATCGTTCCTTTTTCCACATGCTCCTTTATGAAATGGAATCGGACAGCTATGTGCTTGGTCTTGGAGTGTTGGACCGGGTTGCAGGATATGGCTATGGCTGATTGTGAATCACAATAAATAGGGACTTTGTTAAAGTAAAAGCCATAATCCGTGAGTTGTGTTCTCATCCAAAGGACTTGAGCACTACACACGGATAGAGACACATATTCTGCTTCCGCGGTTGACAACGCCGTACAATCTTGTTTCCTTGATGACCAGCTCACTAGCTTCTCGCCTAAGAATTGTGCTCCACCGGAAGTGCTCTTGAATGTATCATGACACCCTGCATGATCGGCATCTGAAAAACCAGTGAGATTAAAACCAGAATCCTTCGGATACAAGAGACCCATGTTAATGGTTCCCCGGAGATAACGAAAGATCCTTTTAACCTCCTTGAGGTGCTTCTCGGTTGGCTGAGCCTGATACCGAGCACATAAACAAGTAGCATGCACAATGTCCGGTCTGCTTGAGGTTAAGTACATAAGGGACCCGATCATACTTCGGTATTTTGTAGCATCTACAAATGTCCCTTTCTTATCCAAATCAAGCTTGTGTTAGTGTCCATTGGAGTACCAATAGGATCACAGTTGTCCATGCCAAATTTTGTTAGAATCTCAAGCACATACTTGGACTGATTTATGAAAATACCACGGGGGGATTGGTGAACTTGGAGACCAAGAAAGAACGTCATTTCCCCCATCATGGACATTTCGAATCGACTTTTCATAAGGTCGGCAAATAATATGGAATATTTTGGGTTAGTAGAACCAAATATAATATCATCTACATAGACCTGAGCCACCAAGATGTCGTTGCCGTAGTGCTTGATAAACAATGTTGGATCAATGGTTCCTTTGCTGAAGTGATTTTGTAGGAGAAATGATGATAATTCGTCGTACCATGCCCTCGGTGCTTGTTTCAAACCATAAATTGCCTTTTTCAACTTGTAGACATGGCTTGGATGTTCAGTATTGATGAAACCTTCAGGTTGACATACATACACATCTTCTTTTAACGGCCCATGCAAGAAAGCCGTCTTCACGTCCATTTGATACACTGTGAATGATTTGTGTGCAGCGTATGCCAAGAAAATCCTAATAGCTTCCATCCGAGCAACCGGGGTAAAGGATTCTGCGAAGTCAATTCCCTCCTTTTGTTTATAACCTCTCACAACTAACCGAGTTTTGTTCCTAATGACCGTTTGCTCCTCATCCATCTTGTTTTTGAATAACCATTTCAGAGTGAGGGGATCGATATTGTCTGGTCGAGGTACTAACTCCCATACATCAAGCCGGATGAACTGAATGAGTTCTTCTTGCATAGACTCAATCCATGATGCATCGGTCATTGCTTCTTTCACACTTGCTGGTTCCATTGTGCTGACTGATAGTGCATAGATACACATATCACCATCGGTACGCAGCTGATTTCGTGTTGAGACCGGTCGTGAGAGATTGCCAATCACTTGAACCAAAGGACGATTCTTAGTCCATTTGTGTTCATGTGGAAGTGTATGAGAAACTTGATGCGAGCTCGACGGATCCACATATGGCGTTGAAGGCTGAGTAGTACTTGTGGAGGCCGCAAATGGATTAACAAACTCATGTTCGTTGAGCATCGCATTGTTTGCATTTTCAGCAACTATTTCATTCTGAAGATGAACATGATTAGGAATTTGCTGAGAATGTTGTTGAGTCGCGTCAGCAGTCGGAGAAGTGGTTGGAATATTTGGAGGCAATATGGTTGAGGTTGACGTAGATGGTGTAGGAGTAGATGCCGCTGGTGTAGATGCAGTCGGAGGTTCTTGAACTACCGCAGCAGGTGCAGCCGGGGAATTTTGAGGAACACCAAATGACAAAGGACCCTCCATATATTCATCATAGATTGGCCCAAATAAAACTTCCAAGTCACGTTCTGATGGTTGTAACGATGAGATTGCTGACGGTGCAAATTGAAGCGCGAGTCCTGTACTTACGTGTCCAGAAGTCTGACCTTGAAGCTCGGGATGTGAACTTCTATGCTGAGAGGCCATACCCGAGAGTTCATCAAAGGTAACGTTCATAGTCTCCATTACCTTTCTTGTCCTTCGATTATAAACCCTGTAAGCACAAGCGGTTGAAGAATAACCAATGAAAAAGCCAATATCACCTTTGGGTTCAAGTTTACCGATATCTTCACGATCATTCTTCGGATAACATAATGCACCGAAGACATGTAAAAATGAAATATCCGGTTTTCTTCCATTAATGATGTCATAAGGTGATTTGTTGAAACGGGTGTGAATAATGGAGCGGTTTTGAGTATAACATGCAGTTGCTATAGCATCAGCCCAAAGAAATAACGGTGCACTAGAGGAGAGAAGCATCGTTCGAGCAGCTTCAACTAACGTACGATTCCTCCATTCCACAACTCCATTCTGCTCTAGAGTTCTTACAGCCGAAGTTTGATGAGAAATCCCAACTTCGTCAAAATAAGCTTTCAATTTCTGATTGGTGAATTCTGTACCGTTATCCGTTCTCACAATAATGACAGGGGATTGCAGTAGTACTGATGCTTTCTTCAAGAAGTTAATAATTACATCAGGGGTTTCATCTTTTGAAGCAAGAAAATGAACCCATGTGTAACGAGAATAGTCATCCACAATGACAAGGACATACCGCTTTCCATTAATACTTTTGATTCTCATTGGGCCACACAAATCCATATGTAGGAGATGTAACCTATTCGTTGAGTTGGGAACAGGTTTGGGTTTGTGAGGCTTCTTCTTACTTTTACCTTGCTCACATAAGGACAAAGATGGTCTTTTGTATATTTGAACTTTGGAAGACCGGTAACGAGATCATCTTTCGCGAGATGGGTGATGGCATTGAAATTGAGATGAGATAACCTTTGATGCCATAACCACGACTTTGTTGATGTGGCTCGGGCCATGAGACAAATTGGAGAAGCAGCAGACATTTGAAAAAGATCAATGGTGTAAAGGTTGGTGGTACGATTTCCTTTCAACAGATCAATTCCTTCAAGATCTCTTACAAAACATGTATGACTTCTGAAAGCGACCTCCAAGTCTGAATCACAAAATTGCCCAACCGAGAACAAGTTATGTCCCAAGCCATCAACAAAAGAGACTCTGGTGATGATTATATTTCCCCAATGAAGATCACCATAGCCTAGAATTGCTGCAACATGATCATTTCCAAATCGAACAGTTCCCATGAAACGCCATACAAAGTTCTTGAGAAGGCTTCGATTCCCAGTCATATGTTTGGAACAGCCCGAGTCCACGCACCAGAGACAAATTTCAACAGCCTGCCAATGATAAGAGAAACAAATATTTTGGCAACCGATGAAATAGGTTCCTGTAGGGTTAGAAGATAATTAAGCCGTATCACATACCGACGTTTCACTGTCAGTATGAGATCTACTAGTGTCGATAATTTTGCCACTACAGTCAAAATTTCTACCAGTAGGCAACCATTTAGAGGTGAGTCTAGGGCTACTAGGCTTAGCAAGACTTTCTGTAGACCCTACATGCGTACTTTTTGGAACATACACCTTAGCCTTAGGAGTGCGTTGTTGTTCACTGACTGACAGCTTGTCAATTCGAGTGTAACCACCATAATTCAAACCATTCATAGTCAAACCACAAGCATCATGACTAAAAGTAAAGAAACATTTATTACATTTAGCACAAATAACTTCAGATTTTTCATTCCGAATAGCAAGCTTAAAGTCATTACATTCAGATGAATTAGGTTTCTGATTATGATTAAAAAGCGGTAAATTCCTAGAGTGTTCTTCTACTTCCACATTATTGATCTTGGGGCGACTACTTCTAGAGGCAAAAGGGACCCTATCATTCCTTGTATTGCTCGTAGGCTGTGGCCTTCTGCTCTTAGTGTAGTTGTTTATTCTTGTAGAAGAAGACACACGTCTATTAGAATTAGCACTTTTTAAATCAATAACTTGTGGTTGAGTTATAGTGATCGGTTTTGTCCTAACGCTTGCTTTACGTTGTTTGCTAGGCACAGAGGGAGAACTAACATGAAACATTCCTGGGGCAATCACAGCAGTTTTTGTTCCAACAACCTTGGGAAAAGGTGTCACAGCAATACGAGTGGGTCCCGAGGTTGCTGGTTTCTGGATCATCGTATCCACAATCGAGCTAGGTTCAGAAGACTTATCTTTTAACAAGGCCTTTAACTTACAGTTCTCACAGATTTTATCAATAAGTTTCTGATAGACAGACTTACTTTGTTCAACAGCCCGCTTATATGAAACAACAACAGATTCTAAATCTGCAATCTTAGCCTTAAGCTTCTGAACATTACTACCACTAGCACTCTCTAACCCTGACGAGGCCAAATTCGTTTCCGAAACCCCTCCTAACTGAGCCTGCAACCGTGCGATAGTTTGTTGCATTTCATTGTGAGCTTTTTCATACGAAATCTTGTCATATTTGCATTCATCACATTTTTTGACAAATTTATTCCAAAGATCGGTGAATTCTTTATCCTTTTTAATGACATAAGATTCCATTTTCTCTTTCATAAGATCAAGCTCAGTTTGGAGGTTTTCATTATGCGGCATAGAGTTACCTAACTCAACAGGGCTACTATCAACACAATCACGAGCTATAGAGAGGCGTTCAAGATCGTTTTCCAAAATTTTAATTTTATCAAGAGATTCATCAACTTCTTTCGTCAATGATTTAAAGTCTTCAACAAAGTTGGCTAATTCTTTTAGAAAAGCGTTTTCCAAATTTCCTAACCGAGCATCAACTTGATTAAGAATCGGATTAATATCGTTTTGAAGAATTTTCTGAACCTCAATCTGAACAGGTGATGTAAAATTACCTCCAGTTATTTTTGAATTAACAATACGTTTAAGGATGACAAAGTTATCTTTAAGCTCGTTTAGAAATCGGCGAGTGATACTCGGTTTAGGAGGGTCATCAGACAATTCCTCACTTGGTAGCAAAAGCATTTCAGTACTCGTTTTAGACCGAACAAAAATAGTTGGAGGATTAACTTTCGGATAATAAACGGGTATCACTTCTTTATCAAGCTTTTTCATTCTTAAACGAGACTCTACAGCAAGTTCAGTAGTTTCCTCGGAATCATGCACACTAGGAGGATCATGCTCATCAGACAATAGCACACTACCATTATATAAAGTTTCATTAATGGCCTGAACTTGCTTAAGGTATCCTGGATTAGGGGGAAGAGGACAACCTAAAGACATTTTGTATCGAGTGTAATTTATCTCATTCACTTTTGGTGCGAGCATATTTATTGTCTGCATAGTTTGGCCACGTTTTACTAAAAGGTTGTCTAATTCTCTAATCCTATCCTGCTCTTTGCAAAAATCCTCAAGAAGCCCATCTTCTCGAATTTTGAAATCATGTTTTAGCTTTTTTCGTTCTTCTTTTAATTCCACAATAATAGATTTTTCAGTTGAAAGCTGTTTATTAAGAGAAGTGATTTCATCATTCAATTCGCTTATCTTTTTAGCACTACTTAAGTGTAAGGCATTTAACTTCTTAGTGGTGCATTGTTCTTGATAAACCGATGTAGCATGAGCTTGTTCAAGTTCCTTGATTTTAGCATGATGAATCTCAAAACTTTTCTCCCGTTCCTTATATCCCGCAAGCTCAGTGGTCAATTTGGCATTAGTTTCTCTAAACTTATTATTAACCACCGTAGCATGATCTACATCCTTAGCAAGCTTATCAAATAGAGATTTATAATACGCATGTGTCTCATCAGGAAGGGTTGTAGGCTGAACAACTTGATCCACACTAAGGTCCACACTAGGCTCATTTGAAATAATATTACTATTATTCGTTTGATCCTCGTGTGTCTCAATGTAGGGCTCAAGCATCTCAGTATACTCTTCCTCCTGATTAGACATATTATATATATCATTATCATCAAAACTTGGGTGTACCTCAGAGGGACCGTCTGCATCATAGACGGGAGCTCTGTCATCATGCATTCCTGAGGTTGATGCTTGCTGTAAGTTTGCCATCAAGATGTAGTTGGCATTCACCTCTTCTTCCTCGTCATATTCTGCAGCAGAAGCCATAAGATCAAATTCCTCAGCTTGAAGTGGGATTCCTGCCTCTTCTTTTTGTGCTATGAGAAGCTGAGTCTGAAGATAAGCAGCATCCCTCTTCTTTTTGGCTGTGCAATCTCGAGCATAATGACCAAATCCCCTGCATTTGTAGCACTGAACCTGACGATTGTTGTTTCCATTTCCCGTACCAGTATTCTCAGCCCTTGCAGCCACAATGTTTCCCATCTGGTTACCAACCGCTGGCACAACTATTAACCCATTCTGATTACCCGCATTCGGAACACCCGGATTTGGACCACGGTTTTGCCCATACTGATTTCCTGCATTGCCAACGGTCTGCCCAGCATTCTGACCATATTGTTGAAACTGAGTCCCCGTGTTTCCAGCAACTACCAATTGGCGATCTTGATTCGCATTCATGAAAGGTTGAGCAATCTGCCTATTTCTAGTGTTCGAGGAGATTCTCTGATTGTTGTTGGTGGGGTTAATGGTGAATTTGAATGCCTTTGCAAGAAGGGCAAGACTAGTATTAATAGCATGAGTAGGATCGGTAATGTCATCAAAACAGGCAATGGGTTGTTGTAAGTAATTCATAGCAGCAGGGTGTTGATATCCATAAGCGGTGAGTTGTTGTTGTTGTTGTTGTGGCAGGAAGTTACTTGATGAGGGTTGATGGTAGGGTACCATGGGATATGACATAGATGATGGAGATTGTTGGAAGTACGTTTTCCCAAAGAAAGTCTCGGTCACATCATTATTAGCATAGATCACGAGCTATAGAATATTTAGAACTTTGTAACTTGGAGCGACCTCCCTTAGGGGGAGATTGTTGGAAATACGTTTTACGTATTTATGAAGGATCGGTCGCTCCAACGATATATTATTGTATTTGGCTCGTGATCCAGTTTGTACTAAATATAGTCCATATAGCCCACATGTAGGGTGGGCTATATATACCCCTCCTAGCATGTTAGGAGGGGTGGTTCATTCATTTACAACATTTCATTTAATCTAATCACTTTCTCTCTCTACTTTTCCTTTTCTTTCCTTTCTCTCTCTACACCTCATCTCCTTCTTCCCCATTTCCACCATCAAATCCTTAGATCAATCCATCATTTACCAAATCCTTAGAATCCGTAGACCTTCAATTGGTATCAAGAGCCATGGTTAAATCTTAGGATTTGCATATTTTTTTTTATCTTTTGATTTGGTGGTAAAAATCTTTTCTTTTCTTATTGCCTCTCTATTTTTTTATCATCTTTTTATCTATCCATTTTATAAAGTTATTTATCAAGTTTATCAATTTCATAAAGTTTTTTTTTCAATTTTATAAAGTTATTTTTAGATCGTGTTGAATTTTGACAAATTAATCAGTTTTTTTTTTATTTTTATCAAAATTTTAAACTAATCATTTCTTTTTTTTTAAATTTTTTTCTTTTTTGTTTTTTCGTTTATCAGTTTATTTTCTGGTACAACTTTGCCTAATCCTTTTTTTTTTTTAATCAGTCACTTTTTAATAATTTTTTATCAGTCATTTTTTTATTCTGTCATTTTTTAATCATTTTTTTAATGTGTCATTTTTAATCAGTTTCTTCTTCATTTTCAAATCGGTCCAAAGTCTCAGGTTTTTGGTCAAATCAGTCCAATAATCCATCTCCCATCAATTTGTCCAAACATATCCAAAGTTATCAGTTCTCGGGCCAGATTTCCGTCTTTCCGAATAGACATTTTTTCCGAATAGACAAACTTTCCGAATAGACCATTTTTCAGAATAGAAAACTTTCCGAATAGGAATTTTTCCGTATAGGATTTTTTTTTCCGTATAGGAAATTTTCCGTATAGGATTTTTTCCGTATAGGATTTTTTTCCGTATAGGACTTTTTCCGTATAGACTCGACTCAGTTATCACAAACACTCGTCTCAACCATCACCCTCACTAAACCAAACACACCCGCTCACCTCACCCGATCCACCCTCACAATACTCTCGACAATCTCTCGTCAACATCTTTCATCTCTCGACAACAACTGACCTGACACCCTCGACCAACATCTCAACAAATCAAGACTCACAACTCCCTCACACCCTAACACCCTCGAAAACTTTCACTTGACATCAAAACAAAAACAACTCTCGACTCATTTTTACCAAGACTGACGCACACACCCTCGTCATACACACCCTCGTCATACATTCCCTCCCCACCCACACCACTCACTCACTCTCGAACCACTCACACACACAAGACTAAACACCCCCACCCTCATCCCTCGACTACGCTCAAACAAACACACTCTCTGCCCCGACTCAAACACCCGCCTAATCCAACATCACCCTAGACTCAACGACTCGACAAACAAGACTCTCGACACCCCTCACACTCTCCCTCGTCACAAAGACACCCATCCTCTCGTTACACCTTTTTCAAACCCTCGACTTACCCACCCTCAACGAAGACAAAAACAACATTCACCCTCACACCCTCAAAAACCCCCCTCGTAACAAACACACACAACTCTTGACCAAAACAGTTACAAACCAAACACAAACACTCAAGACTCACAATCAACACTCAAGACTCGACAAGAAGGACTCTACAGATGAGAGAGGGACTCAATTAACCAACATGCAATCAAAATAATGCCTACCCGAGACCTTATTTATTAAAGATCTTGAAGTCGTCCTTTATTGAGCAGCTTCGTTCTTCAATATTGTTTAAGCTTAGGAATATAACAGATTTAAGAGAAAAATTGGGGCTTGCGTTCTTGTTTTTTAACAGAGGGTTTGTAGTGTAGATTTGAGGGGTTATTTAGACTTAGGGGCGGAGATAACAAACATCAATTCATTATCTTTTGCTGTGGATTTAGATCAGCAAAAGAGTGGATCTTGGGAGGCGAATTTTATTGGGTGTGTAATCAAGAAAGAGAGAGGCGGAGGTGTCTTTGGGAGATACAAGATGGGATTAGGGTTGTGAGGAGAGAGAGAGAGAGTTATAACTGTGTGATAGTTGTTTGAGGAGAGAGACAGATATTTGTTTATATATTTTTCTAGGGCGGAGGATACAAGAGAAGGCTTTGGGCCACGTGTGTATTAGACGGAGAAAACACGAGTCGTATCTCTTTCCACATTTATCATATTTATCAGTTTTCTTCCCCTTTTAAAAACTTATATTTTCGAAAGTTTTTTAATTTAAGTTATTTTTATTATTTTTTATTTTTTATTTTTTATTTTTATTTTGAAAAATTTATTTTTTTGGATATTAACTTTTATTTTCTTCAAATTGTTTTTATTTTGAGTAAGTGTGATTCAAATTTACTTTACAACTCTATATTTTTTATTTAAACTGTTTTTATTTTCTTTTTATTTTGATTAAATTTTGGGTTATTAACTTCTAGTCAGGACTAAGTATTGTGACAAAAGTGACGTGACAACGTGATAAAGTGAATATGTTTATTTTGACAACGACTTTCTGATCGGGTATTTGTAAGTGAAATCGGATTTTTCATCGATAAGTAATCCTTCCTTTATTTTTCATTAAATTTCCATGGATTCGTTCAATTCGACACTTAAAGAGGGAGACTTGCATCGAATGCAAGTCAAAGCTAGAGAAAGTGGTGTAAATTCATTTCAAATGCTTCAGTGTCATCTAGTCACTCTTTCACGGATTCAAGGAGGGAGCGAATTTGGGACAATCTTTGGTCAAGATCGTCATATATTCATGGAATCAATGTTCACCATCTTGACCCAACTCGCAGAGCAACTCAACAATGAAAACTTTAATCACTCTGCATCGGCACTTGCTTATAAGGCTCTTGTGACACAACTCACGCCTTTCCTCCAATTCAATATCATCAAGTCTGAAAGTTCAATGATTTGCCAATCATTTCTTCGAGATACACATACTGAACTTCGAGTCTTCCGTGATACAATTCTGAAACTCATGACATCAGTCTCGTCTTCGATTTATGAAAGATCTCGACTTCAGCAAGGGTATGATAATGGAGTGCAAGACTCTTCGATGCAAGAGGAAACTGGTCATACGGTTGAAAACTTGGAGCCTAACGATGGCAAGAGCACGGAATCAGGAGGACAACATGATACCAGTGGCACGTCAGGGAATGTTCACGAGATCCTTCTTGATGACACCTTGCCCGTTTATGACGAAGAGCCTGCAAACATGGTACAATGTAATGTTCTTTATGATGTATATGCTGATGATATGCCGCATATTGAGCATTCTGAACCTAATTATGACAAACATGGGATGGAAAAGAGTGATAGCAATACCACTTCTGATTCATCTGATGTAAGTCATAATGGGGGAGAGATTGTTCAGAATGCTATAGTACATCATGATAATTGTATTATAACTGCTTCATTGACTGCTTCTGATTCCAAGATTAGAGAGCTCGAAACGATTGTAGCTCAACAATCAAAAGACCTTGAGGTTGCCAAACTTGAATTTTCTAAGAAAACGGACAAATTTGAAACATACTTTGAAAAACTTGAAAAGTCAAACGTTGTTCTTGAAAGAAAATTGGATCAAAAAGTTTTGGATTCGAAAGCTGAAAAGGATAATCTTTTGAAACAAATTCAGTTACTAGAGTCTAAATTGGCATCCCAAGATAGAGTGCTTAAAGAGAATGAGACATTAAAGGCTCAAGTACAAGAAAAGGTCTTTGCTATAGCTGCGTTGAAAAACGAATTGAGGAAAACTAAAGGAACTAGTGTGGATACTAAGCTTGAAAAACCATCAATCTTGGGGAAACCGCCTACAAATCAGTTAGTTAGACAACCGACTGCATTTAGATCCGAGCGACCACAATCCTCGAGACCGCGGTTTGCCTCCCAAGTTGATTTGGTTCATTTTCCTAGACCAGTCACTCCAGCAACTAGGCCTAATGTGACTAAATCAGTTTTAGCAAGACCTCATCACATGATTGCCTCTAGTTTCTCTAAGAATAGTTTAAAGAACACGTCTAGAACTAGTTCAACTAGTGTGGGCCATGATCTTGGTCAAAGGGAAACTATTGAAAAGACACATGTAAGAGATAGCAATGTCCAACCTAGTCAGATGCCTTCTAGATTACCCAACACTGCTAACCGTAGCATGCCATCTTCTAGGATCATCGATCAATCATCTAGGAATTATTCAGACATTAAATATGCTACTTGTAAAACATGTAGAAAATGTGTCTTTACGGCAAATCATGATGCTTGTGTCAAAAAATTACTTGATGAGGTGAACTCCCGTGCTAGAATTAAGTCCCAGTGGATAGCTAAAATCAAACCCTTTGGTAAAGTTTGGCGCCCCACTGGTAGAAATTTCACTCTTGTAGGAAACAAGTGCCCTTTAACTAGGATAGTCTCCGTTTCTTCGAAGACTACTAGGGAGGAAATTGCAAAGGATGATACTTCACTTACGCCTAAACTTAAGGTTTTCTATAAAAGGAAACGTTTGCCAGCCAAGACTAGTGAATCATCTACTCAGGTCGCCTCTGAAACAAGTAAAGCCAACTGTGAACCCCCATGTGCTTCTATAATTGATATCGCTAACCCACGTCAAAGCATGCAAATTCCTAATGAGATTGCAGGTACCAAAGTTGATGTTCCAAAAGAACGAAGCGGTCCAATCGTTGTGTACCGTTCAACTAAGGACACTCTTAGAGTTTGGTTGCTGAAGAAGCAGATATCAGAGAAACAAATGTCTCAGGGGATTCATGGTTAAAGCTTGCACAAGGACTTACAGTCACATTACAGACTATAACTCGCTCATCAAAGAAAGGAAAGTTTATCGCCGATGATAAACTTATCCTAAAAACGAGAAATTTATTTTTCTCGGGCATGAGCTTATATCAAAAACATTCCAAGTTTTTAAGCTCATGCACAAAGGCTTATCATTAAATATCAGATGATGACCCGAACTTCAAAGAAAGGAAGGTTTATCGCCGATGATAAACTTATCCTAACAACGAGAAATTAAGTTTTCTCGGGCATGAGCTAATATTAAAAACATTCGAAGTTTTTAAGCTCATGCACAATGACTTACAGTTAAATGTCAGACTGTAACTCGAACTTAAAATAAAGGAAAGTTTATCGTTTATGATAACTTATCCTCTTAACGAGAAATTCACCTTTCTCGGTCATGAGCTTGTATTAACACATTCGAAGTTTTAAGCTCAGAAAGGAAAGTGTATCTTTTAAATAAGAGAACTTTTCCTCGTAACGAGAAATTAACCTTTCTCGGTCATGAGCTTTCCGTTAAAACAGTCAAAGTTTTCAAGCTCATGAAAACGACTTCTAAGTAAATGTCAGCTTAGGACTCGTTCTTCAGATAAAAGGAAAGTTTATCGCCGATGATAAACTTATCCTTAACAACGGGAAGTTTACAACTTCTCGGACTTGAGCTCGTTTTATAAGATATTCAACATCTTAAGCTCACGTAATTGGTTTTCAAAACTTTGAACACAATTTTTCGAGAATTTCTCAAAAGGTTTTTCTAAATCTTTCAAAATTGTGTGTTCAAAAATGTTTTGATAAAAAGAGCATGTCTTCTGGAATCGATAATATTTACGAACCTAGAAATGTCATTCAATAATGACACGGGGGTTGTAAATAAAGTTCGAGCATAAGTTCAAACTTTTAAAACATGCTCAAAATGGTTTGCTATTATTTCAGATAGCAACCCGCTTTTCATAATCAAGTCAAGCATTTCACCGGAAAGCTTTGACTTCAGAATCCGAAGTTATCAACTCCACAATCCAAAGTTCGTTGCAATTAATATCTACATACTCGACGATGCGACTACTCAAACGGTGACTACAACTCTTTCAATAGAACACGGGTCAACAATTGAGGGGGAGCAATTGTCCAGCATTCAGAATCCTTGATGCCGAGAGTGCCAAGTTCACATATTGGTGTTAAGACAACGATATCAATCATACACATGGAGTCAAGAGATAACTTCAGAAGTTACGAGGAAGACCAACATTCGTGAACAAGAACCATGTGCTTCTTTCATATGATGTTCTTCATCATTCAGGTCCAACCTCGTAAATTGCTAATATTATGAATTCATTATCATATATGATCTTTGCACGTGATAAATACCTTACACTTGTGTTTAAAAGGTATGTAATTTACGTTTCAAGTACACCCTCATTAATTTGAGGGGGAGCTTGTGTAATTCATGAAGATAATTGGATTTGCATTTTTCTTCCCAAATTTTCTTAAAAGGCTATTAAATCAATTGATATTAAAAACATCGATTGGGTTAATATTTTTAATATGGGGGAGAAAATGTGATTTAATATGGGAAATGATTAATCACAAATGGTTTGACTTAACATGTTAGCTCATCCCGACATGTGCGAAATGTTTTCGAATATCGTAGCATATGTTAAGGGGGAGCAAAATGGATTTGCACTTCAAAATGGATTTCATGGTGACATACACTTACCCAAAACATCTCTATTCACGACGGTGAAGATTGTGGTGACATAAGGATGGTAGGATAGGTTAAAGTCCAATGATTTCTCTAGAACCGGAGGAATCTTCCCAAGGAAATTCCATAGCTAGAAATAGTAGTCCTTAGGAAAGATGGAGAAAGAATGTGAATGTAGCTGAATGCCGACCAAGTACTTAAGTTAGCACTGGAACAATCACAACAAGGTGCTAGTGATGACGTATTGGCAAGCATTGAAGGGGTTGAAGAATGAAAAAGAATTGTAAAGATAAAGGGTGTAAAGAAAGTAGCCCTCCTTACAACCTTAGGCAGAAACCGGGTCAATTCATATGCTATTGAGATCATTTATGATTCTCGATATTGAAGATAGACATCATGGACCCAGTGATGCAAGGCACAACCCATCCCAGCTAACTCAGATATCTCTCAAAAGATATTTGTTTTAATCACACGGAGACAACACATTATCTATTGATTTATTCACTCCGAATAAATTGGTATTGAAAAGGTGGCACTCCTCTCCAGCCTCCGATCACTAAAATCCAAAATGCACGATCGAGTCTAGAGCCATTTGAGATCATCAAATATCTCATTAGGACACACTTTCATTATTCCTTGCTTGTTCACACAATGTGAAAAGTAAGAAAGATATTAAGAGTCCTACGCAAAATCTTCATGATCTTGCCTGAACATCCGAGTAATACGAAAGTATTTACAATGAAGATGGAAATCCTTCTTGAGCGAATATAAAAAAGCTCATGGTAGGTGACTTGTGCGATTCTTTATGAATCAAACTTGTGATAACTGGAAAGCAACAGCTATTTAATTCTTAAATGAATTTAAACACGTTCCAGGCCTCTACGCAATATCTTAGTGATCTTGCCAGAACATTCAGAGTAATACTATTAAGTATTTACAGTGACGAATGGAAATCCTTCTAGTGTTAACATCAAACAGCACTTGGTAGGTAACTTGCAAGATTCTATACGAATCAAGCTCGTGACAACTGGAAAGCAACGATGGTGCGGTTCTTAATTGAACTTCACTTGTTCCAGGAACATGAATTGACGGCTTCAAATCATGCGGATAATATTATCCAAATGATTCACTCTTTACGTTCGCAGTCAGCTTTGGACGGTCGAGTAAAGAGAACGGGTTTACCCGCGAAATCTTGTCAAGGAGGTTCTTAATTGAAACTACCTGCCACAAGTACGATATTTAATATCGTCCAACGGTCTTCACCGACCGGAGGTAAAATGCTACCGAATTAGAATGAAATGTTCAAGGCCATTTCATCCGTGTATATGGTTTGTTGCTAACTGTCTTATGCAGCGTAACAAGAAGGTGTCATTGCGGTGTATAATCCAGAAGAAGTCGTCACCACATGCTTATACTACATACACTTAGTACTTCAACAAATTCAAGAAAGTCTGAAGGTCAAGTCTTCCGCTGTATCAAACTCTGAAGCTTTCAAGAATTTAAAGGTATAAGTATGTGGAACATGAAGTCACAAAGAGGCAAATTTCACAAGTGATGAATGCACAAGGTCAAGGCAAGGAAACATGCTCAAGACTAAAGTCAAAGATCACATCAAGCATATTCACAAGAACAAGATCGAAGACTCAAGCATAGATGCTAGGTTTAAGATTTTGTAAAATGGTGTGACCTCCCTTAGGGGGAGATTGTTGGAAATACGTTTTCCCAAAGAAAGTCTCGGTCACATCATTATTAGCATAGATCACGAGCTATAGAATATTTAGAACTTTGTAACTTGGAGCGACCTCCCTTAGGGGGAGATTGTTGGAAATACGTTTTACGTATTTATGAAGGATCGGTCGCTCCAACGATATATTATTGTATTTGGCTCGTGATCCAGTTTGTACTAAATATAGTCCATATAGCCCACATGTAGGGTGGGCTATATATACCCCTCCTAGCATGTTAGGAGGGGTGGTTCATTCATTTACAACATTTCATTTAATCTAATCACTTTCTCTCTCTACTTTTCCTTTTATTTCCTTTCTCTCTCTACACCTCATCTCCTTCTTCCCCATTTCCACCATCAAATCCTTAGATCAATCCATCATTTACCAAATCCTTAGAATCCGTCGACCTTCAGAGAGTTTGCCATAAAAGCCAATGGATCTTGTGTCTTGGCACGTCTTTCTGCCCTAACTTCATTAGCTTCATCTTGATTCATCTTCAAATAGTCATAAACTTGAGTGTAGTCCACAACATGAAGATCCTTGGTTTGATTGACAAGAGTGACATATCGTGACCATTCAGAAGGAAGATTATCAAGAAATTTGATGTTGGCAGCAATTTGTGCAGGTTCATGTTTGTTTCTTCTAAGATGGTTCATGAGGGTTGAAAACCGATGATAATAAGGTTCAATTTGTTCCCCTTCAGTAGACGTAAATTTCTCCCATTCACGAAGCAACTTAGTTTCCTTTTCTTGTAAACCGATTTCACTGCCCTTCATCATTTTCTGAATCCTAAGCCACATCTCGTGTACGGTTTCACAACTATCGACAGCAGCATAAACATCTTCAGGAAGTCCCATAAGAATGACTTGAATTGCTTGATCATCAGCGTCGAGTTGTTTGGATTCAGCTTCAGTTAATTCTTCATCTGTTTGCTCATGACTTGAGTCAGCTACTGGGTTAGCATTCGTAGGGTCGCCAGGCACAATAATTGTTCTTCTAACATACGGACCCTTTTGAATCGAGTTGACAATCAACTTTCCCAGAGGTTTACATTTTGCATAACGAAGGAGACGACTAGCCCATGTAGTGTAGTTCTCCTTGGTAAGCATGGGTGGACAATTCTCAGTACCCGCAGCATAAATATCTTGTTGAGACGTCATCGTAGAAGTCGTGTGAACAACAGGATCTCAATTCGTAGAAAGCGTGTGGTGATGTTGAAATTCCGAAACTTCCGATTTTTTTCTCAGTCCGACAATAAATTCCTCAGTCAGACAAAACGGTAAGCTGAAAAAATTGTGTATCGCCAAATTTTGAAATTGAGTTCGAGATAGCCAAAAACTAGTAGGGAAAAAATTTGATTTTACTTGACCTAAAAATTTTAACTCTTTTTTTTTTCTTTTTTTTTTATCTTCGTGTAAACTACGTTCTGAGACTAGTCTAGATGGTGGCTAAGATTAAAAATTACTCAAACAAAATTTCCATCGGAATGCCCATCGAAATATTCTATCGGAATGTGCATCGATCGGAATGTCCCTCTATCGGAATGTCCCACTATCGGAATGATGGATCTGTCGGAATGTTGACCTGTCGCAATGTTGTTTGTATCGGAATGTCTAGATCGGAATGTGTAGATCGGAATGTCCTAGATCGGAATATAGCCAAAATAAACTGGACAGAGTAACAACTCACAAAAACCCTTAAGACCGTCGGAATCCCAGATCGCAATGTACGATCGGAATGTCACGTCGGAATAAGGTATCGAAATCCTTAGATCGCAAAGTAAAACCCTTGGGTTATTGCGATCAAAACCGTACTTACCTTTCCCGAAATTATAGCTATCGCAATAAGAGAACTTTTTTTCCAAGTTTTTAGGCAACGATTTTAGCAACTTTGAGGCAACAAATTCGCAACTTTGAGGCAACAAATTCGCAACTTTGAGGCAACAAATTCGTGTTTTTGAGCAAACCAAAATACCCACAACACGAATACTTGGAATAACCAAAAAAACACGAAAATTTTTTAATCTTTTGTAAAAAAAATCAAAAAACCCACGGAATTAACAAGAAACAAGGACAACACCAAAGAGCTATCCACGAATCCCTTGGCGAATGATACCACTTGTTGGATTGTAACACACGACTTATAAGAACAAGAAATAAAGATGAAGATTAAACCAAAAAAGAAAGATTAGATTAGATGAAGGAAAAGAGAAAACAAGGTTGTGAATTCCTAGTGAGAGAAACACATACGTTTCTCTCTCTACAAACAAATGAAATGGAAAACACACACACACAAATGAGGCTTAGGAGGCCTTTTATACTAAGTAGTAAGTGTTTAGGAGGCCTTCCTCATTTGTGTGTTCGGGACTAATTCCCGTTACATAAACATTAATAACTAAGAACTCTCGACAACGTTGAATAGTATTTTTCACGAGCTTCGCAACGGTATATTATATGACCATCACTTTAAATACGGCTAACATATATATATATATATATATATATATATATATATATATATATATATATATATATATATATATATATATATATATATATATATATATATATATATATATATATATATATATATATATATATATATATATATATATATATATATATATATATATATATATATATATATATATATATATATATATATATAGAGTTAGGATCAAATAAGAAGATTAAGTAAAATGAGAAGAATGAGAAGAAACCACAGCCACACATTTCAGATGCACCTACAAAGTCAGATGCATCTCCCCTTAAAATTCTCCTTCCTTTATGGAATTTGTGGTCAGGATTTCTTCTTATTCTTCTCATTCTAATTTTTCTTCTTACTGGATCCCTACTCTATATATATATATATATATATATATATATATATATATATATATATATATATATATATATATATATATATATATATATATATATATATATATATATATATATATATATATATATATATATATATATATATATATATATATATATATAGGGGAAAGATCAAATAAAAAGACTTTTTTTTGTGAGAAGGATAAGAAGGATTTTCAGCCATTGATTTAAAATCAATGGATGAGATTAAATCATAATCCTAACTAACTAACTAACTAACTAACCATCAAAACATGATTTCTAAAAAGTTTTTCAAAATTTCTGAAAAAACTCCAGTAGATCGGGTATGTTGGTGCAAAAAACTTTTGTAAAAAAAGTTTTTTTAATTTGAAGTTTTTTACGTTTTTTTAATGCACTAAAACGAAATTCTGATGCACAATAACGTAGTCTTTTACGTTTCTTACGTTTTTGGTGCATCAAGAACTCATTTTTATGCCTAACTTCTTTTGACTTTTTACTTTAAAATTTGATTCCGCATCAAACTATAACAAATTAAAAATTTTGTGCATGAAAAAATTTGTACACCAAATTTCACCTTTTTGTGCATCGAATTTCATTTTTTGTGCATTAAAAAACGTAAAAAACTCAAAATTAAAAAAACTTTCTTCACAACTTTTTTATGCACTAACATATCCGACATTGTGGAATTTTTTCAGAATTTTTTGAAAACTTTTTTATAATCATGTTTAAATAGTTAGTTAGTTTGTTAGTTAGTTAGTTAGAAGTATGAATTGATCTTATTCATTAATTTTAAATTAGTGGCTGAAAATTCTTCTTATCCTTCTCACTATAAAAAGTCTTTTTATTTTAACTCTCCCCTATATATATATATATATATATATATATATATATATATATATATATATATATATATATATATATATATATATATATATATATATATATAGATATATATATATATATATATATATATATATATATATATATATATATATATATATATATATATATATATATATATATATATATATATATATATATATATATATATATATAAATATATATATATATGTATACATATATATATATATATATATATATATATATATATACATACATATATATATATATATATATATATATATATATATATATATATATATATATATATATATATATATATATATATATATATATAGATATATATATATATATATATATATATATATATATATATATATATATATATATATATATATATATATATATATATATATATATATATATATATATATATATATATATATATATATATATATATATATATATATATATATATATATATATATATATATATATATATTATATATATATATATATATTCTACTTCTTAGTATTGCATTCCTTGTTGACAATCAGTTATGCATATCTAAAATCTCTTCTTATTCTATTTTCTCCATTCTTCATGAATCTTGAAATAGCATACTTATACAAGTTCTCACTGAATTCTGTATTGTGTTATATATATATATATATATATATATATATATATATATATATATATATATATATATATATATTCTACTCCTTAGTATTGCATTCATTATTGACAATCAGTTATGCATATCTAAAATCTCTTCTTATTCTATTTTCTCCATTCTTCATGAATCTTGAAATAGCATACTTATACAAGTTCTCACTGAATTATGTATTGTGTTGTTGACATAAACATGTCGCCTACTAGAATTCATAGGGCTGATGGACCCAGGAGATCCCGCCGGGCTACTATGGAGAGAATAATTGCAAAAAGGGTAAAGAAAGTTGTTGCTGAATACGAAAAGAGCCAATAGACTCAAGTTAAAGCTGAAAGTTCTTCAAGCACAAAAGGATTTTCCCCCCAGACCTTCATGTCTGGAAAACCCCACTCATTCAAAGGGACCGAAGGTGTCGTTGGTTTGACACGTTGGTTTGAAAAGATGGAGCAAGTGTTTGGAACTTGCAAATGTGCTTGATGAGACTGCTTTTATACATAGTCTCATCGTCCAAAAAGGGCTTAAAATGTATTAAATATCATCAAAATACCCATATATATGCTTGTGTTTGTTTCTTGTGTATTTTAGGTCGGATATTGAGAAAATGACAAAATATCACAAGAATCATGCAAAAACGAACACGGGAAACGAAGTCGCACAATGGAGCAAGCCCTAATGAAGAATTTTCCCAAGAAAACCCTTGAAGATTTGAAGAATTATGAAGAAGGGTCCTCCAATATGGAAGAATTGACACTTTATACCCTTGTATCCTCATAATTACAAGTTTGGTCCCTAAAGTTTGTCAATATTGCAAAAAGGGCCCTCCACTTTGAAGAATTAGCAATTTTAGCCCCTCAACAAAGCTAAATTGTCACTATTATCATCCTCAAAGTCAAATATATCATGAAGTCCTTCAAAGAACAAGAAAAGACAAGTTTAGTCCTTGAAATATGTTAATTTGCAAAAAGGACCCTTGACTTTCAACTTTTGGCAAAAATGGTCCCTCATAAATGAAGACTTGGAAATTTTAGTCCTCCAAAATACCAATCATACAAGTCAAGACCATTATCAATCAAGAAAATGCCAAATCAGTCTTTCAAGAATTACAAAATGGCAAGAAATACCCTTGAAATTACTTTACAAAACTTTTTGGGGCAAAAGTGTGAAAATGAAAACTTCATTTTCAAAGGGAATCCGGATTTGGCTTAATTATTTGCAAGTGAAAAGGAAGAAAGAAGCTGGGGACTTATTTTGCCAAGACAAGAAAGATACATAGGCCAGTGGGAGCTTGACACCTGTCCCACTAACTCCCCACAACCAATCAGATTGCACCAATGCTCCATGTCACTCATCCACTCACCCGAATTAAATAATTAACAAACCTTGGCGCCTAAACATGGATTTAAATCCTAATTAACCCAAAACCGGATCAAATACTAAACTATTCGCTCAAGAACATAATTGGGGATTTTTGTTTTAGCAAAAATTAAACCACCACTTTTTCCAGATTAGTGATTAATGATGTCCTAATCACATCCTAACCTTAACATTGGCCACCTCAACAACCCACATGCTACATGGGACCTCCCCTGCTACACCTTTGAGCAAGAAGACAAGAAGAGGACAGTCATCCAACAGCTCACAATCTAGTTTACATCCTAAGCTTATTTTTCACCCTTTGATCAAGTTTTCACATTGCCAACTCATGCTACAAGCCAAATTCATTCACATGATCTTCAAAGATGCCAAAGCTCTCAAGGGAATTTCAGGGATTCTATAAC
The DNA here is from genome assembly GCA_025667525.1 of Glebionis coronaria. Taxonomy (NCBI): domain Eukaryota; kingdom Viridiplantae; phylum Streptophyta; class Magnoliopsida; order Asterales; family Asteraceae; genus Glebionis; species Glebionis coronaria. The sequence continues at coordinate 85,101,303 of CM046879.1, read as the reverse complement.
ATTTGGGTTACGTTTTTTTTCAGCTTTCCTAGATAACTTGTAGCCTACATAAAGGCCTTAGGGTGCAACATTTGCACTTTGCTCTTGAATTTTCCTTGTTCACAAATCTGTAAAGCTCATTTTCAGTTGAATGAAATGTGTATGAATTTTGTGAAGAAAGCTCAAGTGCCATTGTTATAATCTGCTTATTATTGTTAATTTTTACTTGTTCTTGAATCAAAAAACCTGTTTTCAAAAGGAGTGTGCAAAAGTTTGCACATTTTCCATTTTTCTTGATATTTTGCTAAGTTCTTGGTATATCTTAGAATTCTTGGGCTATAAGGCTGATCATAGCATCCTGATATTGTGTTATCAAGGTGTGGTGAAGCTTATAAGTTGGGGATAATCAAGTGTGGAGGACAAGAGTTGCATTAATCAAGAAGTTTTCATCTTTCTGTTTTGATAATTGTGCTTCTAACTTTGTTGATTCTTAGCAGGCTTTGTTGTGGAAGCTTGTACTTGTTGTTGCTAGTACATAAGCTCAAAATTTGTAGGTGTGGATGTACATCCATGAGGTACACACCCTTAATCCTAAAATCTGATAAAATAGTGGATATTTGTGATATTTGAGTGTGACTTGTGTTCTTGTGAATTTTGTGGCTTAATCTTGCTTGAATCTGCTTATCTTAACTTTTATTGTGTTAATTTGGGCTTAGGTGGCCTTGAAATACACTTTTGATTTGAAAAATTTGGTTTTTGAAAATTTAAAGGGGTGTTTGGGATTACCTGTTTAAGATCATAAGTGGTTATTGTGTTTGTGGAAGGTGTTGTTTATGCTTGTTATCTGCTATACACTTGGTTGAGAGTTATTTGCTGCAAGTTTTTGGGCTTAAACCTTGAAATCAAAGATTGTGCTATAGCTTGTTGAGTTTAACTGTTTTTGACCTAAAATTTTGGGAATACTTAGTGTATATGCATGTTTAGGGATATAAGCTGTTAAATCATTGTTATCATAACATATCTTAGAGATTTGAGTGTTTGAATCTGGCTTGTTGGTCAATTGCATCAGCAAAAGTGAAAACTGCATGTTCTTGTGTTCATCAGTAACTTTAAGTGCTTGAATCTTGCTTAAAACTTTGAATCATTGCATAAAACCTGTTTAGACTTGCTTATATAAGTTTAATATTGCTTGTGTATACATTTGGTTAAGTTTGGCTGGCTGAATATTGCTAAAAGTGCTTATTGAACCTAATCTGCTTATTTGTTCATGTCTGTGAGTGATCTAGTGTTTGATTGAATTAACTGTATCATTTAGGTGATTGTGATTGTGATTTCTTTGTTTTGATTGACTCCTCTTGATCCACTGATCAATTGGGTGCCTTTGTGTAACCTGAATCTCCAAAAAAGTCAGTAAAGACAAAAAAGTCAAGTCAAGCAGTGGAAAAAGTTTGCACTGCTCAACACCCAAAACTAGCCCCTGCTAGTACAATTTTTTAGTTTGCTCATCAATAAGCTATATTTGCTTATCCAGACATGCAACAACTTATTTTTTTGTGATAGATCTTCATTATTTGACCCATTTGACTGAACTAGAGCTTATTAGACTTTGACTTTGACTTTTTGCTAGAAAACCAACTTATTTGACTTTTTCATAAGTCTTTATTTGCTTTTTCCAGCTTATTGAGTCAGATTGTTTGAAAACTTTTTGATGATTAAGCTTAGTTAAGTCATTTAAAAGCTTTTGCAATTTGAATCAGCTCTTGGGATAGCCTAGAACTCAAAAACGACTATTTTGTCGTTTTCTGTAGATTGCTTTTTGCATTTTCAGGCTTATTCCTTTGGCTTATTTCAAATTTCTTTTTACATAAGTCTTATTTAGGTCAAAAGAAGCTTGTGTGTCTAATTTGAGCTTATGGCATTAGCTTATAACTTAATGGGCCAAAAAGCCCATTAAGAATAAACTGTTTGGTATAAGCTTGCTTATTTCACATTTTCAGCTTTTGGGCCTTTGTAAAAAGTTGTTCAGAATCAAATTTTGAGTCAAGTAGTGGTTTTTGGGCCGTTTTTACAAACTTTTTCTTATTGGGCTCAATTTGGCCCATTAAGGAGACTGTTTTGGGTTTAGCCCATTTTCTAGGCCCATTAAGGGTATTCAGGTAACTTCAACTTCATCTTCTGATTATTTAGGTTAAATTAAGCTAGTTTGCTACTTTTTAGAATTTTTTAGGATTTTTGGATTTTTCTCAATATTTTAATATTATTTTATTATTGAAAATTAAAAGTCTGATTTTCTAAGTTTTTATATTTTTCCTAGACTCTAGACACTTAATTAGGAATTTTGAAACTTTTAGAATATTTTTGTTGTTCTTAGATTAATTTTTATAATTATTTTAAGTTTTAATAGTTTTTAATTGTTTTTAGAAAGTTTTAATTAATTTTAAAATTTTCAAAAATAGTTTAAATTGAGTTAGGGTATTTTAGAGGTTTACAAAGTGATAAAACTCATTTTGGGCTTTTTGTTAATTAAATTGATTTTTAGGGCTTTAATTAGCATTAAAAAATCATTATTTAATTAATTAAAAGATTTTAGCAAGTTTGAATTTTTTGTAAACCCTTAGAATATTTTAGTGGATTTTTAATGGTTTTTAGGAATTTTTAGAGTAAATTTTTAAATTTGGTGCTTTTACGGTTTTACGTGTATGACCTTTTCGTCTTAGTGTAATCCGTCATCGTAACCGTCATTCTCTTCTTATCCCATTTCTATTTTCTTTCTCATAATCATATAATCACATCACTAGTCATTTCATTACACACACACCAAGCCTCCTTGAGAACGATCCCCACTTTGGGTCATAACTTGTGATTTTCCTAAGTCACTTGTTAATACTTGCCCTATTTATCTCCTTTTCCTAAAGGTGTGTAAAAAATCCAACCATCATTTTGGCGCCGCTGCCGGGGAGGCGTGTTGTGTTTTGATTTAGACATTGTTGTTTTTATATACTAACCATAAATAATATTTGTATTAGTAGCACTCTACTAATACGTATTATCGGTTTTTCGTTTTGTGTGAATACCATTACTATATTGTATACGTAGAACAATAAATACACAAGTACTCCAAAAGTGAGAAATCACAACCTTGACTTGGGATGTCATTACCCAATCATTGTATTCGAATCTCAAACCAAAGAAAAAGGCAAAAATAGATAAATACTTTCATGAAGCTCGATTTTGAAAAATACAAACTATAAGGTGGGTATAAGGCGGATATTATAAAATATATCCTAAGGAAAAAGGCTCTTAAGTGCTTCGCGCCGCCTCGTTTCCTCGCTTGCTTGTGAGTATTTGATTTTGAGAGCTAATCGAGGGTTTTGCCGCCCAAAGTATTATTAAGTATCATATATACTTTCTTGGTTTCATTTGATTAAACCCTCTTGAACGTTTTGGTGTTCCACCAACGTTCTAAAGTAATCGAAGCGTTCACTTCACGTGATCGTTTCATTCCTTGAGGCTTCTTTAATCAAGAGATTTGATTAAGGAGGAGATTTGTAGATTTTGGTCTACTTAATACAATCACAAAAATCCAAAAAAGTAAAAACAATCAAAAACCACAAAAAATTGGAAAAATACAAAACACCAAAAAGAATCTTCTTTGCTCATCCCCTCGTTGTACGTGACGTTTATGCAAACTCGCTCCAAAGCAAGACGTGCACGTAAACGTCGTCAAAAGGAAGGAAACCAAACATCTTCTAGTGAAGAATCTCCCATTGTCGAACCCATTGTAGAGAAGGAACCAACCATGGCGAATCCTACTATGATGGATTTACTTTAAGCACCCATCGAGGGTTATGGAGAGGCTATTGTGATTCTCGCTCTCCTTGCGGAGAATTTTGAAGTGAAAACAGGTTTGTTGTCGATGATCCAAAACAACAAATTCCGTGGTGATGAGAAGGACAATCCACACAACCATATCCGCCAATTTAATCGTCTTACCGCCACTTGCAAGTTTAAGGATGTTGCTAATGACTCGATTAAGATGATGCTTTTCCCGTATTCCTTAGCGAGGCCCGCAAAAATTTGGTTAGAGAAAGAGCCACCCAATTCTACATTGATGTGGAAGGATCTCGTGTCTATGTTTGTGAACCAATTTTTTCCGCCCTCTAAGACTACGTATTTGAAAAACGAGATTTCAAAATTTTCACAAGAGTTTAATGAAAGTTTATCCACGGCTTGGAATAGGTTTAAGGAAATGTTACATGAGTATCCTCATCACGGTTTTTCCGATTTGCATCAAATTGACACGTTTTACAATGGATTTAATGATCATGAAAGGGATTATCTTAATGTCGCCGCGGGTGGTAATTTTTTGTGTAAAACGGTTGAGGAAGCTTTGGTGATAATTGAGAATAGATCTAAGGTGTATAGTCCTCGTAACACATCGAGTGTTCGTAAGGCTTCGTCTTCGGCGTCACCTTCTTTGTCTATTACCATCGATGCTTGCCAAATTGAGGCGAACTTGGAAAACAAAATCTTTGATAAGCTTAAAGGTCTTTTGATTGAGTTCAAAGTTGGTGAACCAAGTGCTCCCACTACGGCTAAAGCGGTTGAGGTTTCATGCATGTATTGTGGTGGAGGTCATGATTTCTCCGAGTGCATTACCAACGGTGGTAACACTTCGAGTGCCTACGCGACCACGAGAACTTACAACCAAAACGGTCAAGTTACCCGCTCTAATCAATTGACTCCACCGGGTTTTGGTTCAAATCAAAATGCTAGAAACAACTATCGCAACAATCAAGTTGGTTTCAAAAACAATTACAACAAGGAAAACTATGGTAATCAAGGGGCTAATAATCAAGTTTCAAACAAAAATCAAAATGATTTTCAAAACAACAATAAAAGTTTGCAAACTTTGAAAGATCTTCCAAATGAATTTGTTGAATACGCTAATGGGAACGATGCTAGGTTTGACAACATTCAAAGAGAAATCATTAGCCTAAGATCCGAGTTTAAGAACGACTTGAAGAAAGAGTTGAAAAATGAGTTAGCAAATGAGCTTAAAATCCATACCAACAAGATGGAAGGAAATGTAACTAGGTTACAACAAAACCAACAAAAAATGGAACAAGGGCAACATGAAATTAAGCAAGAGATGATTAAAGGTGAGAAGAGGCAATCCATGTTTGAAGATAAAGTTTCATCTATGTTTGAGGCAATTATGTGTAAACCGTCTTCGAGTAGTCTTCCTAGCAACACCGTATCAAACCCTAAGGGTGAGATGAAAGTGATTACCACACGTAGTGGTATGACACTTAAGGAACCGACTCCTCAACCAATTGCTCCTACGGAGGAAGCAATTGAGGAAGAACCCGAGGTGGTGGTCGAAAAGGAGCATGTTCCAATCCCACGAAGTACCGCTCATGCCACACCTACGGTTGACCCATTACCAACCTTGGAACCCGAGATTCCAAAGGCTATGCCTATGCCTCAACCCACACCACCTTTGCCCTATCCATCGAGACTTAGAAAAGAGAAACGTCAAGAGCGCGACAATTATCAATTTGAGCTTTTTATGAAAATTTTTCGTGATTTGCACTTTAATGTGAGTTTCGCTGATGCTTTGGTCATGATGCCTCGATTTGCCGCTAACTTTAAGAGTATGTTGAAAAACAAGGAGAAATTGCATCAATTGTCTAGTTGTTCATCGGTTTATCTTAATCGCATACCTCAAAAAGTCGGTGATCCTGGTAAATTTTTGATCCCTTGTGCAATCCAAGATATGGAAGAATGCTTTGCCTTGGCCGATCTTGGTGCTAGCATTAACTTGATGCCACTTGCAATCTTCAAGTCACTCAATCTTCCTAATCTTACTCCTTCACTAATGTCTATCGAGTTGGCCGACCATTCCACGATTCCCGCATGTGGATTGGCGGAAGACGTTTTTGTGAAAGTGGGAAAGTTCTATTATCCGGTAGACTTTATCGTTGTCGATATTCCCACGAATCCTCATGTTCCTCTCATTTTAGGTCGTTCGTTTTTAGATACGTCTATGGATTTGATCGATGTTCATGCTAGAAAGATCACCTTACGTTTCAACGACGAGGAACTTGTTATAAACGCAACTCAAAACTCTCAAATTTCTCATGTTTATTCCGTTGCAACCATAAACCTCATTGATATGATTGACGTAGTTTGCGAGGAATTTTCACAAGAAGTTCTAGGTTTTGGTGATGATGAAAATAGTGGCAATCCCACTATGTTAGATCCCATCCTTGATAACTCGACACCAACCTTCACTCCATTTGAAGGTGGTGGTTTTACGTTGGAAGAATTCGATGTTCCACGTACTTGTAACGAAGACCTCGACAACAATGAGGACTTCTCGATTATCAAGGATTTCCTTAACGATTTACCATTTCCTCCACCCGAGGAGGTTATGAGTATCGAACCTAAATCTTCAATTGAGGAACCACCTATCCTCGAATTGAAAGATTTACCTCATCATCTCGAATATGTCTATTTGGAGGGGGGCGACAAGTTGCCGGTTATTGTTGCGAAGGAACTTTCGGATGATGAAAAAACCGCACTTGTCGATGTTCTAAAGGATCATAAAGGGGCAATTGCGTGGAAGTTATCTGACATTAAGGGAATCGACCCTAAATTTTGTACCCACAAAATCTTAATGGAGGAGGATTACAAGCCCGCAATCCAATGTCAAAGGAGGGTGAACCCCAAAATTCACGATGTCATTAAAAAGGAAGTCCTAAAACTCCTTGATGCGGGAATGATTTACCCTATTTCCGATAGCCCTTGGGTGAGTCCTATTCATTGTGTCCCTAAAAATGGAGGAATGACCGTTGTGCCAAACGATGCCAACGAGTTAATTCCCACTAGACTCGTGACCGGATGGAGAGTGTGCATTGACTATCGTAAGTTGAATGAAGCCACTCGAAAATACCATTTTCCCTTGCCCTTCATGGACCAAATGTTGGAGCGTCTTGCGGGAAACGATTTCTATTGCTTTTTAGATGGTTTTTCCGGTTACTTCCAAATTCCCATCGATCCTCGTGATCAAGAAAAAACTACGTTTACGTGTCCATATGGAACGTTTGCCTATCGTAGAATTCCATTCGGACTTTGCAATGCACCGGGAACCTTTCAATGGTGTATGATGGCTATTTTTCATGATATGATCGAGAATACGATGGAAGTCTTCATGGATGACTTTTCCGTGTTTGGTAATTCGTTCACTTCGTGTTTGTCGAATCTCGAGAGAATGTTGAAACATTGTGAGGAAACCAACCTTGTGCTCAATTGGGAAAAATGTCATTTTATGGTTAAAAGTGGAATCGTCTTAGGGCACAAGGTCTCGAAAGCGGGGATTGAGGTAGATCAATCTAAGGTAGACGTCATCGCCAAATTACCTCATCCCAAAACCGTTAAGGGAGTTAGGAGTTTCCTAGGCCACGCGGACTTTTATCGTCGATTCATCAAGGATTTTTCAAAGATCTCTCGACCTATTACACATCTTCTTGAAAAAGAGGCACGTTTTGTCTTTGACGAAGATTATGTACGAGCCTTTGAAATCCTTAAGAGGAAACTTACCGAAGCTCCCATTCTTGTTGCTCCCAACTGGAACCTCCCCTTTGAGCTCATGTGTGATGCTAGTGATTACGCTATTGGGTCCGTATTGGGGCAACGTCATGAAAAGCACTTCTTGCCTATTCACTATGCTAGCAAGACGATGACCGAGGCTCAAATTAAATACACTACAACGGAGAAGGAGTTCCTTGCCGTGGTGTATGCATTTGAGAAATTTCAACCTTATCTCGTCTTGACGAAATGCATAGTGTATACGGATCATTCGGCTATCAAGTATCTTAAGGCTAAACAAAATGCAAAGCCGAGATTACTTCGTTGGATTCTCCTCCTTCAAGAATTTGATCACAAAATCGTTGACAAAAAAGGAGCCGAGAATCTAGCGGCCGATCATCTTTCTCGTTTGGAAGATCCTCACCAAAGTGTTTACGAGCCCAAGGAAATCACCGAAACATTTCTGCTCGAGACACTTGGTGTAGTGAATTCTAAGCTTGATTCTTCCACCCCATGGTTTGCGGACATCGCAAATTACCATGCGGGTAACTTCATCATCAAGGGTATGACGACTCAAGAAAAACGAAAATTCTTTCGTGACGTCAAGTTCTACTTTTGGAACGACCCTTACTTGTTTCAAAATTGTGCGGATCAAATCATTCGACGTTGTGTCTTTGGCACCGAAGCTTCTAACATCCTTAGAGCTTGCCACGAGGGACCCACGGGTGGTCACCATGGTGCTAATCTCACGGCTAAGAAGGTGTTTGATGCCGGCTTCTTTTGGCCTACTATTTACCGAGATGCACATGAACTTGTGAAGTCGTGTGACTCATGCCAACGACAAGGAAAAGCCTCACAAAAAGATGAAATGCCACAAAACATCATCCAAGTGTGTGAGATCTTTGACGTTTGGGGCATCGACTTTATGGGGCCGTTCCCATCATCTCGTGGTAATAAGTACATCCTTGTCGCGGTTGACTACCTATCTAAGTGGGTGGAAGCTAAGGCTTTGCCCACCAATGATGCTCGTGTGGTAGTCAAGTTTTTGAAAAGCTTGTTTTCTCGGTTTGGAACCCCTCGTGCGATCATAAGCGATCGTGGAACCCATTTTTGTAACGACCAATTCGAAAGGGTCCTAAGGAAATATGGGGTTACACATCGGCTTTCTACGGCTTATCACCCACAAACGAGTGGGCAAGTCGAGGTTTCAAACCGAGCGTTAAAAAGGATCTTGGAGAGATCCGTTGTGGAAAACCGACAATCTTGGTCGGATAAGTTGGACGATGCTTTATGGACTTTTAGGACCGCTCATAAGACGCCCATTGGGTGCACTCCCTATAAGCTTGTGTATGAGAAAAATTGTCATTTGCCAATTGAATTGGAACACAAGGCTTATTGGGCCCTAAAGCATTGTAATGATGACATGGAGACCGCGGGAAAACACCGGAAAATGCAATTAAATGAATTGGATGAATTAAGAGATATTGCTTATGAAAATTCATTGATTTATAAAGAAAAAACTAAAAAGTTGCATGATTCTAAAATTAAAAACCGGGTTTTTAACATTGGGGATCAAGTTTTGCTTTTTAATTCTCGCTTGAAAATCTTTTCTGGTAAGTTGAAATCCCGTAGGTCCGGTCCATTCACCGTGACTCAAGTTTTTCCATATGGGACCATCGAGCTAGCTCAAAATGATGGCCCCAATTTCAAGGTGAATGGACATAGGTTGAAGCACTACTTTGGCGGGGAAGTTCCATCCTTGAACTACCTCGACCAAATCACCTTCCCCAATGATAATTAGTATTGAGGGGATCGAGTCGAGCTCATGACTCGGTAATAAAAAACGAGGTGCCTCGTGGGGGAGTCCTTTGCTTATCCTATGTACATATTATCGCTTTCTAATGTAGTAACGTGTGGGGATTTGTGCCCTTCCAACCTTTGTTCTGTGAGACCCCCAAAATCTGACATGGAACAGTTAGGCAACGAGGGGGTAACACGTCATAGTACAAGAATCAATGAATTACAGTTCATACAAAGCTGACGAAATAAAAACATGTACATTACATCATAAAAGGTCAGAGTTTTTAAACATAGGTCCCAGAGTTTTAAAAGCAGAAAATTATATTATTTCGTCTCAATTTAAACAATAAGTTGCCCAAAAGATTGAATGAACTTCTAATAGTTTATATAAAACAAATCTTTCAAAAGCATCACAGAAATCTCCAAGCTGTGATCATATCCTGCGGGCTCCCATCCAAGCAAAGCTAAGTAATAATACCTGAGATTAAACATGTAAAATCGTCAACATAAAGTTGAGTGATATTCATAAGTTTAGCAGTAAACGTGTGGAACACAATAGAATTTGTAAAACACGTAATGGGGGGGTTAACTATGTACGTCCATAGTCACGATGCATATTATTACTGTTTAGTCTCATGAACCGAAGCTTAACTCAAATGTAAGTTCCTCTAGGGAGTATTCAGCCTAAATACTCAAGTATAAACAAATATTAGTGCGTCAAAGTAATCGGGACGGGGATTGTCAATCCCGATGGATCCACCCACAACATTCGCGCTTAGCGCAAAGCATACATGACAATTAACGGTTCATGATAGGAGAGAAAACTCAAGGCTAACGTCTAAAAGCAATAATACCATTGAAATCATCTGTAAAGCATACACGTTCAGAATAACATACGAGTTCTGGATAGCAATACAGTTTTTAATTTGGTTGTGTTCCACCATGTAAAATCTCACCCCGTGTTTAGAAACCATGTACAAGTAAAAAGGGGGCTATGAACTCACCTTAGCCACGAGGTAAGTCAATCACGGTACTCAGCAACTGAGTAGAAACGGTAGTGGTAGACGATCACCGACGATATGGATGCCCGGGGAAACACGAAAACCGCAACCTATCAAAACAAGGCACGCGTTATGACTCGAATTTGAATATAGATATGTACCAAATATAATATGACTCAAATGTTTTCAAAGTATACACGTTTCGAAACCATTGACACGAATCAAATGAACACATTTATCCAACGTTACACGTTAAAACACTTGAACACTTGAAAATGACCCGTTATACGACGCCAAGTCAACGCAAGTCAAACTATCCTTTAACCTTACTTGGACCAGTAGCTAAGTAACTTATACAATGACTAAGCACTTGAATAAGTCATCATGTCCGATGATGAATACTCAAACTCACGCAACACAAACATTGAACTTCGTGTCCAAAATAAAATCAACAAGTACACCCCGAATGTACACACCGATCTACCCTATCTAGACTTGTCCGTTTTAGACGAAAATTGGTGTCAAGGTCACTTATAACCTGTATAAGACCGCACCAAAATTTGAGCCAATGTTTACACTTTAAAATCCATCAGCTCGACACTTTACCCGACTCCAAATTTTAGGACAGATTTATGCACTTGTTTTGTAAAACCGTTTAGACCGATTTAAAAGTATAAACTCGACAATCCGACTTTTGAAACCACTACTAGACTCATCAAACTCAGTTGGTAAACTTTGAAAACCAGTAGATACATTTATCTATCCAAGCCTAAAGTCCCCGAGAGTCGACCCAAAATCAGCCACAATTTCGGATTGTGCCGACTTGCGTTTCCCGGTACACGAAAACTAAAACTAAGATAACTTTTGACTGGTAGTGACTTAGAAGCTCTATCTTATACCAAAACGACCGTCTCAGAAAACTCTACAAAAATTTCAAATAATATCAGTCTTTCACAGACCTTAAACCCACGAAAAATCTGTTTAACACCTTCTGTCCCAAAATAGCTTTTTAGAAAACAAGACAAATCCATTTTTCACTCAAAACCAATCATTCCCATACCCCTAGGATCACTATACTATCATACCCATCATCCAAACACTCCTAAAAATACTTGCATGTAAAATCTAACAAAATCAAAGATTAAAAACAAAACTTTTAAGGATTAAAATGTGATGATCATACTAAAAATAAGACATGCAAGATGATTTAAACATCAATCCACCATGGAATTATAAAATCTTCAATTTTTGATGCATGTGTACAAATTTAGTACCAATGGAATCACAAGAACATTTCTAACATGGGTCTAATTTTTGTTTTAAGAAATTCATGATGGATAGTGGTGTTTTGTGGTGGTGGAGTGGCGGCATAAATGAGGGGTGGGAGGAGAGTGGGTGTTTTTTTAGCTAGTTGTGTATGAGTGTGAAAGTTGAAGTAAAAAAAACCTTTTATATGGCTAGTTAAGTGGAGGGACCTAAGTTGCCAATTTGCAAACTTGTGGACCTAAAAGAAGTTAATTGTTTTAAAGGGTAGAAAATGGTTATTGGTAAATATTAAAAATATTTACGGGGCTCGGGTTTCGTAAAAATACTTTTCAAAAGTTACAATGCATCATAAAAATGATTAAACGATTTCTCGACACGACTTAATACGTAATTAAAATGAAATTGTCGCAAAATATAAATTATCGAAACAATCAATAAATAAACGTAAAATTTTGGGCATCCGTCGGTATCGCGATCACTAGGAATTCTCGTTGTACATTGTTTTTGAATAAACTCGTTGTAAAATGCACGCGGGTGATTTTAAATCGAAAACTTTGATTTAAATTAAATACGGAAAAATAAAATAAAAATTCTATAATTCCATATAAAGTATTTATCGATGATCAGAAAAATACTTAAAAAGTATAATTTAAAAATCTCAGGATTTACATATAGCAATACAAGAAAACGTAATACGTTGGAAAAGTTCAAGAAGCACGAATAAAAAGAATAAAATAATGCTGGGAAAGTACGGGTTCTCACAGTCTTCCCCCTAAAGGAACTCTGGTCCCCAGAGTTCTCCTGAAAGCAGTAGAAGATGCAAACAAGAGGACGTACAAAGTGTAGAACAATTTTCATTGCTTCCCAGGTAATTTCCGTACCACGACGAATCTTAATGGTTAGAATTCACTATGCTTCAGTTTTCTTAACTCCTTTTCGTATAGATTTGTTGGAGATACGTGCGATAAACTAACAAGAATGAACACAAGAATCGCTTAAACAGACAAAGTGCGATAAAATGAATCAAGATTGTTAAACAACAAGGAGTCGCAAATCGTGCAACTGTAAAATGTGACAATCTTAAAACGTAAGAATCTAGTTACAACGGAAGTAGAAGGGAGAAATGAATTATCATTCAAAATATAGGCTGTCAAAATCAGTTGTTTAGGATTTTGGTATTACTTTAAAACTTAGTTTTAAATATTTTCTTTATTAAAAGAAAATTTTACAAGGTGTAGTGATTTAAAAATCAAACTCTATATAAAATGAGTGGGTAAACATTTGTCAAATCTTTTTCTTGATCAGGAATTCAAAGTAGTAGTAACTCAGTTCAAATAGTTATTTTGATCAGCGTAAGAGCTTTTTGGGTGACTACATGAAATTATCGTTAAAATTCAGGTTTATCGTTACCATTAGAGAAAATTCAGATTTTCCAAGTTATTTAGACACATTGTTTAGAAATTATAATTTAATTTAATAATTTCATTATATTGACAGTAAAGTACGATATAATCAAATACTTTAAAAGGTACAGCTTGATATCCTTTTTAAATACTAGTTATAAATTTACCAAAGAGGATGTATAGATCCGGTACTTAACATGAAGCAGTTATTCTGGTAATTTAAACATTTGATAAAATGTATAAAACGTTCTTAAAAATTAATAATAATTTTTAGAAATTCAAGAAAGGGTTTAAGATATCAAATGATAAACACGTAACACGGTTTCTGGTTTTCAAAAGGTGACAAGACATCAACGAATATGAATCATATAAAGGTCAACAATCTGTATACAAGCAATAACACGAGGGAATAAAACTGAAGTCGTATCAACTCTTAACGAACATAATAGAATAGATGCATCGATGATAAGGACAATAAGAAACAAGGTTTATAGCAAGATTAATCCACGAGTGTGGTTGACGTCACCACAACGGCTTATTAAGTTCTCGGTGGTCGAAATACGATCGAAAGGGAAAAGCCACACAACGAATTTTCGAATCAAAGAAAATTCTTAAGAAGTCAATTGAGAGAAGTTTCAGTAAGATGAACAACATTAACAATGAAAGGCAAAATCAATACATGGTTCACACGAATGAATTTCAAGACAACAAGATCTAACACACATCCTGACAATTACACGAAATCATCCTTCACGTCCAGTCATAAATCATTAATCGCGTCCAGAGACGTTTCGTAGTTCTACCAAGATAGATAGAGATGGTCGATCATAGAAACATAACAACGTTGAAACTTTCAAGTATGGTATCAGTGTAAGAATTTAGGCAAATGGTAACGAAAATCGTATCATGAGGATGATGAGGTAACAAGTAAAGCAAAGATCGCTGAGTAAGGAAATCTGTGCTTGAGGCATGTACTTTGTTCAAGAAAAGATAAGGGTTCATATGTGTAAGTCACGAATTGTTGTTACTCGCATAGGATGTAAAAGTCTTCAAAACTTTTATTTTTATCTAACTTTTAAAGAAATATAACTAAAAAGTTGATTGTTGGTCAAATATTTAGGGCGACTACTATTTGGCCTTGCATGGCTCTTTCTAAATTAGACATAGGTGATCAGGCCATGCATAATTTAGGACTAGCAATGCGATGCTCAGCTTCGTCAAACCAGTATTACAGGTCATATTATTTAAAATATGCGTATAATAGCATTTGTAAAAACAGGAATCAAAATAACATATGAAACTTTTCGCCACTAAGTTATTGGCTACATATTTAAATCAACCATTTTAGTGTTACAAGAATTTTTAACAAGACCAATGTAGAACAATTGGTGAGAATACATTGTAAAATTAATATAAATTAATTTTATAAGATAGCATTCAATTATTTAAGAAAGCCCAAATGAAACCTTTTGTAAAATGATTCGCAAACAAGACCAGTTTGAGTTATATGGTAACATGACAATAGTTTATAAAGTAGCGAGTGGGTTACAAGAGGGAAATAAGGAGTAGTTCAAGTCAGTCAATGAAATGGTTACAAGATGATAAGGTTTCAAGAGGTTTAGCCGAAATCGTCATGAGGTACGTGTCAAGATGGTAAAGAACGATACGAAAGCAAGAACTTCAACCTCGGTCCAATTCAGTGGTACGATAGAAGCAAAGAAAGACAACGCAGAGTGACAAATAAGTCATATATAAAAGAAAGGATAAAGGAATCCGTATGTGCACATCGCGATTAATTTGACAATAATATACTTTTAAGAAAGTAGTGCATCAGTTAACTAATAGTACAATTACTCCGAAAGGTTTCTACATTAGGGAGTTACCGAATTTCAAAAGTTCAAGATCTATGTATATGTATGACCGAATTCAAAGTTACTATTTTATACTTGTTCAAACGCAATCATTGTTTTTTTTAGTTTGCAAAATATCATTAGTTAAAGTTTTACGAGCTCAAACGAACTCAAAAACACTTGAATTCATATTTTTAAAGTCTATCAGTTTTTACTTTTGGGTTTGACTAGACCAATTAACTCGCTAAATGATATTTTTAATACTCGAAGTCCTATGCAATTCAGTGTAAAACGATGTTTTGAACAACTTTCCAGGTTTACTCGAGACTTGAAACGGATTAAAAATGGACGAAAATGCCCTTGCATTAAATCTGTCAACAAAATGATATTTTAACATTATTAAGAAAATAACTTCTTAGATTTTACAATCTCAAATGAGCGTAACTTGCTCGATTTTAATGTTTACTGGTAAAGTATTATGTCCTAGACGAACATCTCAACAGGTAAAAATATATATTTTTATGTCTAATGTTATAAAAATATTTTCTCGATACTGTTAAATTTCCTGTAATGTTTCTGTACAAAGTATATTTTTCGACACAGTTTGAAATTAAATCCAAATTTCATAATAACTCAGAATTAATGTACACACGAGACTTGTGGATTTCATAAAGACGAAAGAGAAGAAAAACTACATAATTAATCATGTAAAGAAAACACAGTATGGAAATGGTTCAAGAATGCCAACGATAATCTAAGAGATAAAAAACGACGCATATCATTCGTGTCTTCGGCTGCAAGATGCAATGCAGGAAGTCTCCTAGCGGCGTGATTTTCCAAAATCACAAGACATACCGAGAAAGAAACAAAATATTAACAAGTCACACTCCTGAGGCGAGGAGTTTAATGAAAAAGGGAGGATACAAGTAGGATCGTATTCCAAACAATCGTCACATACTAAATGACGATCATGTTTTCAAGGTACAACGGATGTTGTAAGTCGAAGTCGAAACGTAGAATGGTCAATGAAATAAGATGTAATCCATATACAAGTGTCGTGTAAAACCGTGGCATAAAGGTAAATCAAGATTACGAAAACTTACGATATTATTCAGGTATTGATTCAACGAATGCTTCGAGATGTGTGACTCACACGATGTCTTTTAGTCTTTTTCGGAGACACATTGAGCTACACAATGGTCTATAGACTAGACATTCAATTACAAATGGCCGGAAAGAGAATTTGCGTATCTAAATATATATTTAAAAGAATTAAACAATGAAAGCAACACGTACGGTAGTAGAATGGAAATCAGAAGTTTCATCGGAAACAACACTTAGTTGATCCCAAACAATGGTATCACGAGAGTATGCACAACATGTAGCAGCGAGTCGAGAAAAACAGATGATTCAAAACGAACGAGTATATGAAATCAGTCGTATCACACATAAATGAAATAGCAATAGTACTCAGAAAAATGAGCAATGAAAAGTCGACAGCATACGCGCTCTGAATACAAGTACGTAACGTCATAACAATGTAAAAATCATCGTAACCAGATCAGTTCACAAGAACAAGAATTCCAGAAATACAGCAAGAGCAGATGAAATCACGGTAACAACCAACAATAATTCATGAAGCACAAACGCTTTGAAAAGACACAGTAATTATCGTCATCAGGGTAACGTAATATTTCAACATGTAATCAAGATATGAAATACTATAACGATAATTAAACGTAAATAATAAGGATTAGAGAGTTACCCGCGCAGATATCGAACAACATTGGCAGATTCTGTGGTTGACACTTAAAACATGAAATATTTGAACTTTCGGTTATAGACTAAGTTTTTTGAAAAATGACTCAGTTCACTATAACCATCGCTCTGATACCACTCTGTGAGACCCCCAAAATCTGACATGGAATAGCTAGGCAACGAGGGGGTAACACGTCATAGTACAAGAATCAATGAATTACAGTTCATACAAAGCCGACGAAATAAAAAACATGTACATTACATCATAAAAGGTCAGAGTTTTTAAACATAGGTCCCATAGTTTTAAAAGCGGAAAATTATATTATTTCGTCTCAATTTATAACAATAAGTTGCCCAAAAGATTGAATGAACTTCTGATAGTTTATATAAAACAAATCTTTCAAAAGCATCACAGAAATCTCCAAGCTGTGATCATATCCTGCGGGTTCCCATCCAAGCAAAGCTAAGTAATAATACCTGAGATTAAACATGTAAAATCGTCAACATAAAGTTGAGTGATATTCATAGGTTTAGCAGTAAACGTGTGGAACACAATAGAATTTGTAAAACACGTAATGGGGGGGGGGGGGGGGGTTAACTATGTACGTCCATAGTCACGATGCATATTATTGCTGTTTAGTCTCGTGAACCGAAGCTTAACTCAAATGTAAGTTCCTCTAGGGAGTGTTCAGCCTAAATACTCAAGTATAAACGAATATTAGTACGTCAAAGTAATCGGGACGGGGATTGTCAATCTCGATGGATCCACCCACAACATTCGCGCTTAGAGCAAAGCATATGGGACAATTAACGGTTCATGATAGGAGAGGAAACTAAAGGCTAACGTCTAAAAGCAATAATACCATTGAAATCATCTGTAAAGCATACACGTTCAGAATAACATACGAGTTCTGGATAACAATACAGTTTTTAATTTGGTTGTATTCCACCATGTAAAATCTCACCCCGTGTTTAGAAACCATGTACAAGTAAAAGGGGGCTATGAACTCACCTTAGCCACGAGGTAAGTCAATCACGGTACTCAGCAACTGAGTAGAAACGGTAGTGGTAGACGATCACCGACGATATGGATGGCCGGGGAAACACAAAAACCGCAACCTATAAAAAAAGGCGCGCGTTATGACTCGAATTCGAATATCGATATGTACCAAATATAATATAACTCAAATGTTTTCAAAGTATACACGTTTCAAAACCATTGACACGAATCAAATGAACACATTTATCCAACGTTACACGTTAAAACACTTGAACACTTGAAAATGACCCGTTATACGACGCCAAGTCAACGCAAGTCAAACTATCCTTTAACCTTACTTGGACCAGTAGGTAAGTCACTTATACAATGACTAAGAACTTGAATAAGTCATCATGTCCGATGACGAATACTCAAACTCACGCAACACAAACATTGAACTTCGTGTCCAAAATAAAATCAGCAAGTACACCTGAATGTACACACCGATCTACCCTATCTAGACTTGTCCGTTTTAGACGAAAATTGGTGTCAAGGTCACTTATAACCTGTATAAGACCTCACCAAAATTTGAACCAATGTTCACACTTTAAAATCCATCAGCTCGACACTTTACCCGACTCCAAATTTTAGGACAGATTTGTGCACTTGTTTTGTAAAACCGTTTAGAGCGATTTAAAAGTACAAACTCGACAATTCAACTTTTGAAACCACTCCTAGACTCATCAAACTCAGTTGGTAAACTTTGAAAACCAGTAGATACATTTATCTATCCAAGCCTAAAGTCCCCGAGAGTCGACCCAAAATCAGCCACAATTTCGGATTGTGCCGACTTGCGTCTTATCAGTCTTTCACAGACCTTAAACCCACGAAAAATCTGTTTAACACCTGCTGTCCCAAAATAGCTTTTTAGAAAACAAGACAAATCCATTTTTCACTCAAAACCAATCATTCCCATACCCCTAGGATCACTATACTATCATACCCATCATCCAAACACTCCTAAAAACACTTGCATGTAAAATCTAACAAAATTAAAGATTAAAAAACAAAACTTTTAAGGATTAAAATGTGATGATCATACCAAAAATAAGACATGCAAGATGATTTAAACATCAATCCACCATGGAATTATAAAATCTTCAATTTTTGATGCATGTGTACAAATTTAGTACCAATAGAATCACAAGAACATTTCTAACATGGGTCTAATTTTTGTTTTAAGAAATTCATGATGGATGGTGGTGTTTTGTGGTGGTGGAGTGGAGACATAAATGAGGGGTGGGAGGAGAGTGTGTGTTTTTTTTAGCTAGTTGTGTGTGAGTGTGAAAGTGGAAGTAAAAAAAACCTTTTATATGGCTAGTTAAGTGGAGGGACCTAAGTTGCCAATTTGCAAACTTGTGGACCTAAAAGAAATTAATAGTTTTAAAGGGTAGAAAATGGTTATTGGTAAATATTAAAAATATTTACGGAGCTCGGGTTTCGTAAAAATACTTTTCAAAAGTTACAATGCATCATAAAAATGATTAAACGATTTCTCGACACGACTTAATACGTAATTAAAACGAAATTGTTGAAAATATAAATTATCGAAACAATCGATAAATAAACGTAAAATTTTGGGCATCCGTCGGTATCGCGATCACTAGGAATTTTCGTTGTACATTGTTTTTGAATAAACTCGTTGTAAAACGCACGCGGGTGATTTTAAATCGAAAACTTTGATTTAAATTAAATACGGAAAAATAAAATAAAATTTTTATAATTCCATATAAATATTTATCGATGATCAGAAAAATACTTAAAAAGTATAATTTAAAAATCTCAGGATTTACATATAGCAATACAAGAAAACGTAATACGTTGGAAAAATTCAAGAAGCACGAATAAAAAGAATAAAATAATGCTGGGAAAGTACAGGTTCTCACATGTTCCATGGTTGTTTGTGAATTGTGGAGTTTAGATGATCATGATCTTCACGATTGGAGCCTCTCGTGTTCGTTTTATGGGAGCACTCGATCGTTTGCTTTGAAGACTTTCTCAATATCCATGATATATCCTTTTGATGTTCTAACCTTAGGTTTATAGCACACTTCATAAATGGCTTTAAATTTAACGGTTACACCCTTTCCATGCTAGATTAGGCATTCGACTACGTCTCTAGTATGGGGGTGTTTACACCCCTAGACTCAAACATTGAGGACAATGTTTAACTTTAGTATGGGGGGGTGAATAGATACTTGCCTTGCTAAACCTTCACGCTTTCCAAAGTTTATCTTTTTGTTTATCGTTTTGTTGCAAAATAAGGCTAAAAATGGCCAAATTTTAAAATTTTTCTCATGTTTTATAAGTGTTTGAAGACACGAATGTAGGTTTTCTGATGGCGAGAATAAGAGTAATTTTTGACTCGACCGTGCGTGTTGAGCACTTAGCTTTGGTTCCTTAACTCACATTAGGCTAAGTCTCTTAAATGAGGACTAGAAATGATAGGGTTAATTATAAGTTACTATGCTAAACGTAGAGTACTCGTATTCTTTCAAAAACTCATGTGTTCTCGTTGTTTGCTTATTCTCCCTTCGCATGTAAATATTTTTTGCTTAATAAATATTTACTTAGCGGTTTAGTTGGGATTGTTGGGTTTCTAGTCTTTTCTAGTAGCTTCCATGTAATTAAATTGGGAAGACACTAAGGTATCGCCAGCGTCACGGTTTTGAAGTATTGGCACCCGAATAATCAAAAGCTTCACCCAATAATAAGATTTCAAGTGCTCACCTAAATCAAGCAAACAATTTGAAGCCCCACAAGGCCGAAAAATCTATTCAAAATTGAAAGTGAATCAAGCCTTAATCTTTGAAGCTTTAAAGATCCAAAATTCGCCTTAGCGTGAGGATATACGTCTTTGGCTAATAAAACTACCGATGAGGTGGATAATAAAAGGCAAGGCAAGACCGAAGTCATAATAAAAACTTCATGGCGAAGTTGAATAAAAGATGGAGGTAAACCAAAGATAATAAGGCCCTTCCGTTAGGGGGCGTATAAAAGTCTTGGTAATAAGTCTCATGTCCAAAACCGTTATAAAACCGTGTTTATCGATCCTTCTTGTTGACTTAATTTTTTGACATCGTTGTCTATTAGGAGGGGTTATTGATTTGATGGTCTTGGTTACACCGTTAGGACTCTATTTTTAGACCTAAATCTCTATTGTCGCATAAGTCAAACAATGTATCCTCGTGAAACATTCAAGACAAAATAAAATATAAGAGATACAACTTAGGAAAATGGGAGGATAAGTACATGATTGGGGCATATGAGTAGTGTTAGCATTACTAACTTATAATGACAATGATCTCGTTGCACGCTTGGCATTGAGGTGAAAATCGAGGACGATGAAATTATTTCTAACGAAGCATTCACGTGTTCTTATTCTATGAACCTAAACGTCCCATTTTGCGATGAAAATCATACATTATGTCTATAACACAAGTAGTAGTAGTGTAGCTAGTTTATCATTCAATAAAGTAACTAAAAATATAATTTTGGAGGTGCTACGATACTTTATTCTAGCATTGTGTGAGGCACGACAATGGTTTAGTATGAGGGAGTGATGAGACTGCTTTTATACATAGTCTCATCGTCCAAAAAGGGCTTAAAATGCATTAAATATCATCAAAATACCCATATATATGCTTGTGTTTGTTGCTTGTGTATTTTAGGTACGGATATTGAGAGTATTACAAAAGATCACAAGAATCATGCAAAAACGAACACGGGAAACGAAGTCGCACAATGAACCAAGCCCTAATGAAGAATTTTCCCATGAAAACCCTTGAATATTTGAAGAATTATGAAGAAGGGTCCTCCAATATGGAAGAATTGACACTTTATACCCTTGTATCCTCATAATTACAAGTTTGGTCCCTAAAGTTTGTCAATATTGCAAAAAGGGCCCTCCACTTTGAAGAATTGGTAATTTTAGCCCCTCAACAAAGCTAAATTGTCACTATTATCATCCTTAAATTCAAATATATCATCAAGTCCTTCAAAGAACAAGAAAAGACAAGTTTAGTCCTTGAAATATGTTAATTTGCAAAAAGGACCCTTGACTTTCAACTTTTGGCAAAAATGGTCCCTCATAAATGAAGACTTGGCAATTTTAGTCCTCCAAAATACCAATTATACAAGTCAAGACCATTATCAATCAAGAAAATACAAATCAGTCCTTCAAGAATCACAAAATGGCAAGAAATACCCCTGAAATTACTTTACAAAACTTTTTGGGGCAAAAGTGTGAAAATGGAAACTTCATTTTCAAAGGGAATCCGGATTTGGCTTAATTATTTGCAAGTGACAAGGAAGAAAGAAGCTGGGGACTTATTTTGCCAAGACAAGAAAGATACATAGACCAGTGGGAGCTTGACACCTGTCCCACTAACTCCCCACAACCAATCAGATTGCACCAATGCTCCATGTCACTCATCCACTCACCCGGATTAAATAATTAACAAACCTTGGCGCCTAAACATGGATTTAAATCCTAATTAACCCAAAACCGAATCAAACACTAAACTGTTCACTCAAGCATAATTGGGGATTTTTGTTTTAGCAAAAATTAAACCACCACCTTTTCCAGATTAGTGATTAATGATGTCCTAATCACATCCCAACCTTAACATTGGCCACCTCAACAACCCACATGCTACATGGGACCTCCCCTGCTACACCTTTGAGCAAGAAGACAAGAAGAGGACAGTCATCCAACAGCTCACAATCCAGCTTACATCCTAAGCTTATTTTTCACCCTTTGATCAAGTTTTCACATTGCCAACTCATGCTACAAGCCAAATTCAGTCACATGATCTTCAAAGATGCCAAAGCTCTCAAGGGCATTTCAGGGGTTCTATAACATTAGGTTTACGTTTTTTCAGCTTTCCTAGATAACTTGTAGCCTATATAAAGGCCTTAGGGTGCAACATTTGCACTTTGCTCTTGAATTTTCCTTGTTCACAAATCTGTAAAGCTCATTTTCAGTTGAATGAAATGTGTATGAATTTTGTGAAGAAAGCTCAAGTGCCATTGTTATAATCTGCTTATTATTGTTAATGTTTACTTGTTCTTGAATCAAAAAACCTGTTTTTAAAAGGAGTGTGCAAAAGTTTGCACATTTTCCATTTTCTTGATATTTTGCTAAGTTCTTGGTCTATCTTGGAATTCTTGGGCTATAAGGCTGATCATAGCATCCTGGTATTGTGTTATCAAGGTGTGGTGAAGCTTATAACTTGGGGATAATCAAGTGTGGAGGACAAGAGTTGCATTAATCAAGAAGTTTTCATCTTTCTGTTTTGATAATTGTGCTTCTAACTTTGTTGATTCTTAGCAGGCTTTGTTGTGGAAGCTTGTACTTGTTCTTGCTAGTACATAAGCTCAAAATTCGTGGGTGTGGATGTACATCCATGAGGTACACACCCTTAATCCCAAAATCTGATAAAATATTGGATATTTGTGATATTTGAGTGTGACTTGTGTTCTTGTGAATTTTGTGGCTTAATCTTGCTTGAATCTGCTTATCTTAACTGTTATTGTGTTAATTTGGGCTTGGGTGGTCTTGAAATACACTTTTGATTTGAAAATTTTGGTTTTGAAAATTTAAAGGGGTGTTTGGGATTACCTGTTTAGGATCATAAGTGGTTATTAAAA
The DNA here is from genome assembly GCA_025667525.1 of Glebionis coronaria. Taxonomy (NCBI): domain Eukaryota; kingdom Viridiplantae; phylum Streptophyta; class Magnoliopsida; order Asterales; family Asteraceae; genus Glebionis; species Glebionis coronaria. The sequence continues at coordinate 85,077,962 of CM046879.1, read as the reverse complement.
AATCATTAATAATTAATTAAAAGGTTTTAGCAAGTTTGGATTTTTTGTAAACCCTGAGAATATTTTAGTGGATTTTTAGTGATTTTTAGGAATTTTTAGAGTAAATTTTTAAATTTGGTGCTTTTACGGTTTTACGTGTATGACCTTTTCGTCTTAGTGTAATCCGTCATCGTAACCGTCATTCTCTTCTTATCCCATTTCTATTTTCTTTCTCATAATCATATAATCACATCACTAGTCATTTCATTACACACACACCAAGCCTCCTTGTGAACGATCCCCACTTTGGGTCATAACTTGTGATTTTCCTAAGTCACTTGTTAATACTTGCCCTAATTACCTCCTTTTCCTAAAGGTGTGTAAAAAATCCAACCATCAGTGCTGAAGAGGATAAGGTAATTTATGCTGCTAGTACTTTGGAAGGTATTGCACTTACATGGTGGAATGGGAATATTCGAACCTTAGGTATTGATAATACAAACAAAATCCCTTGGAGCGAGTTCAAAATAATGATGACTACTAAATACTGCCCTGAGACTGAGATAGCTCGTATGGAACAAGAGCTATGGAACTTACAAATGAAGAATGATGATATTGAAGCTTACACTAATAGGTGTCATGAGTTGGCCTTAATGTGTCCTGAAATGGTTCCATATGAGAAGAAGAAAATAAAAAGGTATGTCAAGGGCTTTTCTGAAAGGATTAAAGGAAACATAACTTCATCAAAACCTTCCTCCCTACATGAAGCAGTGAACATGGCTCGTGAGTTGGTCGAGCAGTCTGTGGAAGGTAAAGCTGCTCAGTTAAATGCTGATAACAAACAGAAATAGGAGGAGAATAAAGGAAACAATCAGGGCAATAACCATAACAACAACCGGGGCAACAATAGAAACTCCAACATGAACAACAACCGACAAGCCAATAAGAGACGAGAGACAACGACCATGTATGTAGCTGCTCCTGCTGTTCCTGCTGCTCCTGTTACTCTTGTTGCTCCTAATACTCATGCTACTCCTGCTGGCAGACGAGGTTATACTGGGAATCTGCCCAAGTGTGATAAATGCAATTGGCATCATCCAGTTGGTGTGTGTCCTCCTAAGTGTGAAATTTGTAAGAGGATTGGCCATAAGGAAGGATACTGCAATGTGTGCTTTAGCTGTGGTGAAAAAGGTCATTTCCAGAATAGGTGTCCAAAGGCTAACGAACTGCAGAACAATGGAGCTCGAGGCAGGGTGTATCATGTGGGTAATAACGCTCAGCAGAATCCTCAGGTGGTCGCGGGTACGTATATTCTTAACGATCACTATGTTAGTGTTTTATTCGATTCTGGTGCTGAGAAAAGTTTCGTGTCTTCTGCCTTTACTCCTTTTATTGATATTACTCCTTCTGCTTTAGACACTAGCTATGAAGTAGAATTAGCAGACGGTAAGATTGTTAGTACCAATACAGTCTTGCATGGATGTACCCTTGACTTGCTTAGTCATTTGTTTTTAATCGACCTTTTACTGACGTGTCTTGGCAGTTTTGATGTTATTGTTGGTATGGATTGGTTAGCGTCTCATCGTGCTGTCATTGTTTGTTTTGATCGAATCATGCGTATTCCTCTTCTTCGAGTAAAATCTTAGAACTTCGTGGTGAGAAGCCGAATGACAATCCGAATTCTCTTCTTTCTATCAAGGCTGATGAGAAAAAGCTTGATGACATTCGTATCGTTTGTGAATGTCCTGGAGTTCTCCCAGATGATTTTTTAGGATTACCTCCTGTGCGCGAAGTCGAATTCCGTATCGACCTTATTCCTGGTGCTTTACCTGTCGCCAAGTCGCCTTATCGCTTAGCCCCGTCTGAAATGAGTGAATTATCGAATCAGTTTAAGGAATTACAAGAGAAAGGTTTCATTAGACCGAGTCATTCGTCGTGGGGAGCGCCTATGCTCTTTGTTAAGAAAAAGGATGGTGTAATGAGAATGTGTATTGATTACAGGGAATTGAATAAGCTGACAATCAAGAATCGTTACCCTCTTCGTCGAATAGATGACTTATTCGATCAATTGCAAGGTGTTTGTTGCTTCTCCAAGATAGATCTTCGTTCTGGTTATCATCAGTTAAGAGTGCATGAAAGTGACATCTCCAAAATCGCATTTAGAACCCGTTAAGGTCACTTGGAATTTACCGTTATGCCATTTGGTCTTACCAATGCTCCTGCCATTTTTATGGATCTAATGAACCGTGTTTGCAAACCCTACCTTGATAAGTTTGTCATAGTCTTTATTGACGACATCCTCATTTAATCGAAATCTGAAAAAGATCATGAAAACCATCTGAGAACAATCTTAAGTCTTCTAGAGAAAGAAAGGTTATATGCCAAATTCTCTAAGTGTAAATTTTGGTTTAAAGAGGTTCAATTTTTAGGACATGTGGTAAATCAGGATGGTATACACGTGGATCCTAGTAAAGTTGATGCAGTTAAGAATTGGAAATCTCCCAGATCACCTACTGAGATCCGTTCATTTCTAGGATTAGCCGGATACTATCGCAGGTTCATCGAAAACTTCTCCAATATTTCTAAACCTTTAACCCTGCTTACACAAAAGAACAAAGAATACATTTGGAGTGAAGAGCAGGAGCAAGCCTTTTGCTTACTGAAGGAAAAATTGTGTAATGCCCTAGTATTAACACTTCCTGACGGGCCGGATGATTTTGTTGTTTATTGTGATGCATCCCACCAAGGTTTCTGGTGTGTCTTAATTCAGTGAGGAAAAGTGATTGCTTATGCCTCCTGACAACTTAAAATCCATGAACAAAACTATACTACTCACGACTTGGAGTTAGGTGCAGTAGTATTTGCCTTGAAAAATAGGAGACATTATCTTTATGGGACGAAAAGTGTGATTTACACTGATCATAAGAGTCTCCAGTATATTTTTGACCAAAAGGACTTGAATATGCGTCAAAGACGTTGGTTAGAACTCCTTAGTGATTACGAATGTGAAATTAAGTATCACCCAAGAAAGGCTAATGTTGTAGCAGATGCCCTAAGTAGAAAGGAAAGACTTAAACCTAGGAGAGTGTGTGCCATGAGCATAACCATTCGATCTACCCTCAAGGCTAAGATTTTAGAAGCACAAAAAGAAGCTGCAAAGGACTTTAAGGCTCCAGCTGAATTGCTGCGAGGATTAGATGCTCAATCTTCAAGGAAAGACGATGGAACAATTTACTTTATTGGACGAATATGGATTCCATTTGTTGGAGGATTAAGAAAAGTAATAATGGACGAAGCACATGCTTCAAGATATTCAATTCACCCTGGTGCAGATAACATGTACTACGATTTAAGGGATGTTTATTGGTGGCCAGGTATGAAGAAAGATATAGTAGAGTACATTAACAAGTGCCTGACTTGTTCAAAGGTTAAAGCAGTACATCAGAAACCCTCAGGTCTTTTACAACAACCAGAAGTCCCTGAATGGAAATGGGAAAGGATTACAATGGACTTAGTCACAAAGTTGCCTAGAAGCAGTGGTGGTTTTGATGTAATTTAGGTAATTGTTGATAGATTAACCAAATCTACTCACTTCCTCCCTATACGTGAGGATTATAAAACTGATAGATTAGGTCGAATCTACATCAATGTGATCGTTGCAAAATACGGGGTACCGGTGTTGATTATTTCTGATAGAGATGGTCATTTTGCGTCTCATTTCTAGAAAGCACTTCAAAAGGAATTGGGTAAGCAAGTATTAATGCTGCGAGCATGTGTTATGGATTTTGGTGGTATCAGGGACACTCATATACCTTTAGTCAAATTCTCCTATAACAACAGTTATCATAAAAGTTTCAAGTGTTCAGCATTCGAGGCTTTATACGGACGTAAGTGCAGATCACCAGTGATATGGAATGAAGTAGGTGAAAGTCAACTGATAGGGCCTGAATTAGTCCTAGAAACTACAGACAAGATTGTACAGATTAGGGAAAGAATAAAAACTACTATAAGTCGTCAAAAGAGTTACGCAGACAAAAGGCGCAGACCTCTTGAGTTTCAAGTAGGAGACCGTGTGCTGTTACGTGTATCTCTATAGAAGGGTATTGTGAGGTTCGATAAAAGAGGAAAACTTGCACCACGTTTTGTAGGACCATTTGAGATTGTTGAGGGTATTGGTTCGGTAGCATATCGACTGAAGTTACCTCAGGAGTTAATTTCTGTTCACGATGTATTCCATGTTTCCAACCTTAAGAAATGTTTAGCCAAATGAGATGTTCAAATACCGTTAGAAGAAATAAGGGTGGACGAGAAAATGTACTTCATTGAAGAACCAATTGAGATCGTGGATCGCCAAGTCAAGAAGCTAAAACATAGTTGGATTCCTATCGTTAAGGTTCGTTAGGATTCACGTCGAGGTGCTGAGTTTACTTGGGAAAGTGAAGAGCAGTTCAAGGCTAAGTATCCCCATCTGTTTTCGTCTTTTTCTTCCATCTCTAGTTAAACTCTGAGGGACCAGAGTTCCTTTAGGGGGGGTAGACTGTGAGATCTTGTATTTTCCTGGTAATTATTTTACTCTTAAATATTATTTTAATCATTGATAATATTTATTCGAAATTATAAAATTATTTTTATTTTATAATTCCATATTTATTATATAAAATATTTTGATTAAAAATCACCCGCGTGCATTTTTTTAAAAAGTTTACTGAATCAACGGAACGAGAACCGAGGGATAAATATTTTGACCTAAAGATGTTAATCTTTACATTGTATTAAGTCTAGACCGATAACAGGCACAATATTAAAGTCTTGTATTTCACAATTTATTGTCGATTGTCTCAATGTTCGATGTTTGCGATGTTTTCTTTTAAATGACGCGTTAATTCGAGTCGGGAGTCTATATTATCATATTTTAGGTACATTTTAACTTGTGAGAAGTATTTTTTTGAAACCCGAGTCCCGTAAATATTTGTAAAATTGACCAATAGTCATTTCCCACTTCTTAACAAAGTATTTACTTTTTAGTCCTAAAGTTTCAAACTTGACAAGTTTAACCCTCCACCTAACCACCATATAAATACTCATTTTCTTCCACTACACACACACATACAACAAGTTTATAAAAAAAAACACTACCACCCTCCTTCCTCCCCTTTATTGTCATGAAACCCCAACCTAAAATAACCCCAAATCATCATCATCCAACTTGAATTAGCTAAATCAAATTTTACCACCTCCTAAAATTGAAAGTTGATTCTAAACATACAAAAATTATAAACATGCAACCACTTTTCATGTTTTGATAATTTTATGCTTGGGATGATGCTTGATCATCATATATATGATGATCATGGCAAAATTTTATTGTTTTGATGTTTAAAAATCAAAGTTTTTAATTTTGATCTTTTGATTTTGATGCATGCAAGGCTTAAGGTTGTTAGGGAATGGTATTAAGGTGTTAGTAGTTGTAGAAAAATGGTTAGTTTGTGTAGTAAAAGTGTTTTGTTATGATTTTCAAAGTGCTGATTTTAGGCAAAAAGTCAAGGTTAATTTTGGGTATTCAAAGCTTGGTTTTTTATTAAACTAATTAGATAGGGCTGAAGAGATTTTCGATACCTTTAATTTGATATAAAGTAGAACTTCTAACTCAAAACGAGTAGGAAGTTACGATAGTTTGATTATTCGTGTACCGAGAGACGAGTATCGGCACAATTTAAAGTTGTTGTCGATATTTGGATCGAATCCCGGGGACTACAAGTTGAGTTTTAAAAATAGTCAAAGGCTGTTCTTGGGCCCTAAACCTAGGGTTGTGAGTCTATTTTCAAACTCGAGTGCCGGTTTAGTAAATGGTATTGTTTAGAAAGGTCAAAATGGTTTTACGAGTCAAAGGCATAATTCTGTCCGATTTTTGTAGTTCAAAGATGTGTCGGGCAGTGAGTCTTAGAAGTACAAACTTTTGACGAGTCTTTTTGAGGACTTCCTATAGATATCAAATGAGCTTCTCAGTCAGTACCATAAACCTTTGACGTGTCTAAGTAAAGTAAAACAGCCCGTACATTTGGTATGTATCGGCAGATTTTTTATCGAAAGCATTGTCTAGTAAAAGTAAACTTTTAGAGGTGTCTAGTAGTATCACCTGCATGGATTTTTCTTGTGTGTCATAACTTGGGTTATGTACTAATTTTAATTCAAGTGTTTTATAAACATTTATTTCGTGTCTTCTAAACTTTCGCTTCCCGTTATCATAGGTCTCGGATGACTTAAAGTTGCTTGATTTCCGTTGTTACTACTGAGCCCTCAAGTTCTGTGTTGATTCCACCTTATAGCTAAGGTGAGTTCATATCCCCTTTTTACTTTCACATCGCTTAATAAACGCGGGGTGAGATTATCATATTGGAAAACAATCTTTTAAACTGTATGCTATCCAGAACTGTATGCTGCCAGATGAACTCAATGATATTACTGCTTTTAGTCTTTAGCCTTAAGTTTCCTCTACTGATCATGAACCGTTAATTGTCCTGTATGCTTTGCGCTAAGCGCGAATGTTGTGGGTGGATCCATCGGGATTGACAATCCCCGTCCCGATTACCTTGACGTACTTACATTTGTTTATACTTGAGTATTTAGGCTGAATACTCCCTAGAGGAACTTACATTGAGTTAAGCTTCGGTTCATGAACTAAACAACAATAATATACATCGTGACTATGGACAATGTACATAGTTTTCCCCCTATTACTTGTTTTACCAATTCTATTGTGTTCCATTACTTAGTTTACTAAACCTATGAAAATCACTCAACTTTTTGTTGACGGGTTTACATGTTTTAATCTCAAGTAATAATGCTTAATATGCTTGGATGAGATTCCCGCAAGATGTTGGCAGCTTGGAAAGATCTGTGTTGTGTTTTGTTTATGCTTTTGGTTATAAATGACGTTGTTAAAGTCTTCCGCTTATATTTTGTTATCTTAAAACTTCAAAACTAGGATGTAATGGTACTTTGTTGTGTTTTAAAACTTGTGGGACCGATGTTTCAAAACTCCGATATAACATGATGTAATTTATATGTCTTTCATTACGTCATTTTCGTGTCATTTATAACTTATTGTTACTTGTACCTTGACGTGTGATCCCCTCGCTACCTAGTTGTTCCATGTCAGATTCTGGGGGTCTCACATGATGTGTATTTATACTTATACATAAAACATTCTAGAGACCTTAATCCCACAAGTCAGGCTTGGGCCAATTTATGGTCTAATAAAAACTATAACCCCACTATCACCAAATTGATACATGTTGAGTATTTCACTCGATGATATGTCTAAAACACTGATAGAAGAGATGAAAAGCTAACGGTTGAGATCACGATGAAGCTACACAAAGTGCCAACGGATGCCCGAAGAGGTAACCAACATTGTCTCTTCCACCCACAAAAAAACTAAACTCAACGAGGTTGACCCAAGTCACTCCAAACTCGACGGGTATAATCGAGTTTCGAAAATATAAAACCCGGTTTAATTTGGCTTAATTTTCCGAGTACAATCGGTTCACCCGACCGGGTCGAACCGGGTTTCAAAACTTTGCTAATTACTATAAGAACACTTTTTTTATTTGAACTCGTCTCGCCCGTATACCTTAAATTATAATCCGCAACAAATTACGGGTAAATAATCTTTAGCAACAAACGTGTATTCAACTAAATAGTAGACTAGTTTGTACGTTGTTGGTATATCAGTCTACTATAGCTTTACCCATGTCTATAAAACAGAGTTCACTTCACCTTGCAATGCGTTCAACTCAACAGTCTTAGAGGTACATACATTTACAAACATAAATGAAGAGCTCCCCCAGACTACGTCTTCTCTTGGCACTACTAGCCGCATCAGCATTAGAAATAAATGCTCAAACTTGCAAACCAAGTGGTGGTATCCAGGGGAATAACCACCAGCTTCAGTATCCTTCTTCATGCATAACTGTTTGGATGTTAACAAGTGTTAGACGCATGTACATACAAGTTGGATGACTCCAACACACCTCATTCTAGGGGTGAGAAAAAAAAACCGAAAAACTGAAACCGAATCAAAAAACCGAAAAAAACCGAACCGAAAAAACCGACCGAATATAAAAACCGATGGTTCGGTTTCTACGTTTTCAAAAACCGAAAAGTTTCGGTTCGGTTTCGGTCTTCATCGAAAAACCGAACCGTAAAAACCGAACCATCTATTATATAAAAAATATAAATATAATATAATATAAATAAATAAGTAATATATCAAAATTATAAATTAATATTCGTTTTTTAGGAAAATAGGAGTAATATATTTATTTCATTGTTCATACGCGTGTTTGATATATATTTGTGCTTAGTTGACAATATATAATTACATATGTGACAGTAATCGTTTGTACGCATGTTTATTTGAATGTGTGTTTATCTTAAAAATATGTGTGTAATTATAGATTAGAAATTTGAGATAAACATTATTAGGCTTAGATTGAAAAAAAGTATTTTTACACGCAAAACAAGTTTTTTAATCTAAATCGGACGTACCAAAATATAAACCGTTTTAAAACCGAAAAAACCGAAAAACCGAACCGAAACCGATTACAAACCGAAAAAACCGAACCGCCCAAAACCGAACGGTTTCGGTTTTTGGTTTTTAAAAAACCGAAAATATCGGTTCGGTTTCGGTTTTAGCCAAAAACCGACCCAAACCGAACCGTGCACGCCCCTACCTCATTCCCATGATTCAAACTTGACTTGATTTCATGAAAAGTATGGGCGCCATTTGAAAATCCAGCTCATATGCTAATGGAAAGAAGGTGTAAAGAGAAACACCAAGACCGAGCTCAACTTGCACTGGCAAAACACACTTGCATGGTGTACTAGGTGGTAGGGGTGGAACTATTTGGAAGTTGCGGGGGGCGGCACCCCATGGCTAAATCAAATCTTAGTGTAAATTTTTTTAATACTACATTATTAATTGCACCCATTGTAAAATCGAATTGTCCCTAATTCGGAAACAAAACAATATAAACCTTTCAAATTGCCTCACAAAAGAAAAAAAAACAATGTAAAAACTTTATATCTGTATCTTTATTTTGATGTATACAACGGCTTTTGTCCAAAAAAACCTTTTTGCTCCCACTCCTCCAACTTTCTGGTTCTGCCACTACAGGTGGGGTATTCATGCCGATAACTTATTTAAATTGAAATAACAATAAAAAGAACATAGGAGCATAATGCATGAAATTATTTCCTTTTACAATATTACTAGTAATATTATATTTTATTTAACTCTATTTACCACCAAACATATTACGACGTAATCTAAAATAAATTACAACTCATGAACAAAAATTTCAAAATAATTCAATAATATGAATGAGAAAATATCATAATTATTCTTGTATATGAATTGCCATATTAAAGAAACTTATGTCAAGATGCAACATATGAAAATAGAAAAAGAATATATTATACTACTAGCTAGTTTCTCAAAAGAAACATGCTAGATTCACACATAGCTAGATTCTCAAAAGAAACGTGTTCTTAACTGGTAGGTTTAGAAAGAAAAGGTAGGGTGGTGAAGGAAATCTAGACCTATGTTGCACGGAAACGCCCCTCGGTTGTCGTGCTCGTCCCGGAAATGTTTCAGAAACGGGAAACGGCTGGAAACGCTCGGAAACGCGGCGGAAACATTTCCCCAAAAAGGGAATTGTTTCATGAAGGTAGGAAACGCAGAGGCTGTAGCAGAAACGCGAAGGAAAACATTACTTGGGATTTTAGCACGTTTTTGGGCTAGGTTTTGGGCCACGAAACATTTTTTTGGTCCATTCATATTGTATATTCATATGGTAGATCGCCATATCTTCTAACAGACCTCTAAAATTTGAGTATCAGTATTTGTTTAATGTTAAGTATATGTTATGTCTCACTATCAGTATTTATTTTTTCTTGCTTTATCAGTTAAAGATTCATGTTTATTTAATTTATTAATATATATATATATATATATATATATATATATATATATATATATATATATATATATATATATATATATATATATATATATATATATATATATATATATATATATATATATATATATATATATATATATATATATATATATATATATATATATATATAATACAAAAACGTTTCCAGTCGTACCCGTTTCATAGATTTTGGGACATTGGCGTTTTGAAGTACCCGTCCCCGTCCCTGTTTCCGTATCCGTCTCCGTGCAACATAGAGCTAGACCATTGAGTGTGAAACTGAACGGTTCATATGAAATGAAGTTTTATTAGTGGCAAGTGACGAGTGACAAAATCAATTAGTATGATGTAAATATATATTGTCATTTTTGAAACACATAATAGCAAAATTGTTCATGTCGCATATGTCTACACAATTTAAATTCTACTAACTTACTTATGTTAAGATATAGTAGTATGCAAAAATCATTATCGACTAACACTTTAATGTCGATAGCGCAATTCGTACGCCGACTTTTTTAAATGCTAAATAACATAGATTTAAACAGGTTCGGCCCTGGGGGTGGGCGAGCAGGACGACCACCCAAGGCATCAAACAAAGAGAGGGCATTAAAGCTCTCATAGCGTGAATCGGTTTTATGTGTTGAGGATCGTATTCTAAGGCTACATATTATGTCGGGCATATTCAAAAAGAAAAGACAAATAAATAATGAAATTTAAGAAATGATTCGTTGGAAAATAAATCATTTCCAGAATTAAAACTCGAATAATTTCTTGTGATTAGTCAATTTCAAGTAAAGATAGGAGTGTTTTTTGTCGTTTTATGCACAACACATGAGAACTTAATAAAATATGTTTTTTCTTTTTCTTTTACAATTTTACTTTCTACCACTGATAACATTTTAGTTGTATTTCTTTTTTGGTCTTGAAGATAAATTTGTATGTGGGTTAAAAATATATTTACCCGATATATAATCACTAAAAAAGGGCTTATCGAAAAGGACCTCCCAGAAGAAACCAATAGTATTAAGGTTCTTAGGGCCTTTTTGGTAATAAAACCTAGCAGCAACAACACCTTTTTCATAGAAATTGAAATCATGAGGGGACACTTGAATTTACGTATGAGATTGACTATCTCGTGGAAGTTATAGGCGGCGTAATCGCGCCAACGAAGCTGGATTACGAAATTCGCCCGTGTCGGGGCTCGATCGCGACCCTTATTCTTCATCATCATAACTATTGCATAATTCAAAAGGAATGAAACAAACAAATAATTTATGTCACACCCCCCCCCCCCCCCCCAAGGCGGAATATGGGGTGCGACGTATGGATATCATCACAACAATAGAATGTATATAAAGAGAACTAAATGAAATTGAAATATCATAGATTGTGACACAAATGTCTTGACAATATCTCAACAATGCAAGAGTCTAGGTAAGTAGGTAAAAGTCCTAGCTCTTAACAAAGACAAACAAATAAACAAACATCAAACATATAGGTGTCTAAAATGTATCACTTATTCAAACAATGAAAAGAAAACTAAGAGGAAAGGGATTCCTCCTAATGCAGTCCTAGCAGCCTCTAAACTCTAGCCATTTCTAACATCATCCTTCATAATTACCTCACCTGAAAATGACACTAAAATCTGTCAACATAAAGTTGCCGAGAACATAGGTGAAATACACTATCAAGTGATATTCATGTTACACAAAACTACAAATATAACATATCATAACAATTAAGTACACAAAATAAGAACAAATGCACCTACACCTATCCGGATCTTTCCCATACCCAGTATGGAAGTTGAACCCATATCCCCGTTGAGATATCTTTCCTCCGAGAAGACAATGTACATGTACTCAGAACATATGTACTCATTATGCATGCCAGAACACATAATAGAACATATAACATATCACATAAGTATGCATATCACATAATAGCACATTAAGTCCACACATTTGAAAAACATATTATCAAAATATTTTTAAAGAACATAGTACCAAGACATTTAAAAAGAGTACAAGTGTCATATCCATCCCATACTGAAAAAACATTTAAAATCTTAGTGAAAATGGGACTATGAACTCACCTGATTGAGCTCCTCCAAATATTCCGTGCACTAGCAAAAGCTAAACAAATAAATGCACACTTATCAAGACATGAACCAAATACTAAAATGGCTCATCAATCTAGGATGGACATATAACCTTCTCCCATATATATACCCCATTCATAAGCTCTAAGCATCCCAATATCCCTATCTAACAAGTCTTAAACTTAGTCAAGTTCGATACCTATCCCGTTTACTTTTTACCCAAAACAGTCCCGATTTTTATTCCCCAAACTATTAGCCAAACACCCACCTAAAGATACCCATGCTTTTTGTAAAGAAAAACCTATTCCCTTACTTGTGTTAGCTAACTTCTCTCTTTTGACCCAACCTTAAAGCTACTGTTAAGGCCCCGGTATACATATATATACTTTTGTCTATCCAGATTTTACTGATTTTGAACATATAAAAAGTTTGTTATGATCAGAGGGTATTCCACTATCCCAATTGATTATCCTTTTTCCAGATATCTTATATAACATATAAACTAACTCTCATGCTCGTTTGAAAGTCCAATTATACTCCTAAGTAACTTAACCACCTTAAAACATTAAATTAAACCTGACTAATTTGAAAACTGTTTTGACCTCCGACTGTTGTAACCTGTTTTTGACCCTCTTACCTACCTCCAATTTATTCCTCGTTTCTTGAATTCAAAAGCCAACTCAAATACCTTTTAATGGGTACTTGGATCGCATCATGAATGTTCCTAGAACTCTAGGTATGATCAAAACAATAGACCTAAAATTCTGCCCAGTTTTTAATTACGAATTTAATTAAACTAACCTAATTAATTACCATCACCATGTTTATTTATGAACCTTAATTAATCTAAACATGATTATATCATTAAATTACATAATTCATAATTAACTTAACCCTATCCATCATGTATTGATTACCAATGATTTAAAAATAATTTAATTGAAAAGAGATTTGAAGGTTTTACCTTAGAATTAATGGAAGAATGAAAAACCATGAAAACCCTAAAAAACTCCCATGACCGTCGCCTCTTTTTTTCTACAGGGAAATTATGAGTGTTTTTATTTAATAAAAAGCCTTTTATATTTTTGTTACACACTCCTAGCCCAACCCAAACACAATTTTCCTTTTTCCTTTTCTTTCTCTTTGTGCGTCTACATAACCGACTATATATATATATATATATATATATATATATATATATATATATATATATATATATATATATATATATATATATATATATATATATATATATATTCACAAGTCCCATGTTTACTATTATTTTTGACTTCCAGATGGGATGGAAGAGACACTATGTTGAATTATTTTCTAAATTAATGCTGTGAATGTTTTAAGGTTTGAGATGGACTTGTGTGTACATTTATGTGATTAACTGCTATGTGATTCTTGTTTGTGTGTGATCTGGATTGGAAATTGTGATTGTTGGTAAGGCGTTATATATATATATATATATATATATATATATATATATATATATATATATAGAGAGAGAGAGAGAGAGAGAGAGAGAGTTAGGATCGAATGAGAAGAAACCTTAAAATAAGAAGGATAAGAAGAAACTATAACCGCATATTCGAGATGCATGCACTGAAATTAGATGCATCTTTATAATTTTAGATGAATTATAATGCATCATAACATGTTTTATAGCTTTTAATTAGATGCATATACGTATAATAGATGCATTTCATGATTTTTCTATATTTTTGTTCCTCTATACGTGCTCAAATCATGAAAATCAATCTGTACCATCTACATATCAAATTAACTTTCGAAACTCAAGATAATGCATCTACATGAATAGGAATGCATCTAATGCAAGTCGTTGCATCTCAAATGTGTGGTTTTAGTCTCTTCTCACCACTTCTTATTTTAAGTTTTTTCTCATTGGATCCTTACTCTCTCTCTCTCTCAATCTCTCTCTCTCTCTCTCTCTCTCTATATATATATATATATATATATATATATATATATATATATATATATATATATATATATATATATATATATATATATATATATATATATATATATATATATATATATATATATATATATATATATATATATATATATATATATATATATATATATATTATTGTTTATTAATATATTATTAACATTACTTTAAATTTCCTTAATTTATTTCAGCCCTTAATACCTCCCGAATCTTAAAACCGTAAAACTAGTCAGTTTTACGCATATACCGTAAAAATATACAGTTTTATAAAAACTCTTTGAATATGAAATAAACTTTATATTTAAGTCCTAAATGACTTAAAACCATCCCGAAAAATATTCCCGTGACTAATTAAGTTATCCGAGACTTCAAAATGCTAAACCCTAAATCGTAAAAATACGATTTACTATAATATATATACGTACACATAAAATATTAAAATAACGCAATATAATATCATAGCTACATCCAAGTGAACTAATGAGCACGAACTAACCCCATCTAAGCACCATATAATGTACTATGTACTGCATGTATGATGTCTAACATCCAGTCAAAGGCTCAAATATTAACATATTGCACATAAACGCACACTAAGAACAAAATTAAAGTCAAACAGTCAAAAGTGACAAATCCTAAATCCAGGGTTGTCACAATTTAAACAAACTATGCGAAAGCTTTATTTATATATATCAAATCAAACTAAAATTACGAAACGAACCTTAAAGTTTAAATATCATATCAAACAAGAAGAAACAAGTGTTTGTATGTGTAAACTTTTGTGGGTGGATGTGTATCCAGATAATCCCTTGAGGATATTAGTTGATCTAAAGGCTTTTCTACTTAATTATATTTAAGTCTTTACGAGTATGTTCAGGATGGAGGACTTCTTATCCCATGAACATTGTATAGGTAGTTGGATATGAATAAATGAAAATAAACCATTTATTTATGTCATGTTTGAACATTCATGTGGCTGGAGTTTAGAATCATAAAGGAGACCATGACCTTTATAGAAAATCATCCCATCATGTATAAAGTGTTAGATATGATCACTAAACCAAAAGTTGAATCTAAAATCATCCCATCATGTATAAAGTGTTTGATATGATCACCAAGCGAAAAGTTGAAGTATGACATTCTCTCTCTCTCTCTCTCTCTCTCTCTCACTCACTCATAAGTACGACCAAGTCAAGGAAAGGTTGACCACTACATAAATTTAGACTGCAAATGATTCCATTACAAACTATACTATAATGATCATGTAGATGTTGTACAAACTTATGTTCCCAACAAGTATAACTATTGCTACCAAATGAAAATATTGTATAGTTGGCTGGAATAATATTGAGAAATGTCTAAGTACTTATGGATGGTATTATCAAATTGATCAATTTTTAAAAAATAAATTAAAATTAAATAAGATTAAAATTACATCATGCCCATAACTTGTTAAAATTGGAATTATAAATAAAGAACATAGGAGCATAATGCATAGAATTTATTTCGTTTTACAATATTATTACTAGTAGTATGAAAATAAGAGCATAAATTATTAAAATTGGAATAATAATAGAAAGAACATGGGAACATAATGCATGAAATTTATTTCGTTTTACAATATTCTACTAGTAGTATTATACTCTATTTTACTCTATTTACCACCGAATCATATTACGACCTAATCTAAAATAAATTACAACTCATGAACAAAAATTTTAAAATAATTCAAGAATATGAATGATGAAAAATCATAATTATTCTTACATGTGAATTGCCATATTAAAGAAAATAATGTCAAGACACAACATATAAAAATAGACAAACAATATATCATACTACTAGCTAGATTCTCAAAAGAAACATGCTAAATTCTCACATAGCTAGATTCTTCAAATAAACGCGTTGTTAACTGGTAGGTGTAGAAAGGAAAGGTAGGGTGACGAACATGGTCGAACCCGGTCGAACCCATAACAGTAAGTTATCAGGTTGCATATAAGTTTATTACAAATATCGAGGGTTTGATTATGGGTGAGCATGAGACGGTTTGAGTCAGTTTTTCTATAGAACAAAAATTTCGGTTATAAGTTTCTTAAAACCAAACCTCGGACCAAAAGTTTTTCTTGGTTTTTCTGATTCTTGTTTTTTTGTTCCCATGTTTTCTGTTTTTCATTGAATGTCATATCTTCTGTAAGTTTGAAATCTCTTTCACAAACAATTCTAGCATAAATTTAGAAAATTATTATAAGAGTAATCTCATAGATTTGTGGGCTAATATGTCATATGATATGGAAATTTTCGACTATAATTTTTTTTTGTTAATTTATCATTTGAGGGACTTGTCAATAATAAGATATATTGGATATCTGAAATTTGTGATAATGCTTTTATGTTCTACCCATTATTTTTAGCTAAGTTTTTACATTTCAGATTTCCGAAATTTCGAATAATTTTTTTGTATTTACAAGTACCCAAAATTTCGGATTAAGAAGAACTAGTATTTACCTAACACAAAATTTGGGATCGAGTTTACTTGAAAAAAAATCTTAACTAAGTTTATGTAATACTCGTTATTTTTGCCAAGTTTTTACATTTCAAATATCTAAAACATTATTTTACGAGACAAATATCATCGGATTCCTGTGAACCCTGAAACCCCCTAGATCCACCCCTGGTGATTAAGGAAAGCTAGACCAGTGAGTTTGCAACCGAACGGTTCATATGACATGATGTTTTATAAGTGGCAACGACGAGGGACAAAATCAATTAGTATGATGTAAATATATATTGTCATTTTTGAAACACATAATAGCAAAATTGTTCATGTCGCATATGTCTACGCAGTTTAAATTCTACTAAATTACTTATGTTAAGTTATACTAGTATGCAAAAATCATTAGCGTCTAACAGTTTAATGTCGATAGCGCAATTCGTACGCCAACTTTTTTAAATACCACATACCATAGATTTAAACAGGGCCGACCCTGGGGGTGGGTGTGACAACCGTGGTTTTGAGGTTCGTCACTTGGTCTTATTTTAAGGTTAATTTATGTGTGACTATGTGATTTGCGTGTTTACATGTTATTTTGCGTGAACGAGGTTGGTGTGGATATCGTTTATGGGTATAAAGTACTCATAAGTAAATCGAGGAACGGTTATTTCATGTTCATGAGCTCACAAATTAGTGACTATGAAATGAAATGGTGTTATTTTGGTGTTTACGTATACGTATAAGTATTATAGTAAATTGTATTTTTTTTTAGGATTTGGGGTTTAGCCTTTAGAGGTCTCGGATAAGGTGTTTAGTCATGGGAGTATTTTTAGGGATGGTTTTAAGTCATTTAGGACTTAGTTTAAAAGTTTATTTCAAAATTCAAGAGTTTTTTTAAAACTGTATATTTTACGTTTTTTTACGGTATACACGTAAATTGACTAGTTTTACGGTTTTGAGGTTTTAGGAGCTGAAATAAATTAAGGTAACTTAAGGTACTATTAATAATATATTAATAAGTCTTAAAAAGAAAAAAAATAAAAAATATATATATATGAATCGGGTTTTAAACCGACTAGAAAAGAAAAAGAAATGATAATGGGCCAAAAGACCCAACTTGAGCCCAATTTGGAAAAGCCTTTTTAATAAAACATATAAATATCATGTTTATATCACAAAAATCAGTTTTTCATTAATTTTCTCCCCTTTCGGCCGAATTTTTACAAGCTCTAATTTAGGGATTCATCAAAAATAATTTTCTTGAAGATTTGAGGTAAAAATCTTGATTTAATTCTTATAGTTTTCTTGTTTTATAGCATTAAGGCTTCAAGTTTTATGTAATAAATTTATATGATGGATTAGAGTTCTCAATAGATCTGTAATTAGGGGTTTTATAATAATTAACATGATTAGGATAATGATTGGTGATTATTAGTGATGTTAATTAGAGTTTAATCATGTTTAAATTCGTTTTTAAAAAACTGGGCAGAATTTTGAGTCAATTGTTTTGATCATATCTAGAGTTCTACAAACTCTTATTTTACGATCCAAGTATCCCTGGAAAGGTAATTGAGTTGGCTTTCAAATGCAAGAAACTAGAACTAAATTGGAGGTCGGGAAGTGGGTCAAAAATAGGTTACAACAGTCGGTGGTCAAAACAGTTTTGAAATCAGCGGGTTTTCAATTAATGTTTTAGGGTGATTGGGGTACTTAGGAGTACACTTGAGCCCTCTAATGAGCATGGGAGTTGGTTTATATATTAAATAAGAGGCCTGGAGGAGGGCTAAGCAAATGGGTTAGGGTAAGACCCCCTAATCATAACAAACTCTTTGTATGTTCAAAATCAGTAAAATCCGGATAGACAAAAGTATATATCTATATATATCGGGGCCTTAACAGTAGCTTTAAGGTTGGGGCAAAGAGGAGGAGGTTAGCTAACATATGTAAGGGCATAGGGTTTCCTTTACAGAGGTCATGGGTATGGTTAGGTGGGCGTTTGGCTTATAGTTTGGAGACCTAAAAACCGGGACTGTTTTGGGTAAAATGTTAACGAGATGGGTTATGAATAAACTAAGTTAAGGGCTTTATAGAGGGGTGTAATGAGATGCTTAGAGCATATAAATGAGGTATATATATAGGAGAAGGTTAGATGTCCATCATGGATTGATGAGCCATCTTAGTGTTTGGTTCATGTTTTGATTGTGTGCTTTTGTTTGTTAGCTTTTTTGCTAGTGCGCGGATTTTTGGAGAAGCTCAATCAGGTGAGTTTCATAGTCCCATATATTTTAATGATTTGACTTCCAGATGAGATGGAAGAGACACTCGTTATGGTTTTATAAATTGTTGCTGTGAATGTTTTATGATTGGTGATGGACTTATGTGATTAACTGCTAATTGATTCATGATTGTTTTGTGATTTGACTTGGTACCAAGGGGATGTTGACAAGGCAGGGCCTTGGGGAGGTACATAGATGTGTGAGCATCTATGGGACCAATGACAAGGCGGGTCCTTGGGATTGGTACCTAGGTGTATGGGCGCCTATGGTACCATGGTGTTTGGTAAGGCTGGGAGCCTTGGATTTGGTTTGGAATGATTGATCTTGAATGTTAGTTGTTAATGCATACTTGTAGCACATTGTCCATATGTTTAGTGGTTTATGGTTGTTCACAACTTATTATAATCTATTTTCGGTTGGAGTCTAAACCTATGACTCTCACCAACATTATGTTGATGTATTTTAGTGTCTCTTTCAGGTGAGAGTGTGGTTAAGCTTGAGAATAGAAGTGGCTAGTTTTGGAGGCATTAGGATTGCATTTAGAAGGATATCCCCGTTCCTTCTTAGTTTATTTCTATGTGTTTTGAATAAGTGATACTTTGTGGACACCTTTATGATATTTTGTTTGTGGTAATTGTTTGTCTTGGGTAAGAGGTAGGACTGTTACCTACTTGCCTAGACTCCTGCATTTTGTGGAGATATTGTCATGACATTTATGTCACCATTTTATGACATTTCCATTTTATTTAGTTATCTCTATAGACACGCCATGTTGTGATGATATACATACGTCGCGACCCATATTCCGCCATTTTGGGGTGTGACAGAATGGTATCAAAGACAATGGTTATAGAGAATTAGGTTTCCTAGTCTAGTAACCTAGTCTATAGCTTAAGGGCCCCTGCATATAGGCGTAATAGGAGTATGTGTGCATTTTATATTAATTAAAGTTTTCTGGATGTTATTGGATTTTACTTGCGATGTTTGTTAAGTTTTGACTAGTATGGGTTGAACCATAGTAGTTCATACTTAGCCACATGTTATTTTCTTTTCGGGGTGTGACTAGTGCTGGTTGAACCATAATCATCCATGCTAGTCATTGTCGTATTTCGCTTAAATTGTACATTATAGTACATAATTTGGTACATGGTAGTTTCTATCTTTTGTTGGGTTATTTTATGTACCTGAGGTATAGTATTTTTTCTTTTGATGTTTAAGTCATGTTCCCTAAGAATCATGTGGTGGTTCGAGTTATTAGGAGTAGGTGGATATGAAGGATTTTAAGCTGTTTCCACTCTTATGGGCGACATGAATTATAACTGATTACATTTTCGTTTTGGATTTAGTCTATGCTGTTTTAGCTAGACTATGGATTTATGTATTTCAAGAGTTTGACTATGTTATTTTGATGGATGGATTTTTGGACCTTTTTTTTGGTTATGTGGTTATGAGCTTATGTGAGTAGATGGATATATGTGTTATGCGTTGTATTAATTCTTATAAGTGTCATCATAGGAAGGAGTGCATTGGGGATGGGTAATTGTATAAGTATGGTGGCCAACATAGTTATACAAGTACCATAACTCCAATGGATTCCAAAGTATGATTGTATGAAAGAGGGTTAATACATGCTTGTATAGTAGATGTTAGACGAATTTAAGTATATGTATCCCGATATGCCTATATATGTATGATCCCCTATAATTATCGATTGTATCCTTAGGAGGGTGGCTAGCTCGCTTCTTTTTAGATATTCAACCTCCGTTGTGGCGTATTCTTCGAGTTTCCTATTTCACGTGTCCGTTTTAAAATGGTGTCCTTGGTGTTAAGTATATTGAAATAAATTGAGATTTCTTTTGGGATAATGAAATCTTTTGTGTTGAGTCTTACATTCCTTTTTGTCGGTATATATTGAATAGACTTGGAAATCTACTATAGGGTTGGATAGTTGGTTGTATACGGTAACATAAGGGTAAGGTGTTGGAATCGTGTTTGAAACAAGATGTAACATAACAATTCTTAATCAACAATTATTTATTTCAAAATTGTAAAAGACTTTTTTTT
This sequence comes from Glebionis coronaria, assembly GCA_025667525.1. Lineage (NCBI taxonomy): Eukaryota > Viridiplantae > Streptophyta > Magnoliopsida > Asterales > Asteraceae > Glebionis > Glebionis coronaria. The sequence goes on along the minus strand of CM046879.1, from coordinate 85,057,063 downwards.
AAAATAAAGCGAAATAAAATTTCTTTCTACTTACATAGTTTATATAATTGAGTTTAACCGATTTACGTCATTTATAATTATTTATACAAGGTTAAATTGAGTTCATGAAATTTTCACATACAATTATTTCTTTCATTTAAAAGGATTGCATTAATCACTAAGTTTATTCTTTAGTTTTTAAAACAACTAGTATAAAATTGTTTTGGCCGTAACTTGTTCGTTTTTAAAGCTTTTTGGGTGATTCAAAAGCCTAAAATTATGTATTCGGAATGTACTTCTCTAATATTTGGTATGTATAGTCATGGAGTGTCAGTAGCTTGATCGAAATTTTGGTACAAGTGACGGGTTCAAGGTTGAGTTTTGAATAGTAGTTTTTTTATGATTTGGGATGCACGGGATACCTAGTCTTTGAGTTGAGTTTGGAGATCGTCTAGAAGGTTGTTTGTAGATTGTTTGAGTCACATAGATGTGGTGAGGAAATAAAAAAATATTCTTTTGGAAAAGTCGATCTTGTGCACGGTTTAAATAATATGTCGCGGGGCATAAGATGTTTTGGTTGCCATTAAGTGTTTCTTGGATCATTTTTCGTTGTCATGAGTCATTTGAATTGGTACGTGTTTGAGTTTTCCTTCTGAGTTTTCGTGGTTTTGGTCTGTTTTAACTCGTGCACGTGAAATGTCGTTAGTTATCCGTGGGTTTGATTCGTTGATCGTATCTAGTGGATTAAGGATGTAGTTTTGGGTTCGTATTGATTGGGAGCGTTGAGGTAGACATATGAAAGACTTGGTCGCGCCTACACGATTAAGTAGGTGGCCCTGAGAGAATGGTCGGAATACCCTTAGTGGGGATGAAAGAGTTAAAAGTTCGTAGACGAACTAATATGGTCATGAGGTCTCTTAGGAGTGCCAAGGGCGATGAATAGAGATTTGTATAATGTATGGATATTGGCACAAGTAATGCGCCATAGAGAGTGTTGGAAGGGGATATAATACCTTAAAGGTATTTATGATTGTTCATAAGGCATGTAAGTTTTCCGAAAATAACCTGAGATTTAGTAGGTTTGTGTCACACCCCATCATGGCGGAATATGGGGCGCGACGTATGGATATCATCACAATAATAGCGTGTCTATAGAGTTAACTAAATGAAATAGAAATGTCATAAAAAGGTGACACAATGTCATGAAAATATCTCAAATAATGTAGGCGTCTAGGTAAGTAGGTAACAGGCCTACCTCTTACCAAAGACATTCAAATAACACACATCAAACATATAGGTATCAAACAATTTATTAAATCAAAAGACAAAATAAAATCTAAGAGGAAAGGGATTCCTCCTAATGCTATCCTAGTAGCCTCTATACTCTAGCCACTTCTAACATCATCATTCTCTACTACCTCACCTGAAAATGACACTAAAATCTGTCAACATAAAGTTGGTGAGAACATAGGTTTAAGTTATCTAGAACATCATAAGAAACCTTGACATCCGATGTAAATAAGTTGAAGAAAAACAATTTATAGTAATGGACCATAATGTGATAATCATGCTACATGCATCCACAACAAAACTTAAACCAAGTACCGATCACATCTACAATTCACAAAGCACACTATAACAATCAAGAAGTATCCCGTCACACACACAAGAACACACACCACACTATCCGGATCTTTCCCACACCACCTGTGGAAGATGAACTATATCCCCGTCGAGATATCTTGCCTCCAAAGAGACGATGCACAAGTACTCAGGACGGATCGTGCCCCACGACCCAAGAACTCAGGACGGATCGTGCCTCACGAACCACACACATCACAACTGGTCCCATAGACGCCCATGCATCTATGTACCAAAGCCAATCACAACCCAAACAAGATTCACATAAAAGCACATATGAGAACACATATCAAAGCACATATGAGAACACACAATAGCACATTTATGTCCACACATTTTAAAAGATATTACTAAATCATGTTAAAGAACATTGCAAGTGTCATCTCCATCCCATACTGGAAAAACATTTAAAAACGTACAAAACGGGACTATGAACTCACCTGATAGCACAGCAAGCTAGCACTCCTGCAAACCTATAAAATCATACACAACACACTTAGCTCAGGTCCTAACACCCAAGTTAAGTAACAACCACGGAGATGAATCTAATCCCCCAATCCCCACTATCTAGTTCTCCCACTACAAGCTATTCTATACGTAAAAATCCAGTTTTCCCCCGGTACAGTTTACTAGTCACTAAACGATCACATGAAGTGAACTTAACACCACACTTGGTTCCTAACCTACTGGATTTATGTTATTATATGATCTAAAAACTCCAAAAACCAATTTTACTTTCTACTTACATGTTTAACCCTTTCGTTTAGTCTCTACGCCAAAAGTCGTTTTCACCAAAACTGATTTCCTGTACATGCTAAATGTTTGTTACCAAAATCCCGACCTAAACACCATAAATTTTATTGAAAACCTCCAGTACTTTCATATATATTATAAAGAGTTCCCAAATCAAAAATCATTGGCTATCTCATTCGTTTGGTTAGGTTTTGACTCAAATTCCCGAAACTCAAATTTATTCCTGAACAGCGCACTGTTTTTGAAAAAATTGTTTGACGACCTTCCCGAACTCCATTTTCGAACAACCTTATATTTCGGAAAAGTAGACTCTCTAAACTTAAATTTAAAAAAAAGAAACTCGACCAAAGGTGCTACCTACTGCCCAGAACAGTCAACACAAGACAGACCTAAAAATCAGACTGTTTTACACCTTTATGCACTAACCCTCTAAACATCATTAATTATCCCTAAATTCTTAACACAAACCCTAAAATCATTAATAAATTTAAATAACTATAATTCTCAGAAAATTAATAAAACCCTAATCATCTCAATGATGGTTAATTAACATTCTAGTTATGATTAAATAATAAAAACATGAATTATATTAAGGTTGATATGATCACTTACCTTGAAACAAGAAAAATTAAGGAACCCTAATCATAATTTCGAATCCTCTTGATATCCATGGAAAACCGAATTTTCTAAATATAGTTACTTTCTATATTTAGAAATTTTTTGGATAATTACCATTTAAAAGTCAAACTTGTCCAGAAGGTTACCAAGACCTATATAAACACCCCTAGACCCCTAAAAACGACTAATAACCCTAAATAAACCTAAAATCAGTCTAAATCTTCCATGGATATCAAGAGGAGTTGAAATTATGATTAGGGTTCCTTAATTTTTCTAAATATAGAAAGTAACTATAAAACTTATCCTAACCATATTATATATACTTAATACATACATACAACATACGATACGTAAACGAAACCTTATAAAAACGCTATTATATATACTTAATATATACATACAACATACGATACGTAAACGAAACCTTATAAAAACGCTACCCGAACTTTTCTACAGTTCATTTCTAAACTCATTTCATTTCATTTCCAACTTATACCATGATTTACACATTCATGTGAACTCATGAGCACGAACCAACCCCATCACATCATCATATAACGTACCATGTACTACGTAAACAATGTCTAACATCATGATAAAGTCTCAAATATGAACACATAACACATAAACGCACACCAAGCACATGATCAACATCAAGCAGTCAAAAGTGACAAATCCAAAATCTAGGGTTGTCACATCACTCCCTCCTAATAGAAATCTCGTCCTGAGATTTACTCCATAAGCTCAAAAAACTTCATTTCACAACCAACTTGCTATCTCTCTCATAAGAACGTAACCGGATCATCCGTAAGACTACAACAACGCCCTCAATGAATATAAGCTCACGACAAATTTTAGGACCCCCAACTTCGGATAAACGATCAAGTCCATGGACAACTAACGGACGTTTACGTGAACGAATTTAAAAATATGAACCAAAACCTTGAGACTTCAAAAGATACTCAACATAAAACATGTATCGACTCCCAACGAACAATGGAAACGGACCAATGACACAAAAAGCACCCAGCGACAAATGAAACGTATTACGACCGGTGACATACTATTAAAACCTTGTGCAAAACCAAATTTTACCCCAGAATGGATTTTGTACTGTAATGTATATTATTTGTTCTAAAACCATGGTATCACATTAGTAATTTATGTAATCATTTGACCAAAAAAATCTATAGTCTCTTCACGAACGATCAATTGTCTAAAGCACACAACACAATATCACGTGTCAACATTGACTCCGGAACCCACATTCTTCATTAATGTAACAATCTCTATGATGGATACATCTGAAATCCTATCCCAAAGCAGCCCTATGTTAGCCTTCTAAGTGTCCACTATCCCAAAATACCCAAAACACAAGTTTAAACCATGTTGACCAAAAATTAATCTTGAACACGACAGTTGTACAGTTAATTCGACCAAGCTACTGACTTCCATTGACAATACATTCAAAATATTTGAAAAGTATGCTCCGAGTACATAACCTTAGGCTTTTGAATCACCCAAAAAGCTTTAAAATCGAATAAGTTATAACCAAAACGATTTTTACCTAGAATCTGCCCAGACATTAGTGACAGTTTCTGTCAGTTTAGCGATGAATTCTGACAATTTAGCGACAGTTTCTGCCTAATCCGATTTAAACAAAAAAACGATTTTAAACCCAAAAAAACCCGTTATTAATTACAAAATTCAAGGTCTAATTTATTTTAATTCCAGAAAATTAAAACTCTCACCTATCATATGATTAATTACTTGATTTAAACATATTTAATTAAATAAGAACAATATTTTAACTAAAGAACAATAAATTTAGGTGATCAAAACCAAAATATTTTAAAATAAACAAGCCCTATGCTTAAATATAAAAAAAATTATATTCCACCTTATTTCAAACACGTTTTTGACACTTTACCCTCATTTTATCGACTACCAACAACTATCTTTTTACTATTTGCAAGTTCCATTTTTTACCATGTAAGACTCAAAACAAAAGATATCGTTATTCCAAAATAAATCTCCACCCTCTCAATAGCTTCTACACCAAAAGTACCGTACAAACAAACACGTGAAATGAGGACTCGATAAATGTGCTACTACAGAAGTTGAACATCCCAAAGAGAAAAGAGCTAGAAAACCATCCTAAGAATACAACCGATAAGTAGAAAGGATATATACATATATAGGCATACGCGTACATACACTTAAGTCCATCCAACATATACTATACAAGCATGTATTAACCCTCTTTCATGCAACCATACTTAGGAATCCATTGATGTCGTGGTACTTGTATAACTATGTTGGCCACCATACTTATACCAGTCCCCTTTCACTAATGCACTCCCTCCTATGATGACACTTATAAGAATTAATACTACACATAACACATCAGTCTACCAACTCAAATAAGCACATAGATCCTACAACTCATATAAGCACATAACCACAACATAAAATAAGATCCAAAATCCCATGTATTAAAATAACATAGCCAATGCATGAAACAAATAAACTCATAGTCCAGCTGAGCCAGCGTAGACAAAATTCAAAATATATAAAGAACATGAAAACGTAATTAAACAAAATCCAACAATGACTAGCGTATAGGACTATGGTTCAACCCGCACTAGTCAAAACTCGTAAAGAAAATAACATGTAGCTAAGTATGAACTTACTATGGTTCAATTCATACTAGTCAAAATATCGCAATAAATAACATCCAAACACATCAATTAATATAAAATGCACACATACCCCTATGACGCCTATATGCAGGGACCCTTAAGATATATACTAGGCTACGCGACTAGGCAACCTAAGTATCTATAACCATTGTCTCTGATACCATTCTGTCACACCCCATCATGGCGGAATATGGGGCGCGACGTATGGATATCATCACAAAAACAGCATGTCTATAGAGTTAACTAAATGAAATAGAAATGTCATAAAAAGGTGACACAATGTCATGAAAATATCTCAAATAATGTAGGCGTCTAGGTAAGTAGGTAACAGGCCTACCTCTTACCAAAGACATTCAAATAACACACATCAAACATATAGGTATCAAACAATTTATTAAATCAAAAGACAAAATAAAATCTAAGAGGAAAGGGATTCCTCCTAATGCTATCCTAGTAGCCTCTGTACTCTAGCCACTTCTAACATCATCCTTCTCTACTACCTCACCTGAAAATGACACTAAAATCTGTCAACATAAAGTTGGTGAGAACATAGGTTTAAGTTATCTAAAAAACATCATAAGAAACCTTGACATCTGCTGTAAATAAGTTGAAGAAAAACAATTTATAGTAATGGACCATAATGTGATAATCATGCTACATGCATCCACAACAAAACTTAAACCAAGTACCGATCACATCTACAATTCACAAAGCACACTATAACAATCAAGAAGTATCCCGTCACACACACAAGAACACACACCACACTATCCGGATATTTCCCACACCACATGTGGAAGATGAACTATATCCCCGTCGAGATATCTTGCCTCCAAAGAGACGATGCACAAGTACTCAGGACGGATCGTGCCCCACGAACCAAGAACTCAGAACCAATAACTCAGGACGGATCGTGCCCCACGAACCACACACATCACAACTGGTCCCATAGACGCCCATACATCTATGTACCAAAGCCAATCACAACACATATGAGAACACATATCAAAGCACATATGAGAACACACAATAGCACATTTATGTCCACATATTTTAAAAGATATTACTAAATCATGTTAAAGAACATTGCAAGTGTCATCTCCATCCCATACTGGAAAAACATTTAAAAACGTAGCAAAACGGGACTATGAACTCACCTGATAGCACAGCAAGCTAGCACTCCTGCAAACCTATAAAATCATACACAACACACTTAGCTCAAGTCCTAACACCCAAGTTAAGTAACAACCACGGAGATGAATCTAATCCCCCAATCCCCACTATCTAGTTCTCCCACTACAAGCTATTCTATACGTAAAAATCCAGTTTTCCCCCGGTACAGTTTACTAGTCACTAAACGATCACATGAAGTGAACTTAACACCACACTTGGTTCATACCCTACTGGATTTATGTTGTTATACGATCTAAAAACTCCAAAAACCAATTTTACTTTCTACTTACATGTTTAACCCTTTCGTTTAGTCTCTACGCCAAAAGTCGTTTTCACCAAAACTGATTTCCTGTACATGCTAAATGTTTGTCACCAAAAGCTCGACCTAAATACCATAACTTTTATTTAAAACCTCCAGTACTTTTATAAAGAGTTTCCAAATAAAAAAATCTTTGGCTATCTCATTCGTTTGGTTAGGTTTTGACTCAAATTCTTGAAATCCAAATTTATTCCTGAACAGCGCACTGTTTTTGTAAAAATTGTTTGACAACCTTCCCGAACTCCATTTTCGACCAACCTTACATTTTTGAAAAGTAGACTCTCTAAACTTAAATTTAAAAAAAATAAACTCGACCAAAGGTGCTACCTACTGCCCGGAACTGTCAATACAAGACAGACCTAAAAATCAGACTGTTTTACACCTTTATGCACTAACCCTCTAAACATCATTAATTATCCCTAAATTCTTAACACAAACCCTAAAATCATTAATAAATTTAAATAACTATAATTCTCAGAAAAGTAATAAAACCATAATCATCTCAATGATGGTTAATTAACATTCCAGTTATGATTAAATAATAAAAACATGAATGATATTAAGGTTGAATTGATCACTTACCTTGAAACAAGATAAATTAATGAACCCTAATCATAATTTAGAATCCTCTTGATATCCATGGAAGATTTAGACTGATTTTAGGTTTATTTAGGGTTATTTGTCGTTTTTAAGGGTCTAGGGGTGTTTATATAGGTCTTGGTAACCTTCTGGACAAGTTTGACTTTTAAATGGTAATTATCCTATTTTTATTAATTTAATATTTATAATTTCATCTATGGGACCCACAAATTTGACTCCCCTCTGTGTTTTCTCATATTTACACTCTCCCCCTTCTATTTTATGTTTAATTATACTCCTATACACTTTCGGGACCAAACTGGGCACCTTTTTTGCTAATTTTTCGACTTTTTACGCGATTTTTGAACTAGCCTTCATTTCAAAAAGTTTCTAAATATAGAAAGTAACTATAAAACTTATCCTAACCATATTATATATACTTAATACATACATACAACATACGATACGTAAACGAAACCTTATAAAAACGCTACCCGAACTTTTCTGCAGTTCATTTCTAAACTCATTTCATTTCATTTCCAACTTATACCATGATTTACACATTCATGTGAACTCATGAGCACGAACCAACCCCATCACATCATCATATAACGTACCATGTACTACGTAAACAATGTCTAACATCATGATAAAGTCTCAAATATGAACACATAACACATAAACGCACACCAAGCACATGATCAACATCAAGCAGTCAAAAGTGACAAATCCAAAATCTAGGGTTGTCACAGTTTGCCTATTACTGTGAGGTAGAACCATAAATAGAGCAAGTAGGAGAAGTGAGAGGAGTTGTAGTTAGTGCCTTTCCATGTAAATTGTTGATGGAATGATTTTAAGAGCAAGAGTTGTTAGAAATTACAACGGATGCAAGTTAAAATTTGAGTTGCTTAGTAGTAGATTGGCTGTGAAAAACGGTTGAGTGGTCTGATAAGAGGAAGTATTGGTCTTTTAGAATACGTGTAGATATTCGCGAGTAGAACGAGGTAGAAATTTATTCGTATTGCTTCTAAGAGAGGGTGCAAGGAGGACGTAGTTGAAACTGCTAAGGATGTTGTATGAATGCTTTGTGTTTACGGTTATGATTTTGGCTTCGCCGAGGCGCTAGCAGTTTTCATGGAGTCAATGAACTGGGGGTGCATGACAATATATAAACGAGTTGTCATCGGGAGCATCGATGACATCTTGATCTACTCAAATCTAAGAAGGAGAGTGAGGTGAATTATGAGTTGGTTTTGGAGTTGTTAGGAAAGGGAATTATACGTGAGATTTTCAAGTGTGAGTTTTAGGATTAAGTTGGCCAGGACGAGTAGTCAGAGATGATGGCATATCATGGAACCAGCAAGGGGCAAAGTGAAGAAGGGTGAGGAAGCGTTTTGGAGGCTGAAGAGGTGGATTGGATAATGAGCAGATCTTGGAATTATCGGAAGGACTGGATGAATTCGCGAAGCATGACGATACGTGGAGCAAGGATTTGGATGTATACGAGAACGACAAAGAAAGGCGGTTGTTTATACGTTGTGGGAACTAAAGATTTGGAAGAACTTGATAGACTTAGTTAGTGGAGTTGGATTGTTATATCTGCCTAGAATGCTAGAGGAATTTGGGGTACGAGACGTAGAGAATGATCTATACAGATCATGAACGTCTCCAACACATATTTAATCATCTTGATTGAACATTTGGAAAAGGTGATGGGTGGAGTTAAGTGATGAAAGAAAATTGCAAGGCCAAGTACCATCTGGGAAAGGCAAGCATGGTTGATGAGACATGTAATAAGAAGAATGAAGTGAAGCTGAGACGAACTTGAACTATATGGATGACGTATTAGGGTGGTTTGGATGAAGGATGTAGGTTGCACGAGTTGAGTTGTCTAAAGCAGAGAACGCGTCAACATGTATGTTGCGTGGCTTGGACAATCATATGGAGAAAAGGGATGTAGACTATACTTCCTACATAGATATGAGTAGCTTAGAAAGGGCGATGTAAGGACGAAGTTTGTGAAAGGGATACATAATAGAGTGGAGGAATAAGTACGACGAGAGTTGGGTGATAGTCGATAGACTGACTAATTCATCTCATATTTCAAGAGGAATGAGAAGTCACGTAGTTGAGAAGTTGGAAGGATTGCGTACGGATGTGATGGAATAGAGGGTTTTGTGTAAAAGTTAGCCTAATATGTATGGAATGCCTTATGAAGGATTATGGCAAGGGAAGAAACGATGGGAAGCAAGCGTAGTATACCGTTGATAGACTAATGTTTGGTATGAGCATACTATAGGGGTAATTGAGAAAGACGCCTAGAGCATTGGCGTGAGATTTGGAGATAGTTGGAGAACGCATTATATTAAGAAGAATTCTCCTACAAAGAGAGAGTCACCGGTGAGAGGGGCATATTCCCCATTGATGAGGATGTAAGGAATAAAGGAGAAAACACCTAAATTATAGGCTGAAGACGGGATATAAGATGGTATGAAAATTAAGATTGTAGAGAGACAAGCGAAAAGTAGTATGGAGGAAGAATGATTCGAGGGAGCAAGAGGTTGTGAAGATAGTGGGGTGATATTGAAAAGAAACCGTTAGAGCAAGAGGTTAGTAGTCACGAACAATGGAACGTCCACCTAGAAAAAAGGTGTAACACATGTTAGTATGAAGGATGGTTAGTTACTTGGTGCCGAGCATGGGAAAGGAAGGATGAGGTGGTGGTTATGACATGTTTCTTTTGAATATTATGGGAAGCTTTTGGTTATGCAATCCTGCATATAACATTGGATGTGTTTAAGGTTGGGAGAACTTCCGAATGATGGAAAATCCGTAGAGGATAGAAGCCGTTAGGTATGGTGATAGGAATTGTAGTAGAAACTGCTGGAGTTAATTCGTAGGAGATGAGGTGGATCACCGTTACAGTGGGATGAAGTTAGAAGCGGCCAACGTATTGGACCGGAGGTGGATTGGAAAACAATGGAGGTGGTGGCAGTGACTAAGTAGAGGTTGAAAATAGCAAAGAACCGACAAGAGAGATATGCGGACAAGAGGCGTAAGCCGTTGAGATTTGAGATAAAGTTATGCTAAAGGTTTCACCATGGAAAGGGGTGATGCGGTTTGGAAAGAAAAGGGAAGTTAGCACCTAGATTTGTGGGTCCATTTGAAATCCTTGAAAGGATTGGGCTAGTGGCGTATAGGTTGAGATTACCGGAGGAATTGAGTAGTGTGCATGATGTATTTCATGTATCAAACTTGAGGAAATGCTTAGCAAGAACTGACTTGCAAGTACCATTAGATGATATTAGTATGGATACGAGTCTTCATTTTATCGAAGAGGCGATAGAGATTTTGGGTCGTGAAGCTAGGACGTTGGATAAAAAAGGTAATATGCCGTAGTTATGGGTAGATGGAATTTGGAACGTGGACTAGAGTTCACGTGGGAACGGGAATGGATTTATGAGGAGCAAGTATCCTCAGCTAATTGATAATGACGATCCTAAGGAGTAAATCTCGGGACGAGATTTCTATTAGGAGGGAGTGATGTGACAACCGTGGTTTTGAGGTTCGTCACTTGGTCTTATTTTAAGGTTAATTTATGTGTGACTATGTGATTTGCGTGTTTACATGTTATTTTGCGTGAACGAGGTTGGTGTGGATATCGTTTATGGGTATAAAGTACTCATAAGTAAATCGAGGAACGGTTATTTCATGTTCATGAGCTCACAAATTAGTGACTATGAAATGAAATGGTGTTATTTTGGTGTTTACGTATACGTATAAGTATTATAGTAAATTGTATTTTTTTTAGGATTTTGGGTTTAGCATTTAGAGGTCTCGGGTAAGGTGTTTAGTCATGGGAGTATTTTTCGGGATGGTTTTACGTCATTTAGGACTTAGTTTAAAAGTTTATTTCAAAATTCAAGAGTTTTTTTAAAACTGTATATTTTACGTTTTTTACGGTATACGCGTAAATTGACTAGTTTTACGGTTTTGAGGTTTTAGGAGCTGAAATAAATTAAGGTAACTTAAGGTATTATTAATAATATATTAATAAGTCTTAAAAGAAAAAAATAAAAAATATATATATATGAATCGGGTTTTAAACCGACTAGAAAAGGAAAAGAAATGATAATGGGCCAAAAGACCCAACTTGAGCCCAATTTGGAAAAGCCTTCTTAATAAAACATATAAATACCATGTTTATATCAAAAAAATCAGTTTTTCATTAATTTTCTCCCCTTTCGGCCGAACTTCTACAAGCCCTAATTTAGGGATTCATCAAAAATAATTTTCTTGAAGATTTGAGGTAAAAATCTTGATTTAATTCTTATAGTTTTCTTGTTTTATAGCATTAAGGCTTCAAGTTTTATGTAATCAATTTATATGATGGATTAGAGTTCTCAATAGATCTGTAATTAGGGGTTTTATAATAATTAACATGATTAGGATAATGATTGGTGATTATTAGTGATGTTAATTAGGGTTTAATCATGTTTAAATTCGTTTTTAAAAAACTGGGCAGAATTTTGAGTCAATTGTTTTGATCATATCTAGAGTTCTACAAACTCTTATTTTACGATCCAAGTATCCCTGGAAAGGTAATTTAGTTGGCTTTCAAATGCAATAAACTAGAACTAAATTGAAGGTCGGGAAGTGGGTCAAAAACATGTTACAACAGTCGGAGGTCAAAACAGTTTTGAAATCAGCGGGTTTTCAATTAATGTTTTAGGGTTATTGGGGTACTTAGGAGTACACTTGAGCCCTCTAATGAGCATCGGAGTTGGTTTATATATTAAATAAGAGGCCTGGAGGATGTATAAGCAAATGGGTTAGGGTAAGACCCCCTAATCATAACAAACTTTTTGTATGTTCAAAATCAGTAAAATCCGGATAGACAAAAGTATATATATATATATCGGGGCCTTAACAGTAGCGTTAAGGTTGGGGCAAAGAGGGGGAGTTAGCTAACATATGTAAGGGCATAGGGTTTCCTTTACAGAGGTCATGGGTATGGTTAGGTGGGCATTTGGCTTATAGTTTGGAGACCAAAAAACCAGGACTGTTTTGTGTAAAATGTTAACGAGACGGGTTATGAAGTAAACTAAGTTAAGGGCTTTATAGAGGGGTGTAATGAGATGATTATAGCATATAAATGGGGTATATATATGGGATAAGGTTAGATGTCCATCATGGATTGATGAGCCATCTTAGTGTTTGGTTCATGTTTTGATTGTGTGCTTTTGTTTGTTAGCTTTTTTGCTAGTGCGCGGATTTTTGGAGAAGCTCAATCAGGTGAGTTTCATAGTCCCATATCTTTTAATGATTTGACTTCCAGATGGGATGGAAGAGACACTCGTTATGGTTTTGTAAATTGTTGTTGTGAATGTTTTATGATTGGTGATGGACTTGTGTGTACTTATGTGATTAATTGCTAATTGATTCATGATTGTTTTGTGATTTGACTTGGTACCAAGGGGATGTTGATAAGGCGGGGCCTTGGGGAGGTACATAGATGTGTGAGCATCTATGGGACCAATGGATAATGACAAGGCGGGGCCTTGGGATTGGTACATAGGTGTATGGGCGCCTATGGTACCATGGTGTTTGGTAAGGTTGGGAGCCTTGGATTTGGTTTGGAATGATTGATCTTGAATGTTAGTTGTTAATGCATACTTGTAGCACATTGTCCATATGTTTAGTGGTTTATGGTTGTTCACAGCTTATTATAATCTATTTTCGGTTGGAGTCTAAACCTATGAATCTCACCAACATTATGTTGACGTGTTTTAGTGTCTCTTTCAGGTGAGAGTGTGGCTAAGCTTGAGAATAGAAGTGGCTAGTTTGGGAGGCATTAAGATTGCATTTATAAGGAGATCCCCGTTCCTTCTTAGTTTATTTCTATGTGTTTTGAATAAGTGATACTTTGTGGACACATTTATGATATTTTGTTTGTGGTAATTGTTTGTCTTGGGTAAGAGGTAGGACTGTTACCTCATACTTGCCTAGACTCCTGCATTTTGTGGAGATATTGTCATGACATTTGTGTCACCATTTTATGACATTTCCATTTTATTTAGTTATCTCTATAGATACGCCATGTTGTGATGATATACATACGTCGCGCCCCATATTCCGCCATGTTGGGGTGTGACAGTGGGCGAGTAGGGCGACCACCCAAGGCATCAAACAAAGAGAGGGCATTAAAGCTCTCATAGTGCGAATCGGTTTTATGTGTTGAAGATGGTATTCTAAGCCTACATATTATGTCGGGCATATTCAAAAATAAAAAAAAGACAAATAATCGAAAATGGCTTATCAAAAAAGACCTCCTAGAAGGAACCAATAGTATTGAGAACTTTAGGGCACTGTTGGTAATAAAACCTAGCAACAACAACACTTTTTCATAGATATTGAAATCATGAGGGGACACTTGAATTTACCTATGAGATTGACTATCTCGCAGCGATTATAGCCGGCGTAATCACGCGAACGGAGCTTAATTATGAAATTCGCCCGTTTCGGGGCTTGATCGCGGCCCCTATTCTTCATCATCATAACTCTCGGATAATTAAAAGGGAATGAAACAAACAAATTATTTAAACAAACTATGTGAAAGCTTTATTTAAATATATCAAATCAAACTAAATCATGAAACGAACCTTAGAGTTTAAATATCAAATCAAACAAGAAGAAACAAGTGTTTGTGTGTGTAAATTTGTGTGCGTGAATGTATAAATCAAACTAAAATTATGAAACGAACATTAGAGTTTAAAGCTATTAAATACCAACGTGGGTTTTCTTCTTTTTTTTCCCGACTTCACCAATATGGTGACTAAAATACTAATATCACCAGTGAAACCAGCTGGTTACCCACTATTATTATCAATATGACATGCTATTACTGGTTAAAGACTTGTAATGTAACCATTTAACGATAAAAATCATTTGCAAAATTAGTCCATTAGTAAATAATTGCAAAGTCAGTCCAAATGCAAAAAAAAACTATAAAAGATCATAAAATTTTGAAAAAATTATTTTTTTTAGAAAAATAACTTTCGATAAAAAAAACAATAATAAAAATATTTTGTTTAAAATTGAAAAAGTATTTTTTTTTTGGAAATAAGTATTACTTTTTCTAACTTTCATAAAAAATCATAGAAAAAAAATTTGAAAATTTTTTTCTAGGAAAAAATAAAAATAAATTAACCTTTTGTATAACTTTTTAAAAAGTTGAAAAAAAATTTCAGAAACGTTTAGTTTTTTAACTCTTTTAAAAAATTTGAAGGAAAAATAAAAAAATCTTAATTTAAAAAACAAATTGAAAGTTCATTTATTATTCCAGAAACAAAGTTTAGTTTTTTTTGCATCTTTTTTCAAAAAATTCTGAAAAAAAATTAAATTTTCAGTTTGTTAAAAAAATAATTTTGTTTCTTCGAATATTTTATAAAAGCTAAAAAAACTAAAAGTTTTTTATTTCTGAAAAAATAAATTCCCTTTTTTTATAAAAAAAAGTTTTCTTTGAATTTTTTTTTAAAAAGTAATAGTTTTTTGCCAAAAGGAAATCATTTTTCAGTTTTTTAAATATTTTTATTTTCTATTTTATTTTTGAAAAGTTATTTTTCTAAAAAAATAATTTTTATAATTTTTGTGATTTTTTTGTATTTGGACTAACTATGCAATTATTCAATAATGGACTAACTTTGCAAATGATTTTTCATCGTTAAATGGTTACACTGGAAGTCCTTAACCAGTAATAGTAGGTCTTATTAGGTCATATTGGTAATAATAGTCGGTAACGAGCAATTTTCATTGGTGATATTAGTATTTTAGTCATCATATTAGTAAAGTCGAAAAAAGAAAAACCACGTTGGTATTTAATAACTTTAAGACTATTAATTGATCTAAAGCCTTTTTTTGAACGGCGAGTTAGTAGTTAGTGGTTCGAGCTTACAGTGACATCCAATTGGGCAGTATGCAAGCCTCAAACCTTCTTCTTGGGATAAACCCCACTCCTGCTTCTTCGGGCCCCTAAAGGTCCTTAGTGAGACTCGAACTTGAGACCTCACCAAGAATACCCTTGGTGGCCAACTAAGCTAGATCAGTTGGTTGATCTAAAGGCTTTTCTACTTAATCATATTTAAGTCTTTACGAGTTTATTCAGGATGGAGGACTTGTTATCCCATGAACATTGTACAAGTAGTTGGATAAGAATAAATGAAAATAAAGCGTATATTTGTGTCATGTTTGAACATTCATGTGGCTGGAGTTTAGAATCATAAAACAGACCATGTCCTTTATCTAAAATCATCTCATCATGTATAAAGTGTCTGATAAAATCACCAAACCAAAAGTTGAAGTATGATCACCAAACCAAAAGCTGCATCTGATGTTACTACATTTAAAGGAGCATTCAGAGATAATGAAGGTCCAAGATGTATACTTCCTTCTGGCCCTAATGTCGCCTCAAAATGTACAGAAGTTGAATGATACCAGTTAACTTAGGCTACCAAAATACTTAAGGGCTAATTCTTGAAATGCCCCAAGATTTCACACTTTTTCCCTTTTACACCCACCAAATGAGAATTTCTCAAAATGTTCTATGCAACTTATGCGACTTGTCAAAAAATCATAAAATTGTACTTTATTCTCTGTGACACATAGTACATTTGTATCAGACAAAAGTACTTGTGTGTAAAAAGTTGTCTTTATGCAACCGCGTTATACTGTTTATGCGACTTGTATTAAAAAATGTTTTTTATTAAAAAAACCTTTTACTTTAATTAATTTAAACTTTATTTCTATGCTACTTGTACTTTTATTTATTTAAAATATATATATTTTTTAAATTATCTTTTATAACAAAATCATAACAAAATATTTTCTTATAAAAAATACTTATTTCATAAAAATTAGTTTTATTATAAAAAATTATAAAAATATTTTTTTAATAAATAAAGGTTCAAGTCGCATGAAAAGAAAGTTTCTTTTTAAAGGATTTTTTAATACAAGTCGCATAAAAAATAAAATGAAGTTGCATAAAGATAATTTTTACACACGTGTACTTTCGTCTTACACAAAGGTTAAAAATCTACTTAGACATGTGTCAAAGCAAGGTCCTACGTAGTTCATTACCTAATACTGATGAATAGTCGTTATGGTTATGTTTATTTACTTAAGCATAAACATGAAGTATTTGAAACATTCAAGGTATTCAACAATGAACCAAATGGCTTAGCTCAGTTGGCCACCAAGGTTCCACTAAGTGGTTTCCATGTGGGAGGTTTCCTGGAGGTCTTGGGTTCAAGACCTGCCAAGGGCCTTTCAAGCGAAGCGGATAAGGAGTTTAACATAACTAGGCGAGGGTTCGAAGAAGACATTCTTCCGCTTGGATGTCATTGCATGACTCGACCCACTAACCATTAACATTTGTCGTTCTAAAAAAGGTATTCAAGAATGAAGTAGAAAATCATTTGGGGAAGACTATTAAAGCCATTCGATCGGATCGTGGCTGTGAATATATTAGTCAAGAATCTAAAGATTATCTAAAGGCTAGTGGAATTGTCCAACAGCTGACTCCTCCTAACACGCCACAACACAATGGTGTTTCTGAGAGGAGAAATCGAACTTTGCTAAACATGGTTTGATCAGTTACGAGTCTTTCTACTTTGCCACTATCCTTTTGGGATTATGCTCTGTAGACTGATGTATGCATTCTCAATATGGTTCCAACCAAGAAGGTTGACAAGACTCAATATGAACTATGGCATGGAAAAGTCCCCAACTTGTCTTACTTAAAGGTCTGGGGTTGTGAGGCACATGTGAAACATTATACGCCTGACAAACTTCAATCGAGATCGGTTAAGTGTGTCTTCATAGGTTACCCTAAGGAAACTATGGGTTACTATTTCTACTGCCCACCTGAAAACAAAATAGTTGTTGAGAGGTATGTAGATTTCTTTGAAATGAATATCATAGTTTAAAAAGAGAGTGGGAGGATTGTAGAACTAGAGGATGAAGATATTTTATCTTCTGAAACTCCTAGAGAACATACTATTAAGGAAGAAAGTCTTGCACCTGATGTAACTCAAGAAGAGGACGTTGTCCCCATTCGTAAGTCAAAAGAACAATCAAAGCACTTGAACGACTATGTCTAAATAAAGAAGCCGAGGAACATAGTTTAGCGGATCTTAATGGACCCACTAACTATAGAGATGCAATATTGGATTTTAAATTTGATAAGTGGATTGTTGTTATAGATGCGGAATTGCAATCTATAAATCAAGTCTGGAGACTCGTAGATTTACCACCCCAATGCGAAGGTCGTAAAGGGTAAGTGGATTTACAAGAAGAAGACGGACATGGATACATAGTACATACCCATAAAGCTCGATTTGTAGCAAAAGGATTTACACAAACTTATGGTCTTGACTATGAGGAAACCTTTTCTCATTGTAGATTTGAGAGCTATTAGGATTCTCATAGCGATAGCAGCGTACTATGACTATGAGATATGGAAAATGGATATAAAAACTGCTTTCTTGAATGGTTTCTTAGAAGAAGAAATCTATATGGAACAACCGAATGGTTTTGTTGATCCTAAGTATCCTAGGAAAGTATGTAGGCTTCAAAGATCCATTTGTGGACTTAAGCAAACATCAAGAAGCTGGAATAAAAGATTTGATGAAGAAATCAAAAAGTTTGGTTTTGATCAAAATCTAGTTGAGCCATGTGTATATCAAAAAGCTAGTGGGAGTAACATTTTTTTCCTAATCTTATATGTTGATGACATAATCATTATGGGAAATCATCTTCCAAGTTTACAAGAGGTAAAGAACTATCTTGGGAAGTGTTTTTCTATGAAAGATTTAAGGGAAGCGACATTTATTCTTGGAATCAAAATCTATAGAGATAGATCGAAGCGGTTAATTAGTCTAAGTCAAAATGAATATCTTGATAAGATCTTGAAAAAGTATAGAATGGATAATTCCAAGCGTGGTCTCATTCCTATGCAAATGCAAAGTGACTTAAATAAAACACAATGTGCTACTACATCTAAAGAGATGAAGCGTATGAAAAATGTTCTTTATGCTTCGGCTGTAGGATCTATTATGTATGATGTGAGGTGCACAAGACCTAATGTTGCGTTTGCGCAAAATATTACAAGCCGATTTTAACAAAATCCAGGTGAGAGTCACTAGAATTTTGTGAAAAATATTCTTAAGTATTTAAGACATACTAAAGACACGTTTTTAGTTTATGGTAGAAATCTTGAAGCTACTGAGCTGCAAGTTAATTGTTATTGTGATGCTGGATTTGAAACTGATAGAGATGATATTAAATCTCAAATTGGGTATGTTTTCATTTTTAACGGAGGCGCGGTAGCATGGAAGAGCTCCAAGCAAAGTACTACTGCACAGTCTACCACGAAAGCTGAATATATCGCTGCTTCTGAAGCTGCAAAGGAAGTTGTTTGGATGAGGAAGTTTATTGGTGAACTTGGCGTAGTTCCTACCAGTGAAGAACCTATAACGATGTATTGTGACAATTCAAGTGCAATCATCATAGCTAACGATCCGGGAGTTCATAGAGGCATCAGACTCTATCAAAAAAGATATCACTATGTTCGAGAATGTATCGAATTGGGTGAAATTGATCTAGTTAAAGTTCATACAGATAATAATCTAGCAGATCCTTTTACGAAGGCTTTACCTGGTAAAAAGCTTACTCAACATGCTAGGAGCATGGGACTTCGTCCTGCTAGTAGTTTCATGTAATCTGTTTTAGTATTTGGATATAGGATATTGTTAAACGATATTTATTTTATAAATTGAAGTATTGGATATGTTCGTTTTCTTTAATATTTATTGTACCTATTTTTGCATGTTTTAATCCTTGAATAATATGTTATTCTAAATTGTCTATGTCGATTAATTATATGGGAATATAATTAAATTAAGACATATATGAGAGATGGTAATATTCGTAGAATATGCAAGAACGGTTTACCAACTCATACAATATCCAAAAGTTGTATATTGGACATCTCCTACTAACAAGTCAATCACTTTATGGATCGGCGTCTTAAAGTGACACTTGTAAATGATTTACATTACTAAATTCTTTGACATGAGGTGCAAGAAGGTCTTACATATGTGGATGGTACTTTGCTATAGTTCTAACGATATCCTGAACAAGGTAGTAATAAAGACTATAATCATTTGTATCTTGAAACATGTAAGAGGCACGTGTAGTCATGATAGAATTTGTTCATTCAACTAGGTTTGAAGAATAATGCTACTGGGCCACTCGTTAATTAATTAGATGTTTGTATGGTCATACTCAATGGTAATCTAGATCTGTCTCAATTAGATTGGTAATATATATTAATTATGTAATGCGAGAACCAGAATAGTAAAAATGGAATGACTTTGATCCATATCCATTATTAACAAGGCATTTGAGAAACAAAGGGGTTGTAAATTTATAAGTCATTTAAATGTACTTTATGAAAACTACACTCTAGAGTTTCCAGGAGCATTGGCGTGTTGCTAGACACTAACCAATGTTATTATTTTATTATCACATGTCCAAGCGAGAGCTGTTGGATTATGTACACGTAATAATAATATGTTCGGTAGTCGACTCGAACCTATAGAGATGGACTCGTTAATACGTAAAACAATTATACGTTAATATATTATGCGTCATATATTAATTAGTGATAAGCTATTACAGACGTTAATTAATTAGTTAATTAACGGGATTTTATAAATTGTAGTTAAATGTTAACGATAAGGGTTTGTATGTAAAATAAATAAAAAAACTATGAAATTAATATATATTGCCTTTGATATACGTCTTTTGTTGGGAATAAATCTATGCTTACTTGTTACCCCTGCTAGTTGATTATCCGTACCCCTGCTAGAGTAAGTTCCCCCTGCTAAATAACAAAGGCAGGGGGATTGGTTCCCCTGCTGAAGTCAAAGGCCCTGCTGTCAAGAGATAAACATGGAATAGATTTTTACGCGTTTCAGTTATTATTCCTTAATACTTTCCAAGTTTGTTAGTAGTGATCTTGTACGTGAGTCCTTGTGGCTATAAAAGGACTCACTAGGTTAGCATGCAAAGTGTGTCTTTCTCATTTGTCTTTCATTGTCATACTTTAAGGTTTTGTAAACCCTAATACCATTTTAGGGTATTCGTATATCATTGATATATTAAAGTTCAACGTTTCAATCATATTGTTCTTGTACTAAACATTATATTCCGCATCTTGTTTAGTTACTTTGCTTTGCAAAGTTTCTCTAGTGTTAGATTGAATTCTTTCTTTCTATCACAACCCTTTAACAAGCTATTAAGGTTTAAGATCCGACTTTGGGATCAACAAGTGGTATCAAAGCTTGTTGAGAAACTTTGTCTAAATCAAGAACAAAACCCTCATAGCAAACATGTCTTCAGACTCATCCTCAAACAGCAACAACCACAATAACCTCAAGTTACCTATGTTGGATCCTGAAAACTTTGAATTATGGGAATTCAGAATCCAACAATACCTAAAAATGGAACACTATGTTCTCTGGGAGATCATAGAATTTGGTGATCAATTCAACAAAATGTTAGCAGTTGAAGAGGGCAAGGAAGAAGAAAAAGGTCAAAGTTCCAAAGGTAAGGACAATAAGAAATCTGCTGCTCTGTGTGATAAGGAAATACTGGCTAGAAGGCATGATGTCAGGGCTCACAAATCATTGCTGTTGGCTCTACCTGATAGACATCAACTCAGATTCAGAAAATACAAAACAGCTAAGGAACTATGGGAAGCCATAGGCACAACCTTTGGAGGAAATGAAGCCACAAAGAAGAAGAAGAAGAATCAAATGCTGGATGATTTTGCTTCTTTCAAAGCAATTGGTGATGAATCAATTGGAGCTATTTACAATAGGCTTCAAGATATGGTGGCCCAGTTGGAATTCTTTGATATCGAGGTATCAAAAGAGCAGGTGAATACCAGGTTTCTTAACAGCCTCCAGAAAGAATGGTTTGTCTATAAGGAAATTTGGCAGAATAAGAATGACTTGGACAACAAGAACATTGATGACATATACAATAACTTAAAAGTTTTTGAACCTGTTGTCAATGAGATGAAGTCAAAAGGAACGATTCCCACCAACTCAAGTGGATCCACTGATTCCCCTGCTAACATGGCATTCATATCACAAAGCAGTGGAATCTCCAAAAACAGTGGAATTGAAGTATCCCCTGCTGCTTATTCCCCTGCTACCAGGTCTGGATCATCTTATGATGAAGAAAGACCAGCTACATTCAACCTTGATACTGCTTGTGCTTTTATAGCATCTCAAGGGCCACAAGGATCTACTGTGTTACATGAAGATCTAAGTCAAATCAGTAAGCAAGGGCTAGAAGAGATGGATATCAAGTGGAATATGGCTCTGCTCAGCATGAGAGCTAATAGGTTCTACAAGAAGTATGGGAAGAAGATCTCAATCAATCCCTCTGATGTGGCTGGGTTTGATAAAACAAAAGTTGAATGCTACAACTGTGGCAAGAAGGGTCATTTTGCCAGGGAATGCAGAGGACCTAAGACTGGAAACAGCTATAGAAAGGAAACAAGAGATGATGATTCAGGTGCTAAAGCCATGGTAGCCATGCAGGGAATAGATGGAGCAAATGGATGGGACTGGAGTGCTATGACAGAGAATGTGGAAAGAAATCAAGCTTTGATTGCTGAGGAAAAAGAAGAAGACTTTGCACTTATGGCCATGTCAAGTTCCAGCTCTAACAATGAGGTATATGATGATTCAGATTGTACTAAAGCTTGTAGGAAAAATACTGAGTCTTTGAATGATCAAATCAGAAAGGTAAAAGTTGACTATATCAATTGTGATAATGATCTTGATAATTATAGACGTGCTTTAGAACAGTTAGAGTCCACCATAAGAGAGTTTAAGCAAAGAGAAAGTGATTATAGGGATCACATTGTGATTCTAGAAAGAGATGCCAAGGAGAATAACCAATCTATAAAGGAATTGACTGCTGAACTTGAAATTTTTAAAACTAACAAAAAGATAGATGAGGAAACTGTTGAAAAATTTGGAAAAGCTTCAAAAGATTTAACCAAAGCAGTTGAAATTGGTTAATATCCTAGGGACAAAACAGGGTTTGGGATTAAAAATGAGCATGCTACCATACCACCACCCCCTGCCAACATCCATGCACCTTTTCCTAGAAAAGACCTGTCCTGGACTGGTCTCCTTTGTTTTCAAAAACAGGATGACATTGAGTTTGACTTGAGTGCTTATATACCCAATAATCTTGATACTGAAGAGTCTCTAGTAAAAACTAGTGTTATTAGGGATTTTGAAAAGGAACAGGTTGCTTTAAAACAATGGAAAATTGATAACCCTGTTCTATTTTCAAGAGAAGGAATTTTTGGTAGTGATTCTAGTTCTAAGAGTAGCTCTCCCAAATCTAAGACCAGATCACAGTCCCCTAAGTCCACCATTAAATATGCTGGTATGTACAAGACTGCAAGAGGTAATCAAAGAAATTGGAATGACCAAAAGTCTCACCAATTAGGAGAAGACTTTGTGATTAACACCAAGCCCTGCTTCAAATGTGGCAGTTTTGAGCACACTTATCAAGAGTGTAAGGAGCCAATGGAGATGGTGGCTGAAAATCCCTTAAACGATATGCAACCTAAAACCATTCTTCTAAATGCAGGGGCAAAATCCTTTTCCCCTGCCAAGTATGTTGCCCCTGCCTTGAGAAACAGGGTGACTGATAAATATGTTGTTCCTGCACTTAGAAAGGAGAATGATGTTCACACAAAGCCCAGCACTTCTGTGACCATCCTAACACCTTATAATGCATATAGATCTGGCTCTAGACCTTACCAACACATGAATAGAGGCCAAAACAAAAGATGGGTTCCCTCTGCTAAGCATAGGGATTCCCCTGCTAAAACTGGGGTATCCCCTGCTAACAAAGTTTTGCCTTCTAGGAGCATGGGAAGATGGGGAAAAGCTGTGAAAGCCTCAGCTCGTTGGGTTTGGGTACCCAAAAGGGGTACTCAATCTAATGGTGTATCTCTAGTTTTTGATAAGCTATCCTACATTGATACACGAGGTAGATCCAAGTCTGTAATGGCTTGGGTCCCCAAGAAAAACTAATTTGTTTTTATTTTTATAGGTGACAAAGAAGACAAGGGATGATAGAGCATATTGGGATAGTGGATGCTCAAGAAGTATGACTGGACAAAAATCTTACCTGTCTAACTTTGTGCCCCTGCATGACAATGATGGTGTTTCTTTTGGAGATGGGCATGGAACTATAATAGGAAAAGGAACTATTGTCACCAATGGGATGACATTTGACAATGTCTACTTGGTGAAAGAACTCAAGTACAATCTCTTCAGTGTGTCACAGATGACTGATAACAAGAATTTTGTCTTATTTACTGACACTGAATGCTTGGTGTTAGGAAAGGAGTTTGTCTTACCACCAGACACTCCTATTGTACTCAGAACACCAAGACAGAAGAATATGTACACAATTGATCTCAAGGACATATCTCTCCAAGACAATGAAACATGTTTCATTTCCAAAGCCTCAGTAGATGAGTGTAAGAAATGGCATAGAAGACTTGGTCATCTTAATTTCAAGAACATGAACAAACTAGTAAAATATAATCTGGTTCATGGTCTTCCTTCCAAGTCTTTTGTCAATGAACATACTTGTGCTGCCTATCTGAAAGGGAAGCAACACAGAGCATCTTGCAAATCAAAAACAAGTATGTCCACCACCAAGCCATTGGAACTACTACATATGGATCTCTTTGGTCCTACTTCTGTGGCAAGAATAATGAAGAAATGATACTGCCTAGTGATTACTGATGATTTTTCAAGGTTCACATGGACATTCTTTCTATTTCAGAAGAGTGACACAGCCGATGTACTCATTGGGTTCATCAATCAGATTGAACTATCAAAAAGCATGAAGGTAGTCACCATGAGATCAGACAATGGTGGTGAGTTCAGAAATCAGAAACTGGACTCTTTCTGCATAAACAAAGGAATCAAGAGGGAATTCAGCTTTACAAGAACACCTCAACAGAATTGAGTGGCAGAAAGAAGGAATAGGACACTCATTGAAGCTGCAAGAACTATGCTGTCTGATTCCAAACTTCCAATTATCTTTTGGGCTGAAGTTGTATCTACTGCTTGTTATGTACAAAACAGGGCCTTGGTGGTTAAGGCACACAACAAGACCCCTTATCAGCTGTTCAATGGAAGACCTCCTTTAATTGACTTCTTCAGACCTTTTGGATGTCATGTGATCATCTTGAACACTATTGACAATCTGGGCAAGTTTAGTGAAAAGGGTGATAATGGATACTTTGTGGGTTATTCATTAAACAGCAAGGGATATAGGGTCTTTAACAAGAAGACAAGCAAAATCACAGAAAATCTTCATGTGAACTTTCTTGAAGATAAACCTGAAGATGTTCAAACAGGTCCTGACTGGTTCTTTGATATAGAAGTACTTTCAAAGTCTATGAATTATGTACCTGTTTCTTTACAAAACACTAACATTTCAGGTACTCAAGAACCAACTGGTGCAGAGAAGTCACCTCTGAGGTACATGAATGTACCCTCATTATTTGCTATTGAAGCTGATGATCAAGAAGATAATTCTTCTCTAGGAAAAGAACAGCCAATCTCATCCCCTGCTATGTCACCTCTTGAAAGCAGCGGAATGGCTGAAGGCAGTGGAATCCAGGATTCCCCTGCTAGACCAATTGATTCCCATTCCACAAAGGATCCTGTTGCCAATGATACTAATGATGCAGAACGAGAATCCCCACTCATTTCATCATCTACACCCATAGCTGATGGTCCTATTATATCCAGCAGTGGAAGCAGAATAATCAAGAGTGGAGGCCCAAGTTACTCAGAGCTTCATTCTGCTCACCAGCACCCATCTTTAGGTCATGCTGTATCATTTGGAAGTTCCTTTGAGGACTTCTTTCCTAATCAAAAAAATAGCCCCATCAATTCTGATTTGGAAGAAGATGAAACAGAAGTAATCATGCAGCCTACCTACAGAATCAATAGGGATCACCCTATCTCTCAAATCATTGGTAATCCTGAAGCCCCTAGACATACAAGGTATACAGCAAAGGAGCACAGCTTCATTGCTAACATCACCATGAAGTTCAATCATGACAACATGCAATGTTGTTTGTTTACTGCATTTTTGTCACAAGAAGAGCCAAAGAAGATTTTTCAGGCTTAAAATAACCCAAGCTGGGTTGAAACCATGCAAGAGGAGCTCTTATAGTTTGACATACAAGAGGTTTGGATTCTGGTAGATTCTCCCAAATGGGCAAGGCCTATTGGGACAAAGTGGGTACTCAAGAACAAAAAGGATGAAAGGGGAATAGTTGTCAGGAACAAAGCAAGACTAGTGGCACAAGGGTATACTCAGGAGAAGGAATTGATTATGAAGAGCTATTTGCTCCAGTAGCCAGGATTGAAGCCATTAGATTATTCCTTGCTTATGCTTCATTCATGGACTTCACTGTTTTCCAAATGGATGTGAAAAGTGCCTTTCTATATGGAACCATTGATGAAGAAGTCTATGTTATGCAACCTCTAGGGTTTGAAGACCCAGAACATCCAGACAAAGTATACAAGGTGAAAAAGGCTATGTATGGACTTCACCAAGCTTCCAGAGCCTGGTATGGTACTCTCTCTAAATATCTCTTAGACAATGGATTCAGCAGGGGGAAGATTGATCAGACCCTATTTACCAAGAAACAAAAGGGTGACCTTCTGCTAGTATAAGTCTATGTTGATGACATCATTTTTGGATCCACTAACTCTATGCTTAGCAAAGAGTTTGCCAAATTGATGCAGGATACATTCCAAATGAGTGCCATGGGAGAACTAAACTTCTTTTTGGGGTTACAAGTTCAACAGCGGAAAGATGGGATATTTATCTCACAAGACAAATATGTGGCTGAGATTGTGAAGAAGTTTGGCATGTCTGATGGAAAGAAGGTGTCCACTCCAATGGACAAGGATCATCCATGGGGTAAAGATGGTCCTGGAAAGCTTATAGATGTCAGGAACTACAGGTCTATGATTGGGTCTCTTATGTATCTCACAGCTTCAAGACCTGACATCATGTTTGCAGTCTGCTTATGTGCAAGATACCAGGTGTCACCAACAGAGTGTCACTTATTTGCTGTAAAAAGAATTTTTAGGTATCTAAAGTGTCATCCCACCTTAGGACTTTGGTATCCAAAGGAGTCACCATTTGAGTTGATAGCCTATTCAGATAGTGATTATGTTGGTGACAATAATGATAGGAAGTCTACAACAGGGGGATGCCAATTTTTGGGAAGCAGACTTATATCTTGGCAATGTAAGAAGCAGACTATTATGGCCACATCCACAACTGAAGCTGAGTATGTAGCAGCTGCTGCATGCTGTGGTCAAGTACTTTGGGTGCAAAATCAACTGCTTGATTATGGGTATAACTTTCTTAAAACCAAGATATTCATTGACAACAACAGCACCATTTGCATTATCAAGAACCCTGTTTTTCATAGCAAGACTAAACATATTGAAATTAGACATCACTTTATCAGAGATTGTTTTGAAAAAGGACTGATTGTTCCTGAGAAAATTGATACAGAACTTAATGTTTCTGATCTTTTAACAAAAGCTTTTGAAGTAGGGAGGTTTCAGTATCTGGTTGCAGGTATTGGAATGGTTACCCCTTAAAAACTGATGTCTATTTTGTCATGTATGATCAGGGTTGCTTCACTGCTGTTGTTGTATAACAGTTAGTCCATTTTTCCATCACTTTTTATTCCACTGCTTTTTAACACAGATTCCCCTGCTAAGAGAATTTTTTCTCTTTAAGTTGGGTTTGTTCTTTTTACAAAGTGGTTATATGTGGTTTTAGACTAACAATGCAGAGTTTCATATGGTGCATGCTATTCTCATTGGTGAATCAGGTATATACAGTATGTTTCAGGGGAGGTTAGGTTACACCTTTAGGACTCAGGGTATCCTTAGGATAATCATATATGATCTTAGATCATATCCACTGGTAAGTGAGGGTTCAGGGTAATGAGGACTTGCTGCAAAGCTTGTCAGAACTCTGAAACCTTGAGGCACTGTAATGGGTGCTTACATTTCTCTATTAAAACAGCTGGTTGTTCAAATACAGATGTGTGGCACGCATTGCCAAGACTGACTGACCATAAGTAAGGGAAAGGTAGGGATGGTGACTAGGGTATGCATGTTTTCTTGGGATAACCTGGTGCAGGGTGACTTATGTGTTGACTTTTTGTATTGGGACCTTTTCTAAATAGAGGACTCTTGAGTTTCTATGTATCTATCTTGTGTATACAAGTGTGTGCATTAGAGCAGAGCTAGTTAGCATTGGTCTCTCCATGACTAGTCCAATACCCCTAGGAAAGTTTCCCCTACTTTCATCTTTTGCTTCCCCTGCTTACATAACATTCCCCTGTTTGACCGTTGACCGACAATACCGTTACCCTGTTCATAGCCGTTGGGCCTGCTAGCATAAATTTTGGTTAGGGAATATTTTATTGTTTTTAAAAGATATTTAAGGCGCTTTCTTTGCTGATTGGTAATCTTTTCTTTATTATTTCAAATAAATTACTTTTTTATCAAGATTTATCTTTGATATTTTTGCAATTTGAAAATTTTGGTCCAATCACAGCTCTTCAATTCGCCTATAAAAACTTAATTCTCTTCACCAGCAGGTCCATCTCTCTCTCTCGACTTAATCCCACCTACCTCTCACCTTTATAAACCTTCAAACTATTTTCAAACTTTATCATGACTCTCAAAATTGCTGCTAATCATAACCAAATCGCTTTGTTACATGATGAACCAGCAGAGTTTGCTGATGCTGTGGCCTTTCTAAAGTCCTCATACTTTAGAGTGGCCCTTCTTATTAATCCTCGAATCTATACCTCACACATTCAGCAGTTCTGGTCTAAATCCATGACCAAAACAGTGAATGGAGAGGTTACAATTCAAAGCACTGTTGATGGTCATCCCAAGGTGATTACACTTGCCTCCATCAGGGAGAATCTTCTTCTTGATGATGAGGATGGGATAACCAACTTTTCTGAGGCTGAAATCTTTGCAGGTCTTGTTAAATTGGGGTACAAACTTTCTAAAAACCAAAAATGTAAGTTTGCTAAAGGCCAGTTTGCCCCTCATTGGAAGTATTTGATTCATACAATTTTTCAATGTTTGTCACCAAAAACCACTGCTTTTAATGAGTTTGGTAGTGAGATGGCTTCTGCCCTGATCTGCTTTGCAACAGGGAGGAAGTATTGTTTTTCTCAAATGATTTTTAAAGGAATGGTTAAAAATGTTTCAAGCAACTCAAAGTTTTGTATGTACCCAAGGTTTATAGAACTTCTGCTGAATATGAGTGATCATGGTCCAATTAAACACAAAAACTATTTTTCAGCAACCAAACATACCACCAAACTATTCACCACACTTCTTGCACCATCACCCCAGTTTTCTGGCAGGTCCATTCCACTCACTTCAATTATGATGAACCAAATCAGACGGGAAGTAACCAAGAATCAACCAGCTAAACACCAACCTTCTGATTCCCCTGCCAAGAACCTACATCCTGCTAGTCCTTTACCCCCTGCTGATCCACAACATGAAAGGCGATCTAAATCCAGGTTTGTCAGGTCTCCCTTGCCTGGTGAATCTTCACAAGCAGCAGAGAGGAGAGTCTCCAAGGGTTTGGAGCAACCTGAGGGTTTGGCTGCCACTACTGTCTCATCCTCAAGGGGTGAGCAGGACAGTGACACCATCAGTAAGTCCTCTCCCTCACTCCATGATATCCAAAAAGGGGAGAAATCCCCTTCTAGGATTGAGAGCAGCATGAAACCTTTGACTAATTTGGAATTGACGAAAATGTGTATGAGTCTGAAAAGGCAGAATGCACAACTAGTACAAGATGTCAAAAAGCAAGGCCTGGTTATCAAAACTTGGAAACCAGACTTGCTACTCTTGAGGGGAGGAGAAAGCCCAGACTGATTATATCAACAGATGAGGATGCTTCCAAAGGGGAGGAAGTTCCAAATACAGAAGAGTCTACTCAGTACTATTCATATCCTGGTGGTGTACATGGAAAGATAGCAAGTGATGAGAAAGGGATGGAGAAAGGAAGTGCTGATAAGGGAAGTGACAAGGGGAGTGCAACCAAAGAAATTGCTCAAACATTGCTCACCATGGGCAATCCAGAAGAAGCCCCTGCTTCAAAAGTTTCCCCTGCTGTTGCTGATCCCACTGCTGTAAGTCATTCCCCTGCAAAGAATATTACTCAAACTTTTGTTAGAAAGAACAGAAAGCAACCAGCTCAGAAGGGGATTACAATCAAAGAACCTGCATCTAAAGTGAAACCAGCACCAGCAGTGGATCCAAAATACAAAGGAAAAGGAATCATGGTGGAACAGCCCAAGAGAAAATACAAGCATCTAACTCCTGAACAGCAAAGGGCTCAAGAAGCACATGATGCACAAGTAGCTCTCACGCTACAACAAGAGGAGATGGATATGTAGGACCAAAGAATGCAAAAGATGAGGCCCAAAGATATGCTCAAGCAGGTTGAGATTATGCATAGAGAGCTAGATGACAGGGTACCTCATGTTGGAGAGTTTCTTGATCAATGGGAGAAGGAGTTGATAAATGCTCCTTTGGAAGACAGGTATGAGTTGACTTGCCTTGTTTACAAATATCAAACTGAGTATCTGGAAAGAAGGGCAAATAAATTCAGAGAGAGAAGTATTTGACTTCAGAGAAAGGGCAACTTAAACACTACAAAGTCTTGCTTAAGAGACATAGGAAGTGGAAGGATGGTGACTTCAGAGATATGAGTTTTGAAGCCATAAAAAGAGCAGTCAGACCAGTTCTAAGATTGTATGATGTGGAGGATTGGATGACTATCAACACTCCTGAGGAAGCTGAGTATCTTAGGAGACAAAGTGAAATGCTGCAGAAATCTAGGGAATCTAAGAAAAGAAAAGCTGGAGGAACAACTTTGGAAACTACACAAGTAGGTGCATCATCCCAAGCAGGAGCATCATCACAAGCAGGGGCATTACATCAAGCAGGTGGAAGTTTTCCAGAAATTGAGAAGTCTGTACTTAATGTACAAAGAGCAGCCAAAAGACTCAAGATAATGGAGAAAGTTGGCACAGTTACTAAGGAGTCTCAACGGCCTTCAAATGATGAAATTGATAAACAGCTAATTCTGTAGGAAAATGATGATATCTCACCTAGTGAACTTGGAAAGAAGTTTGCTATCATAGAATATGCTGTTTATGAACACAAAGGGAGGACTTGGTGGAAGCTTACAAGAGCTGATAATACAGCACAGACATTTCTAAGTCTAGATGTCATGTTTCAAATTTTGGATAGTGAAGACTTAGAAGATCTGTGGAAAATATTGAAGAAAACGTTTGCTGCAAAACCTCCTACCATGGATGGTGTGGAGAAGGATTGGGTAATCTGGGAGTGCATGCATAGGATGTATGAGCATGAGTTATTTGATCCTATATTTGATGCAGTGAATAAAGGAGATTTGTTGTATTTGAAGCTGTTTACCAATTCTGGGGTCTATGAGGTAGTGATGGAAGGAGTAAGTGTGTACTTGATCAATCATAGGTATTATCCCTTCTCTCAGGAGACCTTGAAGAAACTAGCACAGGCTAACTTAATTGTAGATGCTAAAACGCCTGTTGCTTATGATCTGGTAAGAATTGTTCATAGTCAGATTTGGCCAGAAAGTTTGTAAGCATCCTCATCAACTAGTATTTATTCAGAAACTTGTCTTTAGGGGAAAGCACAAGTTTAGGGGAGGATTGTTGGGAATAAATCTATGCTTACTTGTTACCCCTGCTAGTTGATTATCCGTACCCCTGCTAGAGTAAGTTCCCCCTACTAAATAACAAAGGCAGGGGGATTGGTTCCCCTGCTGAAGTCAAAGGCCCTGCTGTCAAGAGATAAACATGGAATAGATTTTTACGCGTTTCAGTTATTATTCCTTAATACTTTCCAAGTTTGTTAGTAGTGATCTTGTACGTGAGTCCTTGTGGCTATAAAAGGACTCACTAGGTTAGCATGCAAAGTGTGTCTTTCTCATTTGTCTTTCATTGTCATACTTTAAGGTTTTGTAAACCCTAATACCATTTAAGGGTATTCGTATATCATTGATATATTAAAGTTCAACGTTTCAATCATATTGTTCTTTTACTAAACATTATATTCCGCATCTTGTTTAGTTACTTTGCTTTGCAAAGTTTCTCTAGTGTTAGATTGAATTCTTTCTTTCTATCACAACCCTTAAACAAGCTATTAAGGTTTAAGATCTGACTTTGGGATCAACATCTTTTGGGTTTCCTAATTGATTTAGAACTTAACCATCAACTAGACATTGTATATATATTGCATGCATGACCTTGGTCATGAATATATATTATTCCCTACGTTAAAAACAACAAGACGGTTTGCAATTTACGATTATATTGTGTGATATACTAATAGCAATCTCGTTTGGTTTTATTGTACGATCAAGTGTTTGTGTTTATTTGTTTTATGAAAATAAATATTGGTTAGCTTATCACTATTAGTAACATACTTAATTGTTTGCTCAAACGTATTGTGTGCGTACTCTTAGAGAGATCATTGTTTGATCTTAATTTGAGTTTTCATTTATATTGGTTGTTCAATAAAAGTGATTTAATCCATCGCTAAAAGGTACGCGTTTCTTTATCGTTTATGTTAATTACTTGTCTATACGTGATCCTTATTATTCCGCTACGTACTCGTAATTATTAATATGTTAATATGGTTAAAGGTTTTTATAAATTCAACAACTTTGAAGTTTATGTGTATGACTCTTAGGCTTGAATCTTCATGCAAGTAAACTAACGCCCGAGCCGTTCCAAAAGCTATCTTCAAGCGGGCCCCCAAATCCAGTGGTGCGACTTCCATGTCAATCCCTAATAGACAAAAATTTCACTCCATTTATATACAATCTTCAATAAAAGTTGGAATAAAAACATTTGACTATAGAAGTCAAACATTTCAATACCAAACTTACTGATTTTTCACATGAAATCTAGCAATCTTCTTATACAAAAAAAGTAAGGCAGAAAGAATCCAAATTAGTTGATTTTTTCAATTAAGATGTTTCATACCGTGAAGGTGAGATTCAACGCTTTCATTGGGAATTTTAGATCATAAACCAAACACCGATTTTTTTCTTCTTTAAAAATGCCAAGTAACTGAACCAAAATTCCTATGGTGAAGCCGGCTAAGCATTTCAACTTCTGCTAAGAATTCCCGACCCCTTGTTTATCATCACGTTTAAGTACCTTGACAGCAAATTTAGTCCCATCTTCAAGGGTCCCACAATAAGCCCGCCCAAACCCACCTTCACCTAAAACACACGACTCATTAAAATTATGAGTTGCTTTTTCCATATCACTGGAGCTGAACGTGTTTGCAGATCCTTTGTAAGCTATATTAGACCGGAATGATAATGAATCTGACTCAGGCCCACTTCCTATCATTGATCCACCAACCCTTTATGATTTTGTGACGGATAGTAAAGTAGCTCGTGGGTTGTTTTCTGATTGGACCCTTCCCTACGTTTAACCAATAGAACCCAAACAGCAACTCAGACTAGAACCACAACTACAGCTGATGATAAAACTATTATGGAATTATGCCGCCACTTAGCCTATTACTAGACCTTTGCTTACTGATAACTACACCAACACTAGTAGAAAATAAGCATTTTTGAACGAACTATTTATAACGATTTTGAGTTTCACCGTTGTTAATAACTTATAGGAGATCATGAGTAGTAAGCAGTAGCAGCAGTTTGTTTTATAACGGTTTGGCGACACGTAGCAGTAAGGAGTAGTAGGAGCAGGAGTAGTAAGCAGTAAGCAGTGGCATACGAAATCTTTAATATTTGAAGCGGTGTGAAACATCCGTTGTAAAAAATACAATAATTTATATTACTAGACGAATACCCGCGCATAGCGGCGGAATGTCTAGCGGTTTATATTACTAGACGAATACCCGCGCATAGCGGCGGAATGTCTAGCGACGGATAATTGACGTAATGACTTATTTTGTAGTAAGTGTTTCTTGAAATTCAAAGTGAATTTTTTTAAATAAAAATGGAAACGTTCATAACATTCCATGAGTTCTTAACATGTAGATCGATCCATGAATGTGGCTTTAGGATAATTTTGAAACTGGACCTCTTTTAATTTTCAGAATAAGTCGTATGGTAAAAGCTTTAAGATTTATATTGAACTTGTAATATTTTTCTTGTTTAGATGAAATATTGAAAAAATTTAACTTTTCAACAATTGGGATAAAAGTTTTATAGGATACTAGACGATTACCCGCGCATAGCAGCGGAATTATCTAACGACATATAATTAATGATATGCTAATTGATTTGGTGGTCGAACTCGTGACCCAATAATTGCCTAGCGATAGATAGTGACTCGTCCAGGTTGAACCGGTAGGCGAGACCGTTCTCAGTGGTCAAACCCGTGTCTCGGTGGTTGAACCCGTGATCCGGTGACTCGACAGTATTGACCCGGTGGTCGAAACTAGTGACCCGGTGGCTCGACAGGATTGACCCGGTTGTCGAACCCATGACCCGGTGACTCGATCAGGTTAACCCGATGGTCGAACCCGTGACTCGAAAATATTGACCCGATGGTGGAACTCGTTACCCGGTGACTCAATCGGGTTGGTCCGATGGTCGATCCGTGACCCGATGACTCGACCGGGTTGACCCGTTGGTCGAACCCGTGACCAAGATACTCGACCGAATTAATCCGGTGGTCGAACCCGTGACCCGGTAACTTATGCAATTGTTTATGGTTTAATTTTTCAACATTTCCTATTATATCCAATTGTATGTATTTAATTTTTTAACAATTCCATAATTAAGTCATTTTTTAACATTAAAGGTTTGGGGTTTTTCCTTTATATGTAGTATAGATAGTATAAATTTTGTCTTTTTAGTAGGGCCCATATTTTCAACCATTCTATGTTTTCAACATTTCAACCAAAAAGATACATCTTTTATAAGATAGTAAAGATTATCGTACGGAAAATGTTTTAATTTGATATATTTGCAACAACGGTACATTTTCTCTTCTTATCCCAATCCAAAAACCTAAACATTTTTATTCTTCTTATAAAAAACGCTTTCTTCACCAACCAAAACACACTCCGACCACATTTATCATCACCATCATATCTACAATTAATGTCAAAAACATTTGATCACATTCAAAGCTACCAGCATCACATATATAATTAATAAAAACGAGGTACTAATTTTATACTTTAGATATTATATTTGTAGGGTATGTTTGCAATTATAATTTAGTTAGTCCATATCATATGCCTTAAGTTTTATACCCGTCCGAGGTTAATCTAATAGAGATTAATTTCAGAAAGTCCCCATTTTTGGGACTGCTTTTTGAATATTCGTCTTATTTAGGATATGATATATAAGTTTTAACGAGTTTACTATTTAAGAAATTGGTACACACTCACCTTTACTCCTTGAGTTCGTTCATACGTATGCTTGAGGAGTTGAGTGGAGATGCTGCCGATTTTTTTTAAAATAAAAGTTGTTAAAACGTATGCAAGGGGCTTTACGTTCCTGTCGGTGTTACCGTGACCATATAGTCCACCATTCCCATTGTGTGATGATGGCATAGGTGGCGATGGAGTCACCTTTACTCCTTAAGTTCGTTCATACGTATGCTTGAGGAGTTGAGGGGAGATGTTGTCGATTTTTTTTAAATAGTAAAGTTGTTAAAACGTATGCAAGGGGCTTTACGTCCCTGTCGTTGTTACCGTAACCATATAGTCCACCATTCCCATTGCGTGATGATGGCATAGGTGGCGATGGAGGAAGACCTAGTCATAACAAAATGATCGTACATTTTGTCAAATGGATGAATTTTTTTTAAATGGATAATAATGAGGTGTGTTGGAGTCAACCAAGGTTATTTCTACTAGTACTGAAACAAGGCCCGTTTTGAACGGTGATCCAAACCGTCCCGAACCGGTCATAACTCGATGTCTTAGTAAATAGGTTCCTGGATACTTCACGAACAAAACTTTATAATCGCCAAAAAAGAGGACTTAATAGGCACTTGTTTCAACAATAATCTTTGAGCAGTTACATATGCGGTGAAGTTTTCAAAATTTTCACCAAGGGATACCTTGGTATCTAAGATTAATATAGTATCCAAAATAAATCTACTCTAAATTTTAATATCATGTATTATGTAATATTATTAATTAATAATAAACTTACACATAGTAATAAACATGACATGATATTATTAATTAATAATAAGCTAAGTATTAATTAATTATTAAACTTTATATTATAATAATACATGACATAAAATAAACATATAATTAATTATGGAAACATATTAATTATGGAAGTATATTATTTATGACAACATGATAACTATGGTAATATTATATTTATGGTAACATACTAAATATGATAACATGCTATTTATGGTAATACTTAAATATGGAAACTTTCTATTTTTGGAAACTTACTATTTTTGGAAAGTTACTATATATGGAAACCTGCTATTTTTAGAAAGTTACTCATTATGTTATAAAAACTATAAAAACACTTAAAACATGAAACACATGAATCTAAAACACATGAAATTATAACAAATACATGATTAAAACATGAAACAATAAGACAAGACAAGAACAAGTATTATAAGTATGAACACGTCAAGTAAACCAAATAGCAAGTATGTATAAGTAAGATCGACTCTTATTCATGTCCCTTCATTATGTATCTATTGTGAAGTCGGAGTGATCTTCCACGTCTGTTTCTGTCTTCATTTACTGGACATAAGGTACGGATATTCCGACCTTCAGTAAGGACATCTTTCTTCCTATATTAGGATTTCCCTGTTTGCAGCCATCTGTTTTCCCCAGTAGTTTAAGTGTCTTAAACACATCAGTATATGTATGATTATTTTAGATTGTCTGAGCTATATACATGCATGCCAGTTTCACCTAGTTATGGGGGTTCCATAACCATAGCACTAGAGGCACCGGTGTTATGACTCTTCTGCGATGAGAGTGGTTGCTCGCAGCGTCCCTTTACAGTTTTTGGCCAGTATTATTATTATCATGTAGGGCGAATGGGTGCATCCTAGGATAAGTAGTATGATTTCATGGTAACTGTGGTGTGTGTCTTGCATCCGTTACATGAGTTGATCCATCCACTCATTTTATATAGTAATTAGAGGCAGGCCCTCTAATTGCATGACGAGGTCACCCCTCCAAGTATTCATGCACGTGGATATAACATGACCTATATGGGCTCTCGTCATATTTAAAATACAGATTTTCAAGATAAACTAAACGTAAGTCTTTTTAGAAATATAAACCAGTTTTATGAACTTAAACCAGGTTTCCCAGGACATACATTTATTCTGCTGCTACGTTACTCATTTCACTTCATTATTTTCTTATGTTTATACTTTACATTCTATGCTATATATCCGCACACTGAGCGTATTGCTCAGCTGTATTTCTCTTTCCATGTCTCAATACGGCAGGTACTAAAGGGCAAAGCTAGGAATCCAAGAGTACGTGCATGGAATGAGGCGCCAGCTTTCTTTCATTCTTTAATGTATTTACATACTTTTGCTTTGCTGGACATTGTTTAGTCTTTTCCTTACATTCTATACTTATGCATTTCGTGTGTGGAGCTTATGTGGATCCGATGTTTGTTTCTGTATTCTTATATGATCATTTAATGTTTTAGACATTTAGCTTGTATGCTTTGATGATATGCCATAATTATCTTATGATATTTCATTTATCAAAATAGGATGTTACATCTTTCCTTAAGAAAACAACCAAGGAATTATCGAAACTACGTTTCACAGCCGCAATCGCAGCCATAGGTAGAACAAAATCAGCCTCCTCCACTGGTTGCATATTAAATAACGATCTGAAATTCTTTCTTCTCTTGGGCTCCTCGGTAGTAACACTACTCGCAAAAGAACTGCTACCCACCACAACCTGACTTTTTCTATTTTGATCAACGTCATTCAACAGCTCGGTGTACGTTTTACCATCAACATTGACAGATTGAAATATACTCGCAGACTCCATCTCTCTCACCCCAAACACCACGAAACACAAGCAACAACAACACACACAATAGGCGAAACAAAACAGCCATATCCCACCTCCATAGTGATGAAAACAATAATTATTATCAATGATGAAAACAAACAAACCGTAAATGAGCGAACTACAGCTACAAAACCCCAGTAATGAACGAAACCCGGATTCCTATCAAGACCGCAACCGGATAAAGAAGTGTTAAAACAATTGATTAGCAGATCGACATAATAAACACAACGTTAATTGGTATAAGAATCATCAGGAAGCAAGATTAATCAGTAAAAACAGAGGATTAGATGAGATCTGTTTTCGCCCATAGTAGAGAGAGAAAAGCTAGGGGGGCCACTTTACTTTGTTTTGTATTTACATACTAGCCGGATACCCGCGCATTACAGCGGTGGGTACCCGTGTAACAAAATTTTCTTACGATTGAATGTTATCCACTTGTACGTTTATTATGAGGATAACGTATCTACAATATTGCCTATGTGATGCATATTATTGAAAAGATTATCACGCCACATTGCATAGTATTCGAAAAATAACATAAAGATCACATACTCGATCTTTAATTTCATGTTAAGCAATTGTATGTACACTAACAATAAGTTCACCGTAGTAATAGTTGAAGCGAATCATTCTTTTTGAATTTGATGAGGTATACAAATTTTCTGAGATGCTCAAAAGAAACAAAAAAAAAAGTCATAAGATTTATTAGAAGTATGATAGAGGAATAGAAATTGTTGTGTTTTTTTGCATTAACCAAATGATCCTTTTATACTCAAATAAAGTAAACGTTACATATGTTATATTAAAAATAGAATTATTATTTTGGTTAAAACGTAACCGATAATATTTAAATCTCATTACAAAAGTCAATGAAGACGGTTAAGAAATGGAGTAAACATAAAGACGCTTGATTTTGAAATAAATAACATTACTTTAACTTTTTAATTTCTTTTTATAGTAATGTTTTTGGATTAATTTTTTAAAACTTCCTTATTTAGAATGTGCTAAATACTTTATAAAGTAGTATAGATATAGATAGTATAGATTGGGCTTTATAAACCTGTATGCCTGTTACAACACAAAATTTAATATATTTTACTATAT
Source organism: Glebionis coronaria (assembly GCA_025667525.1). NCBI lineage: Eukaryota > Viridiplantae > Streptophyta > Magnoliopsida > Asterales > Asteraceae > Glebionis > Glebionis coronaria. Next base: position 85,017,854 of record CM046879.1, on the reverse strand, counting down.
TATTTTAAATGGACGGTTACAAGCTTTTCAAAAATTTGTGTTAACGTTGGTCCGTTACGAGTTTATATAATCTTAAATATTTAACTTTTTCATTATCTGTATGATGAAAAGTTTGACTTTTAATTTCTTTGAAAAATAACATACAAAATGGGCCTATTTAAATGAGCTCATTAAAATGTGTTTTAATGTTATGTGTAACTGATGTTTTGAAATTAAGCCTATTAATAACTTTGAATTTAATAAAATTTATTTGTGTAATAAATAAAAAAAGTAATAACAATCTTTCTATAACAAGAAATGTTGGAGGCTTAAAAAATTAAGACTTTTAATAATAGAAAACGGCTTAAATCTTTTATAAGGTATTAAGAAGTATAGATAGTATAGATTGGACTTTTTAAACCTCTATGCCTGATACAACACAGAATTTAATATATATTACTATAATATTTTAAATGGACGGTTACAAGCTTTTTAAATAATTTGTGTTAACGTTGGTCCGCTACGAGTTTATATAATCTAAAATATTTAACTTTTTCATTATCTGTGTGATGAAAAGTTTGACTTTTAATTTCTTTGAAAAATAACATACAAAATGGGCCTATTTAAATGAGCTCATTAAAATGTGTTTTAATGTTATGTGTAACTGATGTTTTGAAATTAAGCCTATTAATAACTTTGAATTTAATAAAATTTATTTGTGCAATAAATAAAAAAAGTAATAACAATCTTTCTATAACAAGAAATGTTGGAGGCTTAAAAAATTAAGACTTTTAATAATAGAAAATGGCTTAAATCTTTTATAAGGTATTAAGAAGTATAGATAGTATAGATTGGACTTTATAAACCTCTATGCCTGATACAACAAAGAATTTAATATATTTTACTATAATATTTTAAATGGACGGTTACAAACTTTTTAAATAATTTGTGTTAACGTTGGTCCGCTACGAGTTTATATAATCTAAAATATTTAACTTTTTCAGTATGTGTGTTATGAAAAGTTTAGACTTTTAGTTTCTTTGAAAAATAACATACAAAATGGGCCTATTAAAATGAGCTCATTAAAATGTGTTTTAATGTTATGTGTAACTGATGTTTTGAAATTAAGCCTATTAATAACTTTGAATTTAATAAAATTTACTTGTGCAATAAATAAAAAAAGTAACAACAATCTTTCTATAACAAGAAATGTTGGAGGCTTAAAAAGTTAAGACTTTTAATAATAGAAAATTGTTTAAATCTTTTATACGATATTAAGAAGTATAGATAGTATAGATTGGACTTTATAAACCTCTATGCCTGATACAACACAGAATTTAATATATTTTACTATAATATTTTAAATGGACGGTTACAAGCTTTTTAAATAATTTGTGAACGTTGGTCCGTTACGAGTTTATATAATCTAAAATATTTAACTTTTTCATTATGTGTGCGATGAAAAGTTTAGACTTTTAGTTTCTTTGAAAAATAACATACAAAATGGGCCTATTAAAATGAGCTAATTAAAATGTGTTTTAATGTTATGTGTAACTAATGCTTTGAAATTAAGCCTATTAATAACTTTGAATTTAATAAAATTTATTTGTGCCAATAAATTAAAAAAGTACAACAATCTTTCTATAACAAGAAATGTTGGAGGCTTAAAAAGTTATAGAAAATGACTTAAATCTTTTATACGATATTAAGAAGTATAGATAGTATAGATTGGACTTTATAAACCTCTATGCCTGATACAACACAGAATTTAATATATTTTACTATAATATTTTAAATGGACGGTTACAAGCTTTTTAAATAATTTGTGTTAACGTTGGTCTGTTACGAGTTTATATAATCTAAATATTTAACTTTTTCATTATGTGTGTGATGAAAAGTTTAGACTTTTAATTTCTTTGAAAAATAACATATAAAATGGGCCTATTAAAATGAGCTCATTAAAATGTGTTTTAATGTTATGTGTAACTGATGTTTTGAAATTAAGCCTATTAATAACTTTGAATTTATAAAATTTATTTGTGCAATAAATAAAAAGTAACAACAATCTTTTTATAACAAGAAATGTTTGAGGCTTAAAAAATTAAGACTTCTAATAATAAAAAATGGCTTAAATCTTTTATAAGGTATTAAGATAAGATTAATATGACTTGTTTCCTTTACGTTTGCAGGTTAACGATGTAGGCATGTGGCATACATTAGCATTAACGTTTTAGCTGTTTAAGTAAATAAGGTTAAAGGAAAAGCAGTATGATTGCAAAGAATAAAGATGTTGATTTGGATAAATGACGTTTCAAACGTGACCGAGAGAGGTTTCTGTGTGTTGATATCGGTGACGAAAAAGAAATGATAACATTGTGTTGTAAGTTGTAAGCCAACCACCAGATGAGTTTACTTAAGAAACGAAATACACTACATTATGATAAAAGCTCTCCGGTGATTTAATTTTATACTCTAGTAGCTACATATCTGTAGATAGCCAGGTTCAAACTCAAAGACCCATTTGATCACATCATTAACTAATTCTGATACAATTGAATAGTCTATTTCGTTAACGGATATTCAACAATACGTACTTCTCTAATTCTTGAGGTACTGTTTATTTCAGTAAGAAGTAAATGAGTCAATTATTGATGGGACAAGATTAAGATTCGAGATCAGGTGCTGTAGAAGTTATATTTTCAACGGCGAAACACACTTGATTTTGTTATGCCGTAAAGATATCAAACAAGGATTTAAATTAGGCATCTTAGTCATTATTCCGTAAACAATATTTACTTTTGTACTTAAATAAACGCACACGAATAAGGTGAATAATAATCTCATCTTGAATTTTGTTTTGCATGGCATAAGCTCATCTTGAATAAACGATGCTTATTCGTTTATGGCTTTACGTTTGTTCTATTATGCTCGCCTATCTTTTAATAAACGAGCAAATCCAGATTATCTCTTTGATTATAGAACACGAACAAGAAAATACGTCCATTTAAGTGTTCATATGTGTTCATTATGGAGTTGTATTTAAATGAACGAATCCAAACAAGCATCGTCCTGTTATTCTTATTAAAACAATTATTCGTATTTATTAAGTGGATAATTAAAGCACGTAAACCGTTATACTTCAATCTTTATTTTAAGTACTAACAGGACCATTATTGCCTTGATTTTAAGCAAACGGGCGTTGATTATAGCAGTCAAGATTGTTCCCGGGACTAACTCCTAGAATGCTGCAATATCTTCTGTAAAATCCAATTCTATCCTCCACTTTATCGTTCCGGCCCTTTCCACATTCCAAACCACCATTGATGATGTTTGTGATCACTCCGTAACCTGAAACCCTATTAGCTGACCTGTCTGCAGCTGATGGACTCCACCTTCCGGTGATCACGTCATGGCTTGATGGTTTGTTACCTTGTGGAGTCATCCAGAACCATATTGCTGATCGAAATGATATTGTTGGGTCGGTGGCTAGGAGATCAGGATTGTTAATTAAGTCCCTGTTAATTGTCCTTCCAAAGAGTCCATAGTTGTAGTTGCTGTTTATTATTCAAATGTTACATCACTGTTAGTATCACATTAAGATTAAGGAAACTTAATTTTCATGTTTTTTGGTTTTCTTAATTCTGGACTTTAACAACTACTAAGGCCGTGCTGGTTAATGTTAATAATTCTATAAAGATCTCGATGCTGCAAAGTAGGAACTTGCTACTACATGTCTGCAAGTTCAACTTATGCACTTTAGATTTGATAAATTTTGATCTTGTCGGGTAATACTAAGTTTTACTAGTAGCCTTTTACGTACAGTAAAAGCGTAGCCAACGCCACCAAGGTGTACCCGAACAAAAAGTATGTACTATTGAATTTTAAGTAGAGTAGTTGAAGTTTTGATGACATGTTTGGGCAAATGAAATTATCTATATGTCGTGCATAATACACAGATTCGCTCGAACACGTTATAGCTTTTCATTTTAACCCGGCCTTGGGATCACATAAATTATCTTAAACTATAATCGTATAACGATTTTAAAAGTTGGAGGAACTTACTGAGATAGCTGGATAGGTCCTCTGCCAAAGTAGCTTTGGGGACATGGCCATTGATTAGAGTCACAATACCTACTTGTTGGACTTTGTTCTCTAACGAAGCAATATCCCCATGCAAATTGACCATCTGGTGCGGTTGGCCACCCACCTACCATGCAATTCAATAGTTAAAAAACGTATGTCGATATGATATTCCATGTTGCCACATGAACATAAACATGTATTATGCAATGTCCGGTCATTAAGTATGAATAAAAAACCAATGATACCTGTTGTTTCATGGGAGGTTTGAGCAAAGAAAGCCGCGAGCTCTCTTTTTCGGTCATCAGCACTTCCAGTTGTACCAAACCCGTTATAAGCATTTGCAGCATTAATAAAAGCAGTGTAAGTGTAAAATCCATTTGCACGACATCTTGGGTCGTTTCGATACTTGAGCATTTGATCAAACGCGGATGAAGTCACAATGGAAGCAACACCACCACCGGTGCTTGGGCCCGTGGTACCACTCCCGCTACATTGACTCTGACACTTATTTGCAGGAGAACAATGAGCGGGAGTGTTTCCACAAAACCCGTACTGGCTACAACAATTTCCATTGGAACATGGTTTGTTACCACCTTGGCTCCCGCAGTCTTGAGCTGAGACGGTTGCTAAAAGAACGAGAATCGTTAAGAGTAGAAATGTATTCATGGCTTGTTAATGTGTGATAGAATTGGGATGAGAATTGATATGAAACTTGATGTATTTATAGTCGTATGGTGTTTCATTTTTTGACCAAGTGTTCACTATCATGATAATTCTTCAACTAACTATATGACTTTTAAACAGAGTCTGTTGTATGGATCATGACAAATCCCTTAAGATATAGTATTAAAATAAGTATGAGGTTTGAATCTTGTAACATGTTATATACGTAGAATACATTAGAGCATTCGCTAGTCACCGCTAACTATTTCTTGTATTTTGACTAGTTCAAAACATGCACAATTTGGACAGAATGATGGCTGTTGACTAATTAACCAAAAACACATGACTCGAAAATGCTCTTGACTGACTTCTTCTTCTACCACCGTGTTTGATACGGGATTCATCACTTCCTGTGAATATCAAGACTGGTCCCTAAAGCTCGATGATAAACCACAAATACTTACCCAAAATTTTCATTGTGCATTAGATATTTATGTGCATTATCATCGATCTAAACATTAATATCACGCTAGGCACTGATGTACACCAAGTTGAATCTTCGTTGTCTTCATTGGCTCCCATGATTCGAACTTGACTTGATTTCATGAAAAGTCCGACAGCCATTTCAAAAGCCAGCTCAGATACTAATGGAAAGAAGGTGTAAAGAGAAACACCAAGACCGAGCTCAGAACAAACTTGTATTCAACTAAAGAGTAGACTAGTTTGTATGTTGTTCCTAGATCAGACTACTATAGCTTTTACCCATGTCTATAAAAGAGAGATCACGTCACCTTGCAATGCATTCAACTCAACTGTCGAGAGGTAAATACATTTACAAATAGAAAAGAAGAGCTCCCCCAGTTTCCTTGTTCTCTTGGCTCTACTAGCCGCATCTTCATTTGAAATAAAGGCTCAGACTTGCAAACTAAGTGGTAGTATTCAGGGGAAAAAAACAACAGCTGGACAACCATGAGAATGACTCAGATTGTCGCGTCCAGGGTAAGTTCTATACCACGTACACATGCTCGCCCCCAGTGACGGGTGGTAGTAAATCTACACTTTAGTTTCCAAAAAGGCGGTGATGGTGGTGGTCCATCAGAGTGTGACAAACACTACCACTCGGATGACACACCAGTTGTCGCACTATCAACCGGATGGTGCAAGGAAGGGGATAGGTGCCACAAGTACATTACCATTAACGGAAATGGGAGGAGTGTGAAGGCAATGGCTGTGGATGAGTGCGACTCTACTATGGGTTGTGATGCAGAGCACGACTATCAACCACCTTGTCCCAACAATATTGTGGATGCATCAATAGCAGTTTGGAAAGCCTTAGGAGTATCTGAGATTAACTGGGGAGATTTGGATATTACTTGGTCGGAATTGTTGCATATATCATCTCTAAACATGTAAAACTATAGGCAGTCCTGCTTTTTAACTTGTTCTTGTAAATGTAATACCTGAAACTACATATATGTGACTAAATATGCTATTCCATTATGTTAAACATCAAAGTAATCTCATGGTTTGTGTAGATTTAGTGCATCTAAACCCAAATAATCAAGACCTGATGCGTACTTGTAAAAATAGGCCATCCAAAGCAAAAACAAGTAGTAGCCCAAAAAGTGAGTCAAACAGAAAAAAGTCAGCCTAACAACATCATCTGAAGTCTGAACGATAGTAAAAAGCATAAGCTTCCTAGAAATATTGTCAAGACATCCTTATCATAGTTCAGAACCATGGTGGATACATATGTAAATATCTAAAAGCATAAATTTCCATACTTTTATCCTCACTGGTGGGATCCTTATATCAATGCATCTTCATATCCGCGTGACATCGAACGTTTTCAGTATCCTTCTTCATGAACAACTGCTTGGATGTTAACAAGTGTTAAACGCATGTACATACAAGTTGGATGATCGGAAAGAAAATAAAATAGCTCACCTTTTTCCTTTACCAAGGTGATTGCTTCTGGTTTTTCACGAGGTAATGCTGTCAACAATGAATTCAAGTCACTGAAATTCGTTTTGACTTTTGAGGAGGATAAAAGCACAAACTGGATATTAGTCTCGCCTTGATCTTCTTGTTGAAGTAGCTTTTCATATGTAAACTGAGAAAAGAAAGATCCATAGATTAGACCATAGACATTATCTGTTGCATAAAAATATAATTCTAAACCAGACAAAAAAATAATAAAGTCAAACTCAAAAAAGCGCATGTGACTCTTTACCTTGACAACATGACTCTGTTTTTCAAAGTCAATATATGAAAAGTCTGACATTAGAGTTAGAGATCGAGGTCGACAACACCAAAGAACAGCCTCCACAACAGCTACATAAACTGATGATTCGTTATGGGTGCTGATCAGTTTAAGCTTAACATGCTCGAGTTCATAAGGTAGAGACTGAATCAGCTTTAGTTGCTCAATATCTATGGAACCCTGCAAGCCAATTGATAAACACATTATATCATTGTTTAGGAGTATATATGAACACAAATAGATGAATTCAGATGCTTACCACTTTAATAAGCAACATTAACTCATGGAATCTATTTGTCTTGTCCAAGAATCGCCTCAATTTCGAAAACCAAAGAGTGTCAACATCATTCCCAGGGCAGCAAGACATACGTGGTTTCAACTTGAGTAAACCTCTTCCGTAAGGAGCGGGGTAACCCAAATAGCTAAATAAAAGTAAATTGCGGCTACGTATGTCAATATTTTCCAAATCACACCTCAGATTCAACACAACTTTTCTCAAGGATGGATTTGACAGACTGAGGCTGTTGCATTGATTGGGAATACTCAAAAACAAATTTTCAAGGAGGGGGAAGTTGGATACAAAGTCAGCTAACCCTTTTGGTGTCGGGAAAGGATACGCACTTAAACATAACGTTATCAGTTGTTTGCATAAAGCCAAGTTCAAAGATGGTGGTGTGCCTCTTCCTCTACTATCTCTAAACAAAACATGACATTCACGTAGATTTGGAGCTTCAATATCTACTTTCTCAAGCCCATTCATATGATGAACCACAACTTTTTGAAGCTTTTGAAGCCCATAGATACACAATCTTTTAAGACCAGAGCCATATTCAACATTTAATTCCTCAAGAAGAGGACAACGAGAGTTCAAACACTTGAGAGCCTCTTCATCTAAAGGGACTTCACAAAGGTGCAACAGCTTCAAAGACTTGAATTTGACAGCATCAACCATCGACCATGAAGGTAACTCACAAAAGCTAACTTTTAACGATGTTAATGACGAGACAGAGTGTATGTTAGGCAAACGACACTTTGGCAGAGGCACAATGCCAAAGTCTGGAGAGGCACATATTCTCAACACCTTTATCCCTTTCATAAGGACTAATCCGAGGCATCTCTCAATAATATCTACTTCTGCACTTTCCTTAAAACTTGTATGGAGGTTGAACGTGTGCAGACTCACGTTCTGCTCACAAAATCTGGATGTAGTATAGGCCATATACTTGTAAAATATTTCCCTTCCAGTGTCGGAAGCAACACTATGACGGCTCTTAGATGCATGAACGGATTCGGTAAATTGATGGAGATTGAAATTCAAAATGGGGAAAGAAGCGGTTAGAGTAAACCATTTTTTAGACAATGAACTACATCGAACAAGGTCTACCGGAGACTTTAAAAACGAAAGTATGTGATGAAGAATGAATTCAGGAAGCTCTGAAATCCAATCCACTGTATCTATTATATTTATTTTCTTCTCCATCTCCCACAAAATTTCACTAAAGTTTCCACCAATCACAATATCTAACTCCAAACGTCTGCTTCTGCTGCAAAAAAAATTAAAAAAAATCAAGATTACAAATTGATTTAATAAACTGGGTATGAAATCAAACAATGAGCTGCCTGTAATAATCAACAATATTTGTGGTTGGCAAATTCTAATTATCTAATTACTTAACAAGTAAGGTAGTAGCTAGTGTCTCGGATTGCTTAATTTTGCTGCTTACGATATATGCAAATTATAAGGAGGTGTTTGTCTAAGCTTATGTGTAGGGCGCATAAGTAATAAGCTCATAAACCAGTGTAGTCTTTGAACTTATTATAGTTAACCATAGTTAATGAGTTAAAATGACAAATAAAATACATGAGCATCAGATTTTGTATTTAATACATGAGGTTATGAAAGTCTTTTGTTATAACACCCCTTATATTTATGTTCGTTTTGGCTTATATAGCCGGCTTATGGCTTATTTAGTGGCTACTAATGAACTTATATATCTTAGTGGAGTAAAGTTTGAAAATAAGCCACAAAATGTGAGCTTATGAAACACAAGCCCGGTATAAATAAGCCATAAGCCATAAGCCGACTAATGAGGCGACGCGGAGGTGTTTGTTTAAGCTTATTAAATAAGCCATAAGCCGACTAACCAATAACCAATTGGCTTAGCTCAGTTGGCCACCAAGGTTCCACTAAGTGGTTTGTGGTTTCCTTGGGAGGATTCCTGGAGGTCTTGGGGAAGACCTGCCAAGGGCCTTTTAGGCGAAGCGGATAAGGAGTCTAACATAACTAGGCGAGGGTTCGAATAAGACATTCTTCCGGCTTCGATGTCATTGCACGACTCGACCCACTAACCACTAACATTTGCCGTTCTAAAAAAAGCCATAAGCTGACTAATGAGGCGACGTGGAGGTGTTTGTTTAAGCTTATTTTTGGGATTACGAGCTTATCTTATTTCAGCTTATATTTGATAAGCTCAATTTTGATGGCTTATTTAAAAACTTAAGGGATTATAAAAAAGAAGGTTATATAATTTCAAAAAAATAAAAGGCATAATAATAATAAGATTTAAGTTCATTTGGATACCAAACTTATCTAAGATATGGGGGGACTCATCCCCACCCTTCATCTCTTTTTCATCCAATGACTAAGATTAAATCTTTAATTTACACTGCAAAGGTATTTCAGTCATTTCATCATCTACTATATAATGTTTTTTCTTCTTTCTTCTCTCACAAAAAACACACATCGGTTCTCTCTTTCTCTCTCTACCCCTGATTTACTTTATCTCTCTACCCCCGATCTAAAATCACGATCTACTATATCATGAATCCATCGAAACGCGATCATGATGAATCCATGACGAATTCATCACGAACATCTATAATCACGAATTGATTTATCCATCACCAGGTTTGATTAATATGTTTTTTTAGCTTATTTGGTTTAAATAAGCTTATTAATGTATTATCATTAGCTTTTAACTGGATATTATGAATGAATCTTTTTGGATTGATTGTTCTTAATTATAAGCTAAGTTCTTAGATGAGAAGTTATGAATAAGTTATAAAGTTGGATTAATAAGCTAGTTAGTTTGAATAAGCTTATGAATAAGCTTTTTTTTAATAAAAGTAGAGTTATGAATAAGCTTTGTAAATTAAATGATTTGAATTCATTGTGTTGCATTATAAGATAGCTTATTAGATTATTTCAATGAGTTATACATTTTTGTGAATAAGATAGCTATGAATAAGCTTATTTTCATGTTAATAAGCTGTATTATTATGATTTTTTTTACTTTCTGATGTTATCATATATGATGTACATTTCTTATCATATATGATAGATATATCATATATGATAACTGATGATATATCATATATGATATATATATATCATATATGATATATTAAATAAATCATATGAAAAAACAGATTTTGTACGAGTATCTTTCAGAAAATCTGTATAAACTCTTGAAACCTGCCTTCTATCATATATATATGAGTAATTCATTTTGGTATTAAAATTTTGCATAATAATGTTGTTTTTTTCTTTTATAAATGCAGTCAAACAGAGATGGTGTGATTGCCCTATTTGGAGCAAAGGAGAGAGGGATGTTGATTATAACAAGAGGATGTGCACGGATGTGTTTTAAGGATCAAGACGAAGTATGCGTTGTTCATGAATTCATCATTTGATAATTTGTTTTAAGATAGTGTATTATTGAAAAAGAAGAGTAGTTTCAATAATAATGTTGTTAGCACCTTTTGATTTTGTATAAATGGTTATCATTCCGATGTATATCATATATAATTTTACATTAGGTTATGTTCTGTTTAAATTATCATATATGATTCTGTTCAAACGCACATTATTTTATGTTATGAACAAGTGTTTAGTTATTAATTGTGCATACTTTTTGTTGTAATCATGAGTTCATCAGATTCTTTGTTTAATATATCCAAGTTTTCTTTGAGTATCATATATGATAATGCCTTATCATATATGATAGTGCATTATCATATATGGCTTAATTTATCAAACCATCATGACATAATACCAAGAAAGTTAATCATATTAACAAGACGCTGTACTAGATACCAATGGATTATAAAATCGTCCATATACTTCAAAACTCCATTAGGAGATTACAAAGAAAAAACAAACAATAAACGTAAAAAATTCATGAGCTTCTTCACTAAGCTTCTTGGCCTTTTGGATGCTTGTGATATTCAACATGCCTTGTAAACAGCTTCCTCTACACAAAAAAGAAGATTTAATTAAATTTTCAAGCACTAATCATATATGATATATTTTATCATATATGATATTTTAGCTTATATCATATATGATATAGTATATCATATATGATATGTCACTAGCAAGTCATACTAAATATGTTCAACGAGATTAAGCCATAAAAAATAAGAGTTAATTCAGTTTTCAACCACATAATCATATATGATATATTTATCATATATGATACTTTAGCTTATATCATATATGATATAGTATATCATATATGATACTTCACAAACAGGTCATACTAAATCTGTTCAGCGAGATTAATCCATAAAACCTTATAATTCACGAAAATAAGCTAATATGTTAGCTTATAATTCATCATAATAAAGATGATGATAATCTATAAGCTTATTCACATTAGTTAGCTTTCAATTCACGTAGTTTCTCAAATAAGTTATAAAAGAATAAGATGAATAATAAGCTTATTCACATCGAATAAGCTAAAAAAAAGATGAATCAAAATAAATCGAATGAACTTTACCTTATTTATGAAGTGGATGATCGATTTACGAGGTGATGATCAACGGATTTGATGTTTGTGATGATTGATTACGACATGAATATGTGTACGTGTGTGTGTTTTTGTGTGTGTTTTAGAGAGAAGAAGAAAAAAGGAAACCTCGATCAAGATATGAGATGTGGAATTGTTATTTGGTGTTAGGTGGGAGGGGTAAAATGACGAAAATACCCCTCCGTTTTTTTTAATTAGAAAACAAGAATTAATGTGAGCCTTTGATCAAGATTAGATGGAAGGTGGGGATTGATCCCCTTGTATCCAAAGGATACAAGGGATCCACAATAACCGGACTCTAATAATAATAGGGGTTAAGAAATATAAGCCGAAAAATAAGCTAACGCAAAATTTGGGATTATTAAAACGGGTGAGTTGTGGCTTCCCTGACCACAATTAGTAGTATGAACTAAATAAATACAGAAATATAGGAACATAAATAAATAAAAAGAAAAGTGGAATAACCTGAATCGATAAAAGGAATAAACCAAAAAGATGATGATCCGGTCGGAGTTGTGATGGGTTTGTCAAGGGGGGTTTTCATTTATTCACATTCTTTTAATTAAATTTCGTACGTTTATTTTGGGGTGTTTATAAATTTGGGTTAATTTCATAATACCCAATTGAAACAATAAAATGCCATATTTATCCAACTATCCAACATAAAAATCAAATTTGTCATATTTACTTATTTTAATTGTAAAACTAATTTGAAATAAATTTACATTACTAAATTCCCATTGTGTCCTTTAATAATTCATATTTTCTGCATCCATCTTCAGTTTCATTTTTATTCCTAAACTATCATTTAATGTCGCCACTCCATGTTTGTCATGTATTCTTGTTTAGCCGAACATATTGATATGATACTGTACTAAGCTTTTGTTGTATTACATGATGATTATATATCCACTTGCAAATATGCAAGTTATTCTTTCGGATCATAAAATGGATGAAAAAAGTGACTTGCAGACATTTAAATATGAAAGAAAACAGAAAATTGTGATTTTTTCAATTGTAAATACAAAAGATATTTTTATGCTGGTTAACATTTTATTTATTACTAGACGAGTACCCGCGCATAGCGGCGGAAATTGTCTAGCAACAGATAATTAACACGAAGTGTTTCGGTGAAGTTCAAAATATAACGTCAAAAGATTAAACTTTTATTTCAAAGCGTTGTAACATGTTATAATTCAAAATATCTTATAAGTATGTTTCAATTGGATGAAAGGGTGTCATTTGTTTAATTAACGAAAGTTTATATCTTTTTTAATGAATAAGATTTGCATGTAGTAGTTTTTAGTGGGACCCACTTTTTTCAAACATTCAACATTTTCAACTTTCAACCAAAGGGATACACCCTTTATAATGTAGTATAGATATAGATTAGTGGGACCAATATTTTTCAACCATTCAACATTTTCAACTTTCAACCAAAGGGATACACCCTTTATAATGCAGTATAGATATATATTAGTGGGACCCATATTTTTCAACCATTCAACATTTTCAACTTTCAACCAAAGGGATACACCCTTTATAATGTAATATAGATATATATTAGTGGGACCCACATTTTTCAACCATTCAACATTTTCAACTTTCAACCAAAAGGATACACCTTTTATAATGTAGTATAGATATACATTAGTGGGACCCGTATTTTTCAACCATTCAACATTTTCAACTTTCAACCAAATGGATACACCCTTTATAATGTAGTATAGATATAGATTAGTGGGACCCACATTTTTCAACCATTCAACATTTTCAACTTTCAACCAAAGGGATACACGATTAGTGGGACCCACATTTTTCAACCATTCAACATTTTCAACTTTCAACCAAAGGGATACACCCTTTATAATGTAGTATAGATATAGATTAGTGGGACTTACATTTTTCAACCATTCAACATTTTCAACTTTCAACCAAAGGGATACACCCTTTATAATGTAGAATAGATATAGATTAGTGGGACCCATATTTTTCAACTATTCAACATTTTCAACTTTCAACCAAAGGGATACACCCTTTATAATGTAGTATAGATATATATTAGTGGGGCCCACATTTTTCAACCATTCAACATTTTTAACTTTCAACCAAAGGGATACACCCTTTATAATGTAGTATAGATATAGATTAGTAGGACCCACATTTTTCAACCATTCAACATTTTTAACTTTCAACCAAAGAGATACACCCTTTATAATGTAGTATAGACTAGTTTTAATGCCCGTGGACTTGAATGTAATTTTGTTATTACGATTTTACGTAGATATTATATATTTTTGAAAATATCTAATGTCTATATGTTTGATTATATTGTTGTTTACTATGCACCGTGTAAATTAATATAAACTCAATAAAATATTTATTTTTCGAATTTCATACTTTTTTTACTTTTGATATTTTATTCTAAACAATTATATCTTAATTATTAATCAACAAACCATTTACATTAACCTTACACGTACACAATTTATAAATTCATGATTTTTTAATGCTTAATATTACTTTATAAAATAATATTAAAATTTGAAAAATACTTAAATAGTTACGATGCTCTTGGACCCACAAGTTTTACATGTTTTTCATTATGTGATAATATTAATTGATATTTTGTATAAATATTTGTTGCAAAAATAATTTGACTTTATTTAACTGAAATTTTAGTTATTCTTTTCTAGACATTGTGTGTTTAGTAACACATAACGACCTTGAAAAAATATATGTTGTTGTAATATGTAGAATTCCTTCTATTTATTTTCATCTCAAACCGATGTTTAAGGTCATGCATTCATTTTGATTTTTATATTCATGTTAATAACTATACTATAGACCCGCGGGTTCGGCGGGTGGCAATAAAAAAATTTATATTTAATATTATAAATGAAGTAGTGAAAGTTACAGCTGGTGGGTTAAAAACACACAAATACACTTCACCATGATATTTCACATGTTTACAACATGTGAAATATGTCAGGTTGCAGGTTAAGGGTCAAAACATACCCTCTTTGGTATAGCAATAATTGACACCCTTTTGTAGATTGACGATCATATTTGACAAATGTTGTGTTGGGAATAGCTTCTGAGATAATGGCTTGGCGCCATTGGAAAGTGAATTTTCAACATGTCAGATTACTGACACGGCTTCATTTTTTTTATATTTCCTGACATGAAAGTATAACAAAAAGCAGAAGTTATAAAATAATATATCAAAGAAAAATTAAAAAGAAAATACAGTTATGTGGGTATAAACTATTTAGCAAAAGCCTGGATGATCAAGAAATTATACATTAGAACAAAGGAAAGCATAAGATCTACTACTGATTACATAGTATCTTATCATCCAAAATGTAGCATCTTATAACGCAGAAAAAACAGGAGGAAGTGATTATTTAGCCCTACCTGAACTGCTGCGTTGCTTGCATTTGGTATAACATTTGGAAAGCCGCCTTCATGATCCAATGCCTTTCCAGCTAGAACTTTATGTATCATATTTGCAGCATTCTGATTATCGTATGAACTGCTGAACTGCTGAACTGTATTCTGATTATCGTATGAACTACTGAACCCCTGTTAACAAAAGTAACAAAAGTCAGATATGTATAAATGAATAAAAATTTGCAAAACCTACTTACTGTTCGAGCAATATTTGAACTACTTACTGTTCCCAAGTTTCCAAATAAAATGGAATAGCTGAAATCACCCAGAACTAGAACGCAGACACATAGCAGTGCTCGCAAAGGGGGGTTTGTGTAGTTGTGAAACCATGAAACATGAAACTTAAATAAGAAAGGGGGTTTGCATGTATTTTAAAACGTAGAACCCTGATATAGACAAAACTGAGATCTAAAAGTAATGGATTATATAGACATACACGATGGAAACGCAACAGAGTTGGTGAAGAAGGTGGCAATAACTTCAGGTAAGAAAAAGGGCGACCATTAGGAAGTCTGGATAATATCATAGGAACACAAGCTACATTATGTTGCATGAGCATATACTTCCTTTCCCATACTCAAAGTCATCATACGAGCAATTGTGTTCGCTACATTACGAGTGGAAACCATGAGAATGACAAGAACATAAAGGAAAAACGATACTATATAAAAATTTAACCACCGCAACATAAGCTTGCAGTTTTTCTCATGCTGAACTCTTAAGATAAACACATTTTACCCTTTAGCGGGTGTTTGGGACTGCTTATTGAAGGGTTTATTTGCTTAAAGCATTGATTTAAAACAGAAAAGCAATCCTAAACACTCAATTGAAAGACGATTTACCTGCTTATTTTAAAAGAAATGACCCCTTCAAAATAAGTAGGTTGATGCAATTTCAGAGCAGATAAGCAGTTTAAATAAGCATATTCCCAAACATCCCATTCCCAAACATCCGTCATAC
This sequence comes from Glebionis coronaria, assembly GCA_025667525.1. Classification (NCBI taxonomy): domain Eukaryota; kingdom Viridiplantae; phylum Streptophyta; class Magnoliopsida; order Asterales; family Asteraceae; genus Glebionis; species Glebionis coronaria. Next base: position 85,001,642 of record CM046879.1, on the reverse strand, counting down.
ATTTACATATATTTATATTGTTTCTAAAGATGAAGTATCCGTACCTAGGTTCAAATTCACGAATTTCATATAGGTCTCCCCCAAAAACATCCATCCATTGCACTTTCATCGTATCACTAAATTCATCCTTGCATTTTCCGTCATTCACAGAAACAGAATCATTAACACTCGCTGCAGGTCTTTTTAGGCTGCTTACTAAAGAATCTACATTTTTAGATTCATCAACACTATTATCAACTACAGTAACATCAACGTGAGCATCCTTGTTGACTTTCTCCGAATCGAGAGAACGTTTAGCATCATCGTCATCGTCGTGAGGCTGCTGATGCTCGGTAGGGCCTACTTTTAAATGAGAAGAGGTGTCGAGTCCTACGGCAGCGCGACCAAAGCAAATAAAGGAAGCGCAGCCGCGGACAGAACTTTTCTTTCTAGAAGCCAGCTGGAGGTCATGGTCATGGATTTATTTCGTGTTATCGACTACCAACATCAATTCTACTCATCTGAACACAACCACTATGTATATCTCAAGAAAACCGAAACAACCTGATCATAAAAGTCAAGCAACAAAATACATGCATTTAGTCTAACTTCATAAGAAATCAAATTCTAATCTTGTTTTAGAACTCAATAAAAGTCAAAGTAAAGGATCTTATGATTTAAGCACCCATGATCAAAAAGGGATAATTGGGTATTTGATAAACGGGGTGTTTGTTTTGGCTTATGAAAGGTAAGCCCATTTCGGCTTATATTTCATAAGCCGCTTCAATATATTATAAATGAAGTAGTGAAAGTTACAGCTGGTGAGTTAAAAACACACAAATACACTGCAATAACATTAGTCACCATGATACTTCACATGTTTACAACATGTGAAATATGTCAGGTTGCAAGTTCAGGGTCAAAACATACCCTCTTTGGTATAGCAATAATTGACACCCTTTTCTAGATTGACGATCCTATTTGACAAATGTTGTGCTGGGAATAGCTTCTGAGATAATGGCTTGGCGCCATTGGGAAGTGCATTTTCAACATGTCGAATTACTGATACGGCTTCATTTTTTATATATCCTGACATGAAAGTATAACAAAATGCAGAAGTTATAAAATAATATCTCAAAGAAAAATTAAAAAGAAAATACAGTTATGTGGGTATAAACTATTTAGCAAAAGCCTGGATGATCAAGAAATTATACATTAGAACAAAGGAAAGCATAGAATCTACTACTGATTACATAGTATCTTACCATCCAAAATGTAGCATCTTATAACGCAGAAAAACAGGAGGAAGTGATTATTTAACCGTACCTGAACTGCTGCGTTGCTTGCATTTGGTATAACATTTGGAAAGCCGCCTTCATGATCCAATGCCTTTCCAACTGGAACTTTATGTATCATATTTGCAGCATTCTGATTATCGTATGAACTGCTGAACTGCTGATCTGCTGAACTGCATTCTGATTATCGTATGAACTGTTGAACCCTGTTAACAAAAGTAACAAAAGTCAGATATGTATAAATGAATAAAAATTTGTAAAACCTACTTATTGTTTGAGCAATATTTGAACTACTTACTGTTCCCAAGTTGCCAAATAAAATGGAATAGCTAAAATCGCCCAGAACCAGAACGCAGACACATAGCAGTGCTCGCAAAGGGGGGTTTGTGCAGTTGTGAAACCATGAAACATGAAACTTAAATAAGAAAGGGGGGTTTGCAAAACCTAAAGTCTGCATATTATCAACAACAACATTGATGACAGACATACCTCGAGACGATAGGAGACATAGGAGAAAACCGTGGCAAGCTATCCATTTACCCTCACTTTCTGTGCAGTTGTTAAACCATGAAATAATATTTGATGTAGTTCCTGCAGTTACAATAATATCTACAAAAAAATTTCTACATTTGTTACAAACAATATTTGATAAGTATTGTACTCATGAAACAACCATGGCAAAATAGTCCTATGCAACCTTTGCAAGTTGTCCATAAAAAAAGATATAAATTTATGATAGACATAGCCAATACAATTATTGATTATTAAAACATGGTTGTAGCGTGCTACACTTTTTGAAGAACTTCGGGATAAACAACATTCATAGTTTCGCTCGAAACATTGCCATCTTTATCGTGTATCAAAATCTTGAGACCTTTTTGACTTGTAACTCTTGATACCGCGACATACAGTTGACCATGTATGAAGATAGGTTTAGGCAAGTATATACCCACTTTTGAAAGTGATTGGCCTTGGCTTTTGTTGATTGTCATTGCAAAGCATAAAGATATTGGAAATTGTCATCTGTTAATTTGCAAAGGTAATCTTTTGTCTGAAGGAGTCAACTTGAATCTTTGTAGTGAAACTGTTTCTCCAACTCTTGTTCCAGTCAAAATCTCTGCTTTGATAGCACGATCTCCGAGTTCCTTAATACGCAATCTAGTCCCATTACATAACCCTAAACTCTGATCCATGTTACGAAGCAACATAACCGATGCCCCAACTTTCAACACTAACTTGTGATTTGGTAGGCCAGCCAACTTCATACCATTCAACACGTCGGGGGGATATAACGACTCATTATAGTTGTCATTCAAACATTCAGATTCACATATGCTATCTGAACTGAGGTAGACTTTTTCTTCACCAGGAAGCAATGAAAGCAAATGATCATTGATAAATTCAACGACTTCATGTGTTGGAGCTAAAATGGCTCTTTCTTGAAAATATCTAGTATTGTTCAAGTTAGAATTAATAGAAGGATAGACGAAACTAACCAATGCATCAACCGGGTCAGCACAATCTTTTATCAAGATATCTTCTGTATATCAATCATAGCCTCACCATCGTTAGGACAACCCAAGCGACCATCACCTACTTTTAATATCCAATCTGCAAATTCTTTAATATCGTCCGTGTTGGAAGAACCAATACCATTGGTCAACCTCATATTTTTGGTTAACCTTAGTACATTCGTATTTCTCCATAAGTAAGACGAATTAAGAGATGCGTTGACAATGTCTTGCCTTGTTCCACCAGTTATAACAGGAAGAATTTGTCTAAAGTCTCCTCCAAAAACAATGACCTTACTGCCAAAAGGGATATTTGAGACACGAAGAATATCTCTTAATGATTTGTCCAAAGCTTCAAAACAATGCTTGTTCATCATAGGAGCTTCATCCCAAATGATCAGTTTAGTCTTACTTAATAAAGCTGCAAGATCTGAACCATGAGTAACTGAACAAACGGACGTTTCATCAATGTTGATTGGAATTCCAAATCGAGAATGAGCAGTATGACCACCAGGTAATAACAATGAAGCTATACCACTTGATGCGACATTTAATACAATCTCTCCTTTGCATCTAATAGTTGCGGATAGTGTTTTCCATATGTATGTTTTTCCCGTACCACCATATCCATACAGGAAAAAGACACCACCTTTATTCTTTTCAACTGCCGAAATAACCTTGCCATATACACTCTTTTGTTCTGTTGTTAAACTTGCAAAAAGATTTTCATGCTCCATTTTCAGTTCACCTTTGTTATAGCACAACTCATCATGAATAAGGGTATTTATATGATTTTGCAAGAACTCTAAATCTGGTAACGACATTGATGAAAAGTTATTGAGGCAACTTCCATTTTTACGAAGAAGTGCATCTATATCTTGTAATATAAGGTTTTTGATGTGACGTTCACGCATCTCCAAATCTGCATGAGTATATGTAGATATTGTTAGGATGAGATGGAAAATGGTTAGGAGTAATACAATGGATATAGTATGTTATGTAAGTAAATTCATTCGTATACATTGAAGATTGAAATTGTATATAAGATAATCTATAATTAATGTGTTGTATATGTATGGAATTTATAATACTGAACTTTTTTTGTAAAGAGTTGTTTTTGTGAATTCAACACAGTTGTACCTGGATTGTTCAATAGTTCACGATGACGGTACTCAATATCATCCTTCTTAAACTTCCACGTTTCATTCCAAACATGATCAGGTCTTGACATACTATTCGACATAAGTAGTTGTACAAATGAGCGGCGCACTTTGTTACCTAATTCCCAACGATATATCTCTTCAAGACCTAAAATATATATTATGTCATCATCAAGTAATCCACGAGCAAAACAATGCATCCCTGAATGAATTGTGAGTTGTACCATCAGGGTACTCATAAAGCTTTTTCCATTCAGGTGGTCCTTTTACCTTGTTTAAAAGAACCCTTAAGTAATAAGCCTTACCAGCCGATCGAGGAACATTATGAACTCTTCCAACTGCAAAACCTTTTTTTCTCTCTTGCCAAATTCTTTTTTGTGCAACCCACACAAACTTTGTTAGGAATTGAGCGTAAGTCAATGTTTTGGCAAGATCATTTGTTTTATTACATTCCATCCATGCAATAAATTTTGTAGCCACGATTGAAGGTTTATTAAGAATACCGTCAATGTCATCATCTTCGTCATAAATCACTTGTTGTTGACCAGGTAAATGGAACGGTAGCCTTTCCACTGTAGGTGTACGATAACAAACTTCATACTTTAGAATACGCCATGAAGATTCACAAGCTGATAGATATCTACAATCATAGTAATCTTTAATCTCGTCAATAACTTCATCATTGTCATGTTCCCCTACTTGAATCTTAGCTGTAACTCTATCCGGTCCTTTGTTAATGTACTTGAACAAATACTTAATGGAACCAGCCTGATTGCACCATTCAACGTTGATATGCGCTTGATACTTCTTCAACAAATAACTATTGTATGGAACAACAAAACGATTATCAAGACGGACACGATTCTTTTCAACATAATTACCATCTTCCCTACGCTTATAAACAAGATAACCTTCCGAGTCATTAGAAGTACGATTAGAATACTTCTTTGGAAATTTTTTTGTGCATACTCCCTTAACATTACATGGACAACTCGGGTTGTCCGCTCCACACGGACCATGCATTATGTGTTTTATCACGAGAGTGTATAATTCTGGATCCAAGTCTTTATCTGGAATTTCAGCTGATATGAAGTCATCAATTCTTTCAGGATTCAACAATTTATCATCTTTGTGTAGGAATAAACATATATGACTGTGAGGAAGTCCACGCTTCTGAAATTCGATATACACAAATGCAAAAGAAACCAAAGTATTAGATTTTTGAACTGTATTGACATGTAAATATGATTAAAAACATATATAGCATATTATTGTGGATACCTGCTTGAACACGACCGAATATCTGATTATCCTTCAAGTTTTTAATCAAATGATCAACTTTAAAACTTAAACATCTTGCACAAAATTTCAGGCCTATCTTTTGGTCTCAGTCCCCTTCTACGCACAAACCTAGAAATCTCGGGCCACTTTAGATTGCATGTGAATGTAATGAAAAAATCAGGGTGCCCAAACCATTTACAAAGTGACATTGCATCTAAGTAATTTTGCCTCATGTACCTTGCACCACCAGTAAACGATGAAGGAATGAAAATACTTTTCCCAAGTTTAGATGCATCTCAATTTCCATTGTCTAGTTGATTACATAAGTTCTCGTATGATGCAGATCTTAGTAATTTTTGTTGTTTACGACAAAAATACAATCTTTCAGTTTCAATCATCGTAAAAATATCCACCAAGAATTGCTGAAACAACCTTCTGGAGTTATGAATGAGGGAAAACTTATCTGACCTTTCTTGTATGATATAAGCCATAAATTCACGCATCGTTAATCGAACATGTTGTTTTGTATTGGGATCAACAACATCTCTATGTAGAATCTCTGTGTGATAACCATCCTCCCCAAAAGGAAATAATAAAGGATACTGAAGTGACAGAAACTTGGGATGCAAGACATTTATTTGTTGAATATCACCGGTTTGTGATTCAACAACAATGTCTCTTTCGTTAAGAGCTTGTTCAATATCACCAACAATCAAAACAACAATTTCAGAAGCTGATGGGAGATTATGTGTCCTACCATCAGACGTTCTCCTCCCAATTAATCTTAATTTAACATTATCCAGTTGGTTTTCTTGTGACCGGTAACAATCTCTTACCATCCGATATGATTTAACCAGCTCGTTGTTTTCATCCAAAATTGCACGTAAAGACTGTGTAATATGTGGATCAAGAGAATCCCCACCGTTGTTTCGACTACTTGAGCACGTCCTATATGTGAAAATGATAATGAGTTTTTAACAACAAAAGTGTTGGTTATTGCTTATATAAATACTATAAAAAGTAGACTTAATACCTTAAAGCATCAATTCTGTTTTGATCTTCGTTATCGGTGTCATAGACATACAATTGCGAAAACTTTGGTTTCGCATTATTTGCAGGCAACAAACTTCCGAGTCTATGATAGTTCTGTCCATGTAAACGAAAACAATACGGTCTACGTCCGGTATTTATAGAATGGTCGACCTTTCCGCCCATTGAAGTAAATGAATACATCATGTTGTATGCTCTTAAATTTTTTAGGAAATGTTTACTTGATGATCCATTTCCGCTAAAAAGATCTAGCAACATTGGTGGCGGTTCTTTTACTTGTGGAAGTTCAACCTTACCGTAGAAACAACATGTAGAGTAACACCATTTTCCTTTGTAAGGTCTTTTTAATCTAGCCTCAACATCCCATAAAACAACATTACAGGCTCCACAAATGATTGTAGGATCACCATGGTCAAGATTTCTGTATAAATATATGTCACTTATAAAATAATGTTATAATGGACGTAATGCTTTTTAACATTGAATTAATTTAATAATTAACAAATACACGTACCTTCTGAGACACCTACACAAGTATTTTTTAGGTCGAGCTCATCTTCTTCAGCATCAAAATCAAGTATAGGTATGTCAGATAGTAGATGTATTTTGTTTCGCAATTGATGCTTTCTGGAGGACGTAGCAGTAGTGTCCTTTGAAACATTTGACATTGATGTTGAATTATGAAACGATTGGCCAGTAACATTTAAGTCTGTATAACAGGGATTGTATGAATTTAGATTAATATTTGAAATTAAACGTTACATTACATGTTACCAAAATGACATTTAACATGTAGTGACTTACCAAATGTTTTGGATATAGCTGGAGTCTTGTTGCTAATACCAATCGAACTTCCATCATCAGTTACTTTCCTTTTGCCTTTAGACTTAGAATGGCGTATTAAATGAGTTGATAGACCTGAAAACAATTGTTGATGCAAAAGTTGGTTGATCCTTGCTAGACCCGAATTAGGCTTAATTCGGGTTGACTGGGTACCGGCTCCTGCACCAAGTGAATCGTCTGGTTGGGATCCTGCACACTAAACAACACGCGTTAAGCTTACCGTGGGAAGGTATCCCACGATTAGACTCCGGCGTGAGAGTAAGTAATCGATTTAGGGTTATATGTGAGTTTAGAGAGAGTTGTGTTACCTTTGTGGAACCCTTGAGGGTTCCTTTTATAGGCAGTGAAACCCTAGTGGGCTTTCACTGATCCTTCGGCCCCAAGGAAGAGATAAGCACCAGAATTAGAATGATTGTTATCTTCTAATTCTGGTAGTGAATATCCTCTCTTATTGGGGTAAAGATATTCCTAGACAGAATATCATTCTGTCTAACCCTATGTCGGCCGTGTCGGCCGTACCGGGCCGTGGGCCGCACACGTATGTACGGTTACTGTTCATTCAAGCCCATAAGCCTAACTGACATTTATCCCACCCAAATGTGATGGGCCGGATACGGGTAGTACCCTTGGGCCGGGTTCATGACCCGGCTGGGGACTATACGTCATCAACAATAGTTTTTAAAGTTGATCAAATATATGAAACACATAATCATTAACTATTCAAAGGAGTATAATAGATTAATATAACTTGAAATGTAAATGTTGTTAATTCAAAATTACCTGATGGTTGTCCTAATTGTTTGACATGCGACTCATTAGGTACTTGAGTAGTATAACTAAGATTTGGAGTATCCCCTATACTACCACGCAAGGCAACTAATAACACATGAATTAAACGATAGTCATTATGATAAATTGATAAACTTAGAATAATATGTTGAAGAGAAATTACCTGATGGTTGTCCATTTGGTGTGACCGGTGACTTGTTAGATACTTGACTAAAATAAAGATTTCCAGTATCTCCTATAGTACGACCATACGCCACTAATACATACATAAAAACAAAACGCAAGTGAATGGTGAAATTGATAAAGTTTCAATTATAAAGTGGAAATAAACTTACAATTAGAGATGTCATATTTAGGAGGCCTTCCAGGTTTCAACAAAAAGGAATAAGAATTGCTTCCAACATAAATTTCATTGCGGTTTGATGTTGTATTAGACGACGTGTTGGGTATATCGGTTAAACCAAAGGCTGGACTATCTCCAATATCACTGGGCGAGGACACTAATTTAACACATTCGAAAAAAACAGTAAATTCATTTTTCATGAAATAGGATACTATTTTTCATAATTAGGAGAATTATGTCTGATCTTGACGAAATAGAGCGGGATTGCCTTCAAAAATTGATACTCTACATATATTATGTGTTAACAGATTTTACATCGGAGTCATAATCTCAGAAAAAATAACCAACCAATACAGACATGACAATCAAATCCGATTCCAAATCCCGAAAACGCTATAAGATGAGCAAATAAGAAATGAAATAAAGGCAATAGAAATAGATCTAAAGGTAAAGCTAGTGAACTAAAATCTCCTAATTACAGTCATCTAAAGTTACTGTTGTGAAGGCTAATGATTGGAAAATTTAACTCCTACTCAACCCAAACTGAATATATATTTGTACCCTTATTGACTTACTAAATTGCACTATTCCTTTGACTGATCAAATTCATTTTTCATAAAATAGGAAACTAAAACTGTAGGGATGAGTAAAAACTTACAATTGGAGATGTCATATAAAGGAGGTCGTCCGTGCTTTTTTTTAACCTGAACTGGATCGCGTGCACCATTATTTTCAATGGTGTTAGATGTTATATTAGGCCTATGATTATTATCCTCTAACATATTCTTTTTTGGTCTTCTCATTTAAGGTTGTTGATATATGAACTACAGTTGTTGAATTTGATAAAATTTAGCTGATGGTAGAAAATATTTTTATGTGTTATGAATTTTTTTAAAAAGTTTGTAAGGAAAACATGCAGTTATTGATTTCCTTAAATGGTGGACACAAAATAACTGTTATTTCTATCAAATATTTGTAAGTCCAAAAATATTTAGATGTGTTTCATGTTTTATTTTTTTCTTACCATATGAATTTTGATAATTACGTGTATGTGATAAATTGCCACAGGTTGTAATAATTTGGAATGTATGTTGTCAAAAGTGATTTACTTTGTTTAGCAAAGGTCAGAGTTTTTTTGAATCCAGAAAATGAGTTTCTTTTTAATATCTTACAGAATGTAAAAGAGTGTCAAAGAAACAGACCCCGTCTAATCCAACACTTGAATCTGAATGTTAAACCTGCAATGTTTAATAAGGGTGAAATGCTATCAGATATGTATATGTTATTTGAATATGTAGGTAATAGTAAGAGGAAACTTACATGTACATAACATCAGACACCTCACCACATGATATAAAAAAATAAGATTCTTATTCATAATAAAAAAGAGAATATTTTTACATTTTACAAATGTATATGCTATTTTTGTAGTTGCTTATCCCATAACAATCTAGAATTACATAATCAAAACAATTAATATTTCATTACACCAGGTCCCAAAAAACTTGACCAACCATTTACTAATCATTTACTAATCATTGCTCCATTATTGGTATCAAGGCGAGCAGCAGCAGGTGGGAGAACATCATATATTCAGTAGGCGGAAACATCTTGTATTCAATAGTAAGCAACGACGACTGAGTGTTTGTCCAGGAAGTCCTTGATGCATGTTTTTTACCTTATGTTCAGAGAGTGGAAAGGATGAAGGTTTGTGCCGAAGATAGAACTGAACAAATTGCTACCTTCACACTTTGTATTATCAAATGTAGTCCATGAATGCCAGAGTTGTTGCATAGATTGACGATCCTATTCGACAAATGTTGTGAAAAAGAGCAGAGTTTTCATCACTTTGATTCATACCCTCTTTGGTATAGCAATAATTGACACCCTTTTCTAGATTAAAGATCCTATTCGACAAATGTTGTGCTGGGAATAAGTTATGTGAAAATAATAGTAGATTACATAGTATCTTAGCATCCAAAATGTAGCATCTTATAACACAGAAAAAACACGAGGAAGTGATTATTTAGCCCCACCTGAACTACTGCGTTGCTTGCATTTGGTATAACATTTGGAAAGCCTCCTTCATGATCCAATGCCTTTCCATCTGGAACTTTATGTACCATATTTGCAGCATTCTGATTATTGTATGAACTGCTGAACTGCATAGGTCTTGGGTTCCCAGGTTCAGCTGATTCATATGAACCTGAAAGACCGACGCTCGAGGCGAGGCTCTTGACAGCTGTAATTAAAGTTACATGGGATTATGAACCCTTCTTGATAATAAACTATGGTTTAATCAGTACAATCACAAATCACCATGCATATTTAACACCATCAATAAAAATGCCATGTTTTATTAATCTGTTTGAAAGTTACATGATTCTAAAATAGCTAAATAAGATATCCAGATATTAGTTACGACTTACGACTAAAGTAAAATATATGAAATGAAAACCAAAATATATTCATATACAACCGAGCCGATGCAAAAGTTACTATAGAATATTGTGTGATCGTGAAAGTGAGATGTCCGTAATAGCAATTCTTTAAATAGCTAAACAGATGTAAAAGCAGCTAGTGGCGATAAAAATATTTCATCATCTAATGATAAAAATGAAACATGGGTAATTGGTAGTAGAAAAACATTGGGTTCTATCCAAAACAGCTCATTAAACGACGTTGTTGAATGGGTCTAGTCGACTCATTGTAAATATTATTGTCCAATTAAATCGACTCATTTAAAATTAATTGCTTAAACTTGCCTGTTGGTAATCCAAGCAGTGTATACATAGATAAACACCCAAGTTCCATATAAAAAATAGTGATGGGTCCTTCAAGCGCAACATCAGTGGTTCAGTGGCTCTCTCATCAATCGCCTGCAAGCATATGTCAAGTAGTTGTTTAATATATACAACTTCTAAGTCACAACATCAACTGAACAAAAGTATATGACCAACCTGATGGACAACAAAAGTTGCATTGCTTCAAGCTCCATTTATCTTCTTTTTTTAACATAAAGGCTTCTCACTGATAAAATCATTCCTTTGGAACACAAAAACTACAGTGATGTTCTTGACAAAATCAGAGCCGACTAATTGCAAATGTCCAAGAAGAAACCCAATGGAAAGTCCATGGACGTTGTTTGGCTTCATTTAAGGTACATATTTTTCATAGTTATCAGCCTGTATTAAAAAAGGCATTAATTATTAATAATTTCATAATTACAAAAAACTTGGATGGACAAATACAAATCTAGCATGTTCGGCTAACCTGGACTGAGGTATCCTTAGGGCTGTCTGCGACCCTTTTTCTTAGCCTGCCGCAAATAGTGATTACCTTGTAAGGTTTTAATTATAGACATGTTATGTAAGGAGGTTAGATGCTTTACCGATAGTTTCTGATTATCGTATGAACTGTTGAACCCCTGTTAACAAAAGTAACAAAAGTCAGATATGTATAAATGAATAAAAATTTGCAAAACCTACTTACTGTTCGAGCAATATTTGAACTCTTAAGATAAACACATTTTACCCTTTAGCAGGTGTTTGGGACGGCTTATTGAAGGGTTTATTTGCTTAAAGCATTGATTAAAAACAGAAAAGCAATCCTAAACACTCTACTGAAAGCCGCTTTACCTGCTTATTTTAAAAGAAATGACCCCTTCAATATAAGTAAGTTGATGCAAGTTCAAAGCAGAAAAGCAGTTTAAATAAGCATATTCCCAATCATCCCATTCCCAAACATCTGCCATACATTTTCATATATTTATATCGTTTCTAAAGATGAAGTATCCGTACCTAGGTTCAAATTTATGAATTTCATATAGGTCTTCCCCAAAAACATCCATCCATTGCACTTTCCTCGTATCACCAAATTCATCCTTGCATTTTCCTTTATTCACAAAGACAGAATCATTAACACTCGCTGCAGGTCTTTTTAGGCTGCTTACTAAATAATCTACATTTTTGGATTCATCAACACTATTATCAACTACAGTAACATCAACGTGAGCATCCTTGTTGAAGATCGTGGCATTAGCTTCAGGTGCAAGTTGTCCATTTACCCTCTCGCTTTCTATGCAGTTGTTAAACCATGAAACATAAAACTTGAATAAGAAAAGGGGGTTTGCACATAAATTAAATAAATTAACTATACACAAGTACATAAAGTTCAATACACAACTAAAGTTTAGTGAGTATTCATACCTGATATTTTCATATATTCCCATAAACGTCTATTAGAGGTTCAATGCAACACATACGATGTAGGTCCTGTAGTGCCAATAATATCTCCAAAAAATAACTCTACATTTGTGAAATGAATCAATAGTTGATTAAGTATTGTACTGATCATAGCACAATGGCAAAATAGTAAAAAAAATCTTAAACTAATGAGACAGCAATTATTCTGAAAATCCATAATTCAAAACTCAAGAAACCTAAAAAACCAGGAAACAAAGGAAAATATCCAGAATACGAATATGTTTAAACAAAACAAAGGATGATTTGATTCAAACAAATATCAATAATCAATCTTTCTCAATCTTTGGTTGAAGAAGTCTCTTCTTAGAAGATGATGCATTGGACAATTCGTCAATGTCAATAACCTCTTCCAAGTTTCTCTTAATAGGGCTTGTTCCCGTATCCTTCAAAGATTCAATTAAGGATTTTGCATTTCCAGAAGCAGATGCGCTATCCTACATCATTTTTAAAAAATAGTTTAAAAATTTACGACATCTATACATACTATAAATAAGAAAAAATTGAGTACATCGATAGTCTAATAACAATACATGATATGTTAGGCGAGATGGTGGTGTGATGAAGCCTAATGATGGTGTTAAAGAGCTACTCATAGTTACCTATTTAGTTTATATAAACGTTGGTGATTTATAGTTCAATTTTGAATTTATAGAAAATGAATAAAAGTTAATAAAAAGATTATACCTCAAGAGTTGAAACTTTTTGTTCCAATTCTTCAATGACATCAAGTTCTTCACACATTTAAGATATTCCATAGACATATTTGTTGTTGGATAAGTTATAGTCTGTGATGTCGACTTTGAATGCAAATTTCTTTTCAAGCAAGCATGCAAAATCTTCAGGCAAAACGTCGAGGGCTCCTTTCTATTTTTAATATAATAATAGTAAAATTAGCATTGTACAAAATGGTAGTAGTTAGTAGGCTGATAAATGTGTTAAGAGTTTAAGAATATGTTACCTTTTGCTGTTGTTCAACTAATTCGTTAGCATCTTTAGGTATTAAAGTATTCGCTTGGCGATCAAAGAGTGTCAAAGAACAGACCCCGTGTTATCCAACACTCGAATCTGAATCTTAAACCTACAATGTTTAATAAGTATGAAATGCTATAAGATATGTATATGTTATTTGAATATTTAGGTAAAAGTAAAGAGGAAACTTACTTGTACAAAACATCAGACACCTCACCACATGTTTTGCTCTTACAAGTATAACCAACTGTCTTATGTTTAACCAAACCAGACTCCTCATTTGTATATTCCTCTATCTTTGAATCAACCCCAAAGTTGCACTTACGACATCCTAAATAGTACCACTTGGTCTCACGCTCAACACATTTGATTGTGCAAACAACGACACATGACATGACCTAAATGTATATAATGAGAATGGTAACGTTATTTTTATACTTAATTAAAACAGTTGAGTTTTGTTAATATAAGAATTTGTTAGAATAACCTTTCTTATGTCCCGGATGTCACACAGATTAACCTTTTCCAAATAGTTCAAGAATTTGTCACGGACATGCACTTGTTTGTAGATCACCAATGGAGAAATACGATTTTCTGGTGCTTCCGTACAAATAATTGCAACAACACTGCATATGTATTGTTTAGTTATATAGAAGTGAAGCTAAAAATGTACGAATGATGTTGTTTTTTACATTAGCATGGGGATACCGTTCTCTGAAATTGATTATGTCATGAATGTCTTCGTTAATAAAAAACCTGGTACAGTTATGGCAGTTTGACAACGAAGGCTTCCCTACGAATGAGGCACAATAATACAGCCTAAGGTGCATATAATATGAATGTATTAAGTACAAAATGGTGTAAAATAACAACCTCTATATATCTTGTGTTTCGCAAATTACATTATGAGAATACTCATCTTAGTCCTATCTCCCAAAGCAGCATCAACTTGTTCCGCATACTGACCCCACAAGGTAATTGACAGCTTAAGTCCCTTGTTAATAAAAGTCGGATACGTATAAATGAATAGAAATGCTGAAATGTGTTATAAATAAGTAATTTAAGAATATGAGTAGTTTACATAGTATCTTGTAGCTCAAAACGGAGCTGCTTAACTGGTTTTCCATCAATTAAAGGATAATCAAGAGGTCTACATGAAACGACTTCGCCTATGACATCTGGAAACAAATAAGTAAACGTTAGACTATTGTCTCTTTTTATGTCTCGAGTGGGAGTGCAAATGGGTGATTTTGGAATACAGATAGATTTGTTAATTTTTAAACGACATTTTTAAAATATATTATGTCTCATGAAGGAGTATATATGTAAAACTAAAGTTTAAACGATAAAAGTTAAGATACATGACGACTTTATTAATATTGATTTAAAGATAAAAGTCCTAAAAAAAGACCCACCCAAGTGTAGGCACCAGTATGAGACAAAGCGATGAACCCGATTTTCAAGAAAAACCATTTAACGGGCAGCATATAAAACAAAAGCAATGCACCAGTTACTTATTTATTAAGTATATGACTGATCTATGGTTTTGCGATATATACATTCTTAAAGATATGATATGTCAAATTTTTGTTAAAAGAATATCTGTCTTATGTGTTAATGCTTCATTTTATATACTGTCACACCATTTATGTCCAACAATTAGTAAGTTACTGGCTACAACAGTTATGTAAACTTTATTTCACCCATTAATGATTGTCTACTTATTTACATTCATCATAGGTTTTCAATCTAACATCTGTATTCTATTAACCCATGATTAGTTATGATATATTATCAAAAACGGTTGATAGAAAACATTTGTATCTAATAAAAAATTAATTGTACAGAAAAACTGATAGAAATACTAACCATAAGCAACAATTTATTTGCATTTTTCTGTTTTAGTTTGACAGTGTGTATGTTTATATCTAATAAAAGGTAATTGTATAAAAAATTTGATAAAAACTATAAAAAAATGTACAACACACTAACCATAAGCAACAATAGAGTTTTTCTTTTCGCTGAGAACAGAGTCAAAAGGCCTAAAAATAAATCCGTATACTGATCCACCAATATCATCACATTTAGAGATTTTGGTTATCTCGTAAAATTAAAGACGATACTGGTGAGCAACGACATGGTGGTTTCCATGTCTCTCATTGATTTGAAAATCGGATAAGAAGTAGCATTGCCCTTGTTCCAGTTGGGAATCAAATTGCTTCACCAAGCCTTTTTTCACAGTAGCATGCATTTTAGTACCCTACAAAAAATGAATGTGTATGTATTCAATTACGTTTTCAAATAGTTGGAAATTGTTGTGAAATTTTTTTACCAGAAGCTATTACCTCTTCATCCATGAGAACCATGTCAATGGAGTAAGTTAGGAGCGGGTTTTTGAAATCGGGGTGTTTCCATAATTGGATTACCCGAACCTTGATTTTCCAATCATCTCTGAAAGGAGTCAGATCAGAAACCTTGGTTATTTTTGAATCCATATTTTGTTTTATTACGGAAAAAGAAAAGAAAAGCTAAAAGTGTGATTGGAACTCCAGGTTAGTTGAATCTTAAATAGGGGATCTGAGATTTAGGGTTCGTGATTCAAAATTTGAAATATCACTTCAAAATCGGATAATCAAAAAAATTATCCAAAGATTATGTACCGATAATTAAATAATTAAACTGAAAATTTATCCAAAGATTTAAAACAAAAAAATTAATACAAATATTATTTACCGATAATTAAAGATAATCAGACTTGCAACTTACAAGGATATATATCGGAGATTTATAAGCAGAAGCAGTTGATTGTGAGGGGATTTGGATGCATCGTACGTTTTTTGCAGCCACAAAAGACGGAGAAGCAGTTTTATGTGTGTAGATAGATAGAGAAGATGGTGGATAAGATAAAAGAACGTGTGGGATTTATTTATGACGTACAATATGACGTCAGACATGGGGGTTTGTCATTCAAAAAGATTTTCATATATTAGGAAATAAAGATAATTTACGTAGGTTGCATTACTTGACTTTTTAAGTGTCAAAATAGAAATATACTATACTTGGTGTTTTTATTTGAATATTTATAATTATGTGATTTGTTGATTTTTAATATACATATATGTTGTTTTTAAAATATAAAATTTAAAGAGTACAAAGTTGAGGGCCATTTGTTTATTTTATAAAGTTACTACAAAAATATAAAAAATTATAAGTTTACACTTAACTCCATATAATTTATTTAAAATTCAATCACTAAAGTTTTACTAATCCTTTCCTCTTTTTTTAAGTTATTATTTTCACAAATTTGACACATATATCTTTGTGTGTTTTTTTTATCAAATTCCTTCACCAAATTTTTTAATTTTGACTAAATTCAATTTAATTTTGACTTTTATCCACCAATCACATTGCTCTATTTTGCTTATTTGTCAAAATCAAGCAATTTGATTGGTCAAATTAATTTTTCTACAACCTCCACTTTTCACTAAAATTCTCACATAATCTAATTTTTTATTATATAAAAGATTTGAATAGAAATGGGAAAGACATATATACAAATTCAGTTCCTTTTGTATTAGCCTTCTTTTATCTCAGATAATCACCTGCCAGTTTACAAATGGTCAGCAAATTGCTTAGAACAGTTACAAACGAGCGTTCAGTTCAGTCGTGAGAGGGTATAATGAGAATTTCATGATTTAAAAATCATTTCTAAATGATTAATCATCAAATTGGGTAAATATGGAAAATTTGGTGTTTATGTTGGATACATATGTCAATATTAAATTTAGTTGGGTAATTATGACATTTCATTGTTTCATTGGCTATATATGGAATTAAGCCTATAAGTTTGGGTTTGACACGAAAATCCAAAATCGAATCGAATGAAACTCGAATTAAAACCGAATAAAAAATAAAACAGTCATAACCGAATCGAACCGAATTTAGGTTTTCTTTTTTTTTCGCGTTTTCGCCGTTTTTTTACGTATATCTCAGTTTTTACGTTTTCGTCTGTAAAATTACGTTTTCATCAGTATATTTACGTTTCCGTCAGTATTTTTAAACTTGTCTTCGATTTATTCCTTTTTCGTCAGTATTTTTACGTTTTCATCCGAATATTTACGTTTTCATCATAAATTTTATGTTTTCGTCTGTTTTTTTTACCTTTTCTACTTATTTTTTTTATGTTTTCGCCCGATTTTATCATTTTGTCCGATTTTTTCGTTTTCGTCAGTTTTTACGTTTTCGGCAGACTTTTTACGTTTTCATTTGATTTTTTTCGTTTTCGTCAGGTTTATACGTTTACGTCCGATTTTTTACGTTTTAGTCTAATTGTTTACGTTTTTATGTTTTCGTCCAATTTTTTACGTTTTCCTCCGTTTTTTACGTTTCAACCTAACTTTTTACGTTTTCCTCTGCGTTTTTATGTTTTCAACAGTACTTTCACGTTTTCGTCAGATTTTTTACGTTTTTATCAGCGTTTTTACGTTGTCATCAGTATTTTTTACGTTTTCCTCAGTAATTTTACGTTTTCATCAATATTTTTAAGTTTTCGTCAGTATTTTTACGTTTTCGTCAGGATTTTTACGTTTTCATCCGTATTTTTATGTTTTTGTCCGAAATGTGCAAGAAATTCTAACCAAAGCGTTAAAATTCGGACAAAAACGTTAAAAATCTGACGAAAACGTAAAAATACCGACGACGTTAAAAAATTGGATGAAAACGTAAAAATACTGATGAAAACGTAAAAAAAATTGACTAAAACCAAAAAATCGGACGAAAACATAAAAAATTGACAAAAACCTTAAAATTAGACGAAAACGTAAAAACTCATACGAAAACGTAAAAAACCTAACGAAGACGTAAAAACCGGACAAAAAATAAAAATATCGGACAATAATGTAAAAAGTCTGATGAAAACGTAAAAATGCTGAAGAAAACGTAAAAAAAAGTCAGACGAAAATGTAAAAAATCGGACGAAAACCAAAAGTCGGACGAAAACATAAAAAAATCAAACGAAAAAGTAGAAAACAGACAAAAACGTAAAAATTCAGACGAAAACGTAAATATTCGGACAAAAACGTAAAAATTCAGACGAAAACGTATAAATTCAGACAAAAACGTAAAATTATTGATGAAAACATAAAAATACCAACGTAAATGGAATAAATCGAAGGAAAACTTACAAATTCTGATGAAAATGTAAATATACTGATGTAAACATAAATTACTGAGGTTAATGTGACTGTTAGTGCAAACATTACGATGTTTAGTCGATATAATCTCTTCGTGTTTTGTTGATAACAAACGAATAAATCGCAATACATTATGGAAAATGTTAAGGTACTCGTAATCACTCAAGAATACATTTGTATACTTCTCTCGACACCTCCAAGATCGCGTTCGGCATGAATCACTCAAGGTATGAGTAAACATGTCATTAACCTAACTAAGTGATTAAGGATTAATATTTTCTTAAAACTCACATTTAATCAAATGTGACAAAAGATTTTAATAAACTTTATTTTTAAGAAAATGTTTTATTAAAAAGAAAATGGAAATTTGAGGAATATTCTAAAGAATATTCCCTAAGTTATATTCCAAAGAATATTCTTTAGTTTGAATTTGGCATATTCCAAATGCCAAAGGAATATCCTTTGAGGGTATAAATGGTATTTCCCCACTAAAGGACAAAAATGTACGGACTCCAAGCCGAGGTTCCTTAAATGAACCCACGGTTCTTTATTGATAAAGAACCGCGGTGACAATTAAGGAACCGCAGGTATTTATGACTGTTGCACTCTTTCCCAATAAATAGTGGATAATTTCCAGCTTTTCTTTCAACCCTTTTTGCACAGTTTCTTTCAAAATCATCTTAGATCCTTGATTAGTTAGTTTTGATTAATCTTGTTTAAGATGTGATTCTATCTTCAATCCTCTCATCCTCTCAAGTGCAAAGAGAAGAACACTTTCATTACTATGAAGTGTTGGGTTCACAACATGATGAAGATCTCTTCTTCTAGATCAAGTCATGAGTATTGTCTTCCTACAATGTAAACATGAAGATCCAAGTGAGGTGTATACTTGGACTTGATGTATGTGTAGAAGATCCAAGTTGTGGGTACACTTGGATGTGTTGTAAGGGTAGTATATCCAAGTGATGGGTATCCTTGGATTTGGTGTTATGAACCAAGTTATTTATATGCTTGGATATAGTGTTAGAGTCTTAGATCTAAGTGGTGTGTACTTAGATCTAAATGGTTTATGTGTTTAGGCCATAAAATACAAGGTTTGTTATGTTGGGCCATAAAACATAACTAGTGTAAAGATTGGTGTAGATGGGTGTAGGTTGGTCCCACCTAAGTTTAGGACTCGACATCTAGCCTTGTGTCAGAAAATGGTGAAGTAGGCGAAGTTGTGTAGATTGGTCCTACCTAAGATTAGGACTCGACATCTAGCTTAGTTTCGAAAATGTGTAAGCGACGTGTATGGTTTTCTCCGCCTTGAAAGGAGTCTTGTTAACTAATGAAGTAACTCTTGAGTTGGATACTCATGGAGTGGAGTAAGGCTGTTAGAAGTGTTTAAAGTGATGGTCATATAATATACCGTTGCGAAGCTCGTGGAAAATGCTACGTAATGGTGTCGAGAGTTCTATGTTATTATTATGTACGTAACATGAATTAGTCCCGAACACACAAATGAGGAAAGCCTTTGTCAAGTTTCCTTCTTAGTATAAAAGGAAACAACCTCCTCATGTGTGTGTGTGTCTCTCATAGTTTTTCCTTCCTTCTTGTTGTTAGAGAGAGAAACTATCCTTAGTTTTATCTCACTAGGAACATACTCCTTGTATCTTTCTCTTTCTTCTTCATCTAATCTAATATTCCATTCTTAGTTTTAATCTTGTTCTTGATCATCTTCTCTAATCTTGTTCTTATTTCATGTATTGTTCTTCGTCATCTACAAACATCACGTCTCACCTATAATCTTCATATTCGTGTTTCTTGATTCGTGTATAAAGGTCCTACAATTGGTATCAGTCGCCAAGGGATTTGTACTTAGCGTTTTGGTGGTTCTTGGTGGCTTAAAACCCTTTAAAGTTGCGATCCAAAGTGCCAAATTTTGTCATTTTCCGAGATCCACATTTCTAGGAAAAACTGCCAAAACTCCGCAATATTTTGAATATTGCGGAATTGTGTCATCTTGGTCATTGCGGATTCGAACCATTCCAGTATTGCGGAATCTTTGTTTTTGGAGTATTGCGGAATTGATTTCCTGATGTTGCGGAATCTTGTGTTAGAAGTGATTGCGGAATTATTGACTTTCGGATATTGCGGAATTATACCATACTAAATATTACGAAATCATTGATTTCCTGCTATTGCGGAATCCTGTGTTGCTAGGGTATTGCGGAATTATTGATTTGCCACATTGCGGAATCCTTGATTCTGACTTTGCGGAATCATAACAGTAATTACGGAATTGAATTGTTGGGATAATTGCGGAATTGAATCGTTTGGGGTATTGCGGAATTAATTCATTCCAAAGATTGTGGAATATTGCGGAATTGTGTACATTGGATTTTTGCGGAATTATTACCCATAATTGCGGAATCTTTCCATTGCGGAATTGTGGCATTGCAGAATCTTTCCATTGCGGAATTGTGGCATTGCAGATTCATATCATTTGCAACATTGCGATTTCATATCAGTTGCAACATTGCGAAATTTTGTATCTTTAGACTTAGCCACTATCTAAACTAGGTTCGTTGCATCGTTTACCAAAAAAAAAAAGTTTTTTGGCGGGAAAATACAAGGAAAATTTAGCTTTTCCTAGACCATCGTTAGGCCATTTAATCTTCGATTTCAAATTTTGGCGAAACGAAATTTTTTTCGACCCAATATTCAAATTTTTAGGCCAAAATTCGAATTTCTTTCGGTTTTAATTTTTGTCAAAAATTTTCAATTTTCAAATTTTTTCCTACTAGTTTTTGGCTATTTCTTACTCGATTTCAAAATTTGGCAATTCGCAAAATTTTCCGGTTTATATTATATCGGACTGAGGTATTTTTTGTCGGACTGGAAAATTTCGGCAAAATTTGATGTTTTGAGAATCCGAAACGCGCTTTCTACGAATTGAGATCCTGATTTACACACGACTTCTACAATGACGTATCAACAAGACTGTGATGCTGCGGGTATTGAGAATCGTGATTGCACTGCCAGAAAGAAGAGGGATGCTGCCTATCTCCAGTCGCAGCTTCTTATAACACAAAAGGAAGAAGCAGGAATTCCACTTCTAGCAAAAGAGTTTGATCTCATGGCATCTGCAGCAACATATGATGAGGAAGAAGATGTGACTACCAACTCTATCTTGATGGCTAATTCACAGCAAGCATCAACATCGGTAATTCAGGCTGATAGAGCTCCTGTGTATGATTCAGACGGTTCATCTGAGGTACACCCACGTCTCAATGATTATAAGTTATATAATATGTCTAATCTGGAGGAAGAGTATACTGAGTAACTTGAGCCTTCCACTGAGACACACGGGGATCAAATGAATAATAGCAATATTATTTCTAATGCGCCCACTATGGACTTTGAAGAGGATTTTCGTGACTGAACCACTATAAATCATCGTGTCGGTACTTTCCTTTACATTTATGTCTTTAATCTTATTGATGCATTTATATGTTGTTCTGTGTCATGTGCATCTCATAATCTAAACATCTAAGTTGCGGAAAATTTAAGGCTTAGTACATGTGTGCTTCATGTTTAGATTGTGGTCAAGTGTACATCACTTACTCTAAACATCTTAGTTGCAGAAAAGCTTATGCTTAGTACGTGTGTGCTTAGTGTTTAGACTATTGCTTGATGTACTCTTGATTTGATGTGTTTGTGTGTTTTCTTACTTCTAGTATTTATCTTTCAATCAAACACATCTCATATCTAGTCAAGCTTGATCGAGAATTTGATACCAAGGATTGTTTAAGATTAGCATTCAATAAATGGTTTCATCCACTGTCGGCGGTTCCCTAAATGGACCGGCGGTTCTTTATTGATAAAGAACCGCGGGTACAATAAAGAACCGCGCAGAGTAGATTAGACCGAAATGTTTTAAAAATGAACTAGAAACTATTCAACCCCCCTTCTAGTTTCTACAATTGGTATTAGAGCGAGGTTATTCAAGGTCTTTGAAGTATATTGTGCTTTAAAGCTTGGATCGATCTTTGCTCTAGTTTTTCAAAACAAATGGTTTTAAAAAAAAATAGAAACGATCATTGTATCAAATTTCCTATGAAGAATGATTACATATGAATTGTGTTTTATTGTTTCATTCGTACAAGTTTTGGTGTTAAATAAACTTTGGGAAATAGCTTGATTTAAAGTGTTTTTATTTTTGGAAGTATAAACATATTTTGTGTCATAATTAACTCTTAATTTCGAGTTTTATGTGTCTTAAATTATTTTTTAAAGTCCTAAGTCCTTCCAAAATGTTACCAAATGATTTTGGTCAACAACTCTTTTTTTGTCCTCTGACCGCGGTTCTTTAATTGTTCCCGGAGGTTTCTTATTAATAAGGAACAACAGTCAGTCCGACGCAGATTGCAATCTTTGAAAAATTATATAAAATCAATCGTAAGTCCTTAGAAGTCGTGCCACCCGCCTTTTTGAACGTAATTGAATTTACTTTCTATTAAAAATGCCTTCCAAACCTTTATTCAAACTTTAAAATTTGGATGTTTTCTATGTTCCATACTTTGTCCAAAGTATTTAGCGTCGGTTTGTCGTAAAACTTGTGTTTTACTCTTTTCTATTAAGTTGGACATCTCTTTTTGATATATCTTTGAAAATTGATATATTTATAAAGTGTTGAACTTAATTAAATTTTGAAATGGGTCGAAAACTATTTTCAAATAAAACCAAGCTATGTATACTTTGGTGTATCTAACACTCAAAACAAAGACGAATGCATTTGTGTTTTTTCTTTTGTCTTTGGACATTATTAAGTGATCATTACTATTGGTAGTAGTGTTACTTAGTTGTCTATTTATGTGTGCATTGCATATAGGATTATCATCTCTTGGTTTACAAATGTTACATAAACATCTTGTACACCTCGACTTGTTCATTAACACTATTAGCTTTGAAAGCTTTGTGAGCTTGTCAAATCTATTGATGATGGTCGTCTTACTCGATCATTGTGTTATTAGTTCAAGTAGATTAATGTCTCACTATAAAACATGAAACACCCTTTGAAAATCTTAGTTATTTTCTCTTAAAGGAGTGTTTGTGGGAATCAAGAAAGATTTCGATTAAATATCAATTCATTATTCAAACTATGATTGGTATCATTATCGAATCTAATTGACATGTTTTTTAGTGTAGACATGAATATGGTTTATTAATAATATACATCAGATCATAACTCACACTTGTGTTGATGATGGTATATTGAATCTACTTGTTCAAATTATTAGACATGTTTTGTTTAATAATTGCTTATAATGAACACTGGAGTCGGTTTGACAAAATGGATGTTTCATCCGAAATACTCAAGTAATTTACATTGCAATGCAATTTGTAAATGTGTCATTTCCGAAAGACCAGTCAAAAGTGTTCCTTTGTTTTGTGTAAACATTGTTTATACACTTCAAAGTTATTAGCCTCAAATTCTATTAAGGTAAATAACCTTAACTAGAATTGTTTGACAAGATATGTAATGGTGCATTCTTAACCCTCATTAGGTTGGGCATTGTGTCGTCATGCAAGTTTCATCCTTGTTACACTACATTAGGAAAATGTAGGAATTACATTTTGTCTAACTTGAGAATTACTACTAGAGAATTTATTGCACTAGAATCTTAATTTGACCTAACGATTGAATTACTTCCATGTGGGAAGTTAGGTTATTGTATAACTCGTAAAAATTGTCGTGCATATCTTTAATTGAGCACCTCTAGTGATAGTCTCATACTCATTCTCTAAATTGATTAAATGGCTCTTCCTAAATATGACTAGTGATAGTTTACTTTGATGAACTTTGTATGTCATTAGAAGTCTTTTTCTTTTGAAGCCATTAGGTTTTTCTTAGCCTTCTTCCTACGTGCTAATTGAACCTATGTGTTTTTCCTGTGTGTGTGTGTTCTAGTTTTTATTGCTCTTTAGCATATCTTTATGATAAGTTAGACTGGAACATTAGGATTTACCGAATTGGAAAAATTCCCATATCCTCCAAAACACACCCTCTGTGCGTGGATCCTTAATTGTCTAGCGGCTCCATATATATATGGAACCGCGGGTACAATTATTGAACCACGGGCAGAAGCTACCTGATATGAGTGATTTTAATCATATCATTTGTATCTAAAAACAAATAATAAATGCATAAAACCAATGAATATTGCCTTGTATATGTGTTTTTGTTGTTTAATGTGTGTAGGTACCAAAGTTAGCGAAAACCAGCAAAATCGACACGGGTTTTGAGGAAAAAGATCAACAAAGCCAAAATCAAGTTCGTTTTAGTGGATTTTAACTTAATGAAGGTGAAATGGGTCTTGTGGGCCCCACATTTGGTTAATGGGCTCAAAAGCCCATTTGAGGAGATATTGAATTAACTTTTACAAACATAAGCCCATCAAAGGCCCAATATATAATAACTATGGACGGATGATGTATATACTTGTAAAAATCCCAAGATTTATCCAAGCCCAATTCAATAAATATGAAACGTGTGGAGTGATTGTTTTGAACGGTTAAGTTATATACAAAGTTACTTTTGGTCAAACATTTATTCATAAACAGACTCACCACACACATTACTCTCGATGAAAACAAAGTTCATTATCTCTCACCTCTCAAAACCAAATAACCAGACCCAACTATCTTTCCAAACCCTAAATAACAAAAACAAATTGGGCTTTTTGATTTCAAGGCGCGTGTAACACACGCTTGGGAAATTAATTCCCAAGTATTTAGGATCAAGGAGATGCTCTCATTCATAGTGACGTGGCCTTTTTCTCTAGTGTGATTGGTTTAAACACCTCACAACAACCATATAGCCAATCCAATCAAGCCACATCAGCATACAACAAGCACAAGAAACACAACGGGTTGCCACCTTGGCAATCCGAGTGATTTATGGGCCATTTTCAGCCATAGATGATAAAGAGAAGAGAGAGATAAGAAGATCAAAGGTCAAGATTCAGCTTCATCATCAACAAACTACCCCCTTGTTCATCTATAAAGACCCCTGAAGAAATCAATATTTTCATCCTTTCTTTTATTTTTAAAGTTATAATGGTAGATTAGTTTTAGATAGATTTGTCTTATTTTTCTTTTAAATATTGTAATTTTCGAGTTTAATGAAATAAAATTCAATTTACTGTTTTGGATAAATTGTTAATTTCAGTTGTATGTTTTTTGAAAACTCTTGCAATCTATTGTTTAAAAGCTGTTATAACCGAGTCATTTGAATTAGCTTAATTAATAGCTAATTTGAGTGATAGATGAGAGATAGGGATTTTAGTGTTTATTCCCACTGAATAAATACAAAATAAAAAAAAAGTCTGCTAGGATCGTTTGAAGATACTGGTTCGATATATTGGTGATTCATGGTGTTGAAATTAGATGGTAGTTCGGATTTAGTTACCTGCTTTAGTCGGTTCAGCGCCGCACTACGACATCAACGGTTCTTCCTAAACAAAAATGGTTAAGCACTTGCTTATGTTTGAGTATATTTCTAGTTCTGAATTAATATCGGCTAGTTATGAATGAAAATATTTATATGTATTTTAATAAGTTGTTAGTATATTATTATCTGTTATCAACTGATTGAAGTAATTTTTATTTCACTTCATTTTTTTAACTGTTTATTTGGATTTTATTCTGTTTTATAACATGTTGAGTTATTAGGTAATAAGAGATGGTTGGACTAGTTTGAGCCTGTGATTGTTCTATTTATCTGTTAGGCTGTAGGATTTATTGTTATGTTGCGTGAATACCTCATGTGCTGAGAACGTTTTAGCTGTGATGTTATGAACTTTTTATGAGTCTTTTATGATTTTCGGTTTGAATGTTTGATGGTTTGTTATCAGCCTAATCTGCCGTAGTTGTTAGATCTATTTGAGCCGTTTAAAAGTATCTGATCTAATAGACTTTGTTTGATTAAAATTCAGTTAAGTTTAATACTGATATACAGAAGTTTAATGTGCAGCGTTAGTATGTTTCTATGAGCTCGAGATTATGAATTTCTATTAAAGAGGAGTGTAGGTCTGAGTATTTAGTTGGCTGAATTAGGGAATTATCGTTTTGATCTGTTGAACATTAATAGCTGTTTAGCTTTATTACTGTGAATTTTAAGCATGATTTGAGTCTGCTGAGTTTAATTTGGTCACTGATTTGGTATTAGTTTCTAAGTCTAGATTTCATTAATCTATGTAGTACATTTAGTCTGTTGAGTCTTCTCTTGTTTTTCTATAAAATATGCCTGCTGAAAAGGGTATGGATGTGTTGGATAAATATTGTTGCTGAGTGTTTAACTGTATCAATTTGTTGATTGCTATTAGTTTTTCTATTGATCTGTTAAATCTCAGTATACCAAACGAGTGTTTGGTTAACTAATTCATTAGACTGTTATTTTATCTATTCCAAAAAATATAATACAAAATATTTCACAAAATTATCTCCACAACTGGACTCGAACTCGTGACCTCCTGGTCACGTGCCCAAGGCGTTAACCATTTAGTCTAGCATTCTGTTTGTGTTTAATCTCAACTTTAATAATTATTATACCTTTATAGATTTAGCTGTCAGATTTAGTATCCATTTTAATTCATTGATTAAAATTTTAAATAATTTGTTTTACATTAATTTTATAAAGTTTGAAAAATAAATAAATAAAAACAAAATAAAATGTATTTTATTAATTTTAAAAATCTAAATTGTTTTTAAATTTAGTTTTTAAATAAATTAGATTCTAATTAAAATAGTTTTAAAATAGATTTTGTTTATAAAAAGTAAAAGTTAATTTTAAATAGATTAAATTTGTAATAGATTTTAAATATTGTTTTTTAAAATTAGTTTAAATTGGGTTTTAAATAGTGTAAAAGTAACTTTAATTAAATAGATAAGTTTTAATAGATTTTTAAATAGTTTTAATTTTAAATAGTTTTAATTTTTAATAAATGTCTCTTAGAATAAATATCGGGGAACGATTCATGTACTTTAGGATTTTAATTAAAAAATTGTAGGAGTAATTTTAGATTAAAAACCGAAAACCAATTCAAATCGATTGTCCAAATTGAAACAAAACGTCTTAAATTCACTTGATCCTTGTGTACAACGAACTTGGATCATCCACGTGTTTAATTAAATTCGTCTTCGACTTATTTGTGGATTATTACCTTTTCCTAAGGGTAATTTCCTAAATTTGTCCTATACCGTGTCTAATTAAAATACACCGACATTCCACGACACATCAAAAGTTTTGGCGCCGCTGTCGGGGATTTTGTGTATGATTCGTTTTGTGGAGATTTGTTGATCATTGATTTGAAGACCCTTTCAGTCCTTGGAAAGTTTTGTTATTTTTCTATTATATATAGTATGTATCGTTTTTCGTGTTTTTTGTGATTATTATATTATATTACGTAGAACAATAAATTTTCCTACTTCCAAATAAGACCTTAGTTGGGATTTCATCACCTAGCTATTGTATTCGAATCCAAAACAAAAATAAAAGGCAAAATAGATAAATACTAATAAAGTTTGAACTCAATTTATACAAACTATAAGGTGGGTATAAGGCGACGTGCTATAAAAGACCGTCTAAGGAAAAAGGTTTTTAAGTGCTTTGTGCCACCTCGTTTCCCCGCTTGCTTGTGTGTATATTGAGAGAGACGACCGATTATTGGTTTGCCGACTCAAGTAGAATTATATCTTATTTTACTTATTGAACCTCGAGACGGTTAGGTTTTAACCCACGTTTCAAAGTCGACCGAGGGTAATTTACTTCCATAGTAATTATCCTTACTCCTTATTTTTGTCAATCTTTGACTGATTTATGAAAAATACCAGAAAATAATCTTCTTAATCCTCTATCATGTTTAATTCTTTTTCTCCTCACCCTCCAATTTCTAATTCTTCCATGAATTCCTTCGTCAATTGTGTAGGGTGTGGAGAACCGTTATATGGTCTTTTACCATGTCGGTGGTGTACGTGTGAGTGTTGTGGAAATGATTTACGTCACGATTTACGAGTTGGATTTTGTCCTTTTTGTAATGAAAAAACTTCATGTGGAAATCCGAATTTTTCGAATAGTTCTCTCGATTTTTACCCACCTCCACACGCCACATACGAGACACCCTCGTGTGAGTTATGTGGAAACGATTCTTATTTTGGAATTAATTGTTCACATCGGTTCTCTCTTAATTAGAACCGAGCTACAATCAAAACTTTAGTGATAATTGTTATCCACAAGATTTACCGAGTTTTTCACAATAATATCTTTGTTGTGAGTATTGTGGAGGTCCTCACGAGAGTTTTTATTGTCAACCAAGGGATAAAAAAATTTATGAGCCCTTTTCTCTCGAGAGTGAAAATTTTAAACGACTTGAAACATTGTTTCAACAAATAATGAATCAAAGAAATGTTGAAGTTGTTGAAAAGAGCATTGAAGATATGTTGTTAGAAAAGAGACAAATCGATCAAGAGATTAACGATATAACTAATGAATTGGGAAGTCGAATATATCATGGAGAAATAATTAATGAGGGATTTAAAAGAGAGTGTGAAATTAAGATTTGACAACTTTCGCAAGATTATAATGTATTAAGCATTGAGATTTGAAAGAAAGAACAAGCTCAAGAGGAAGCTAAATATCTTTCAACTCGTGAACTCGAGCGTTCTCTTCTTATTGACGATGACAAGGAGAGTACTATTTCATTGAGAGATCTTATTGCTCTACATCCTTCGTCTAGTGCAATCGTACTTCCTTTTCATGTCTTGCCGGCTATGGAGCCTGAGAATTCACCCATCCTAGATGATGAGGATATCTTTGACCTCACTCCATCTCATGACATCACCACTCCTATTCATGATTCTTCCACCGTGGAACCCAAAATTTCTCTAAGCAAGGGGGACGAGCATATTAGCACTATTTCGGACACCGAATCGGAAGAAGTAATAAAGTCTAGTGTTGAGATCCTTGTCCAAAACCCAAGAGAGTTCGAGGGTATTTCCAATGAAACGTGTGATTTGCCACATTGTGATGACTCTACTTCTTCCAATCACTTTGAGATTTTCTCCAATTCTAATGATGAAAATTGTGATGGAAATGAAGATTTTGAGTATGATTCGACTTCTAGTGAATTTTCTAATGAGCAGTTCTCTGATGAACTTTCTTATAAAGATGATATTCACGACTCAGATTTTGAGGGGTTTCCCAATGAACCTACTCTTCTTCACCCATGTGACAATCGTGGTTTTGAGGTTCGTCACTTGGTCTTATTTTAAGGTTAATTTATGTGTGATTATATGATTTGCGTGTTTACATGTTATTTTACGTGAACGAGGTTGGTGTGGATATCGTTTATGGGTATAAAGTACTCATAAGTAAATCGAGAAACGGTTATTTCATGTTCATGAGCTCACAAATTAGTGACTATGAAATGAAATGGTGTTATTTTGGTGTTTTACGTATACGTATAAGTATTATAGTAAATCGTATTTTTTTTTACGATTTGGGGTTTAGCATTTAGAGGTCTCGGGTAAGGTGTTTAGTCATGTGAGTATTTTTCGGGATGGTTTTAAGTCATTTAGGACTTAGTTATAAAGTTTATTTCAAAATTTAAGATTTTTTTTTAAATCTGTATATTTTACGTTTTTTCGGTATACGCGTAAAATTGACTAGTTTACGGTTTTAAGGTTTCGGAGGCTTTAGGAGCTGAAATAAATTAAGGTAAATTAAGGTATTACTAATAACATAATAATAAGTAATAAAAAGAAAAAAAAATAAAAAAAAATAAATGTTAAAGTCGGTTTAGGCAGATTTAAAAGAAAGAAAAGGGAAAAAAAGGAAAAAAGGGAACCGGGCTTTTGTAATGGGCCAAGGACTTGTTAGGAAATTATATAAAGAATTTTTATTTACTAAAAACACATCATAATCCCCTAGAGATCAAGCTTAAGTCGAAATCAATGGAGTCTATTTAGGGTTCTTCATTAATTTTTCTTCTTTCAAAAATTCTAAGGTAAAATCTTCAATACACTTTTTAATTAAATTGTTTTTAATTCTCTTACAATCAGTACATGATGGATCTAAGGTTAAGTTAATTATGAATTCTGTATTATAATGGTATAAACATGATTAGATTAATTAGAGATAATAATTATACATGGTGATGGTAATTAATTAAGCTAATTGTGTTAAATTCGTTTTTAAAAACTGGGCAAAATTTTATGTCAGTTGTTTTGATCATATCTAGAGTTCTACAAACCCTTAATTTGCGATCCAAGCATCCCTGAATAGGTATTTGAAGTAGTTTTCAATTGCAAGAAACGAGAACTAAATTGGAGGTCGGGAGGTGGGTCAAATACAGGTTAAACAGTCGGAGGTCAAAACAGTTTTGAAATCAGTCGGGTTTAATTTAATGTTTTATGGTGATTGGGGTACTTAGGAGTACACTTGAGCCCTCTAATGAGCATGGTAGTTGGTTTATATATTAAATAAGAGACCTGAAGGGTGGCTAAGCAAATGGGTTAGGGTAAGACCCCCTAATCATAACAAACTTTTTGTATGTTCAAAATCAGTAATATACGGATAGGCAGAAGTATATATATATATATATATATATATATATATATATATATATATATATATATATATATATATATATATATATATATATATATATATATATATATATATATATATATATATATATATATATATATATATATATATATATATATATATATATATATATATATATATATATATATATATATATATATATATATATATATATATATATATATATATATATATATATATATATATATATATATATATATATATATATATATATATATATATATATATATATATATATATATATATATATATATATATATATATATATATATATATATATATATATATATATATATATATATATATATATATATATATATATATATATATATATATATATATATATATATATATATATATATATATATATATATATATATATATATATATATCGGGGCCTTAACAGTAGCTTTAAGGTTGGGGCAAAAGGGAGGAGTTAGCTGACATATGTAAGGGCATAGGGTTTCCTTTACAAAGATCATGGGTATGGTTAGGTGGGCGTTTGGCTTATATTTTGGAGACCTAAAAACCGGGACTGTTTTGGGTAAAATGTAAATGAGACGGGTTATGAAGTAAACTAAGTTAAGGGCTTTATGGAGGGGTGTAATGAGATGCTTAGAGCATATAAATGAGGTATATATATGGGACAAGGTTAGATGTCCATCATGGGTTGATGAGCTATCTTAGTGTTTGGTTCATGTTTTGATTGTGTGCTTTTGGTTGTTAGCTTTTTGCTAGTGCGCGGATTTTTGGAAAAGCTCAATCAGGTGAGTTTCATAGTCCCATATCTTTTAATGATTTTCACTTCCAGATGGGATGTAAGAGGCACTGTATGGTTTTGTAACTAATGTTGTGAATGTTTTTATGGTTTGTGATGGACTTGTGTTTGCACTTATGTGATTAACTGCTATGTGATTCTTGATTGTGTTTATGATTTGGATCGGGGACACGTACCGTCTCAGTTATTGTGGTTTGACTTGGTACCAAGGGGATGTTGACAAGGCGGGGCCTTGGGGAGGTACATAGATGTGTGAGCATCTATGGGACCAATGGATAATGACAAGGCGGGGCCTTGGGATTGGTACATAGGTGTATGGGCGCCTATGGTACCATGGTGTTTGGTAAGGCTGGGAGCCTTGGATTTGGTTTGGAATGATTGGTCTTGAATGTTAGTTGTTAATGCATACTTGTAGCACATTGTCCATATGTTTAGTGGTTTATGGTTGTTCACAGCTTATTATAGTCTATTTTTGGTTGGAGTCTAAACCTATGACTCTCACCAACATTATGTTGACGTGTTTTAGTGTCTCTTTCAAGTGATAAAGTGGTTAAGTGTGAGAACATATGTGGCTAGGATTGGAGTCGCGTAGGAATGCATTTAGAAGGAGATCCCCGTTCCTTCTTAGTTTATTTTTCTGTTTGTTTCAATAAGTGATACTATGAACCTATATGTTGATTTGTTTGTGTTATTTGTTTGTCTTGGGTAAGAGGTAGGACTGTTACTTACTTACCTAGACTCCTGCATTGATGAGATATTGTCATGACATTTGTGTAAGCTTTTATGACATTTCTAATTCATATAGTTCTCTCTATGGACACGCTATTGTTGTGATGATATCCATGCGTCGCGTCCCATATTCCGCCATGGTGGGGTGTGACAGAATGTTATTAAGAGCCAATGGTTATAGAGAATTAGGTTGCCTAGTCTAGTAA
This sequence comes from Glebionis coronaria, assembly GCA_025667525.1. Taxonomy (NCBI): domain Eukaryota; kingdom Viridiplantae; phylum Streptophyta; class Magnoliopsida; order Asterales; family Asteraceae; genus Glebionis; species Glebionis coronaria. The sequence continues at coordinate 84,968,579 of CM046879.1, read as the reverse complement.
CCTAGTCTATAGCTTAAGGGTCCCTACATATAGGCGTCATAGGAGTATGTGTGCATTTTATATTAATTAAAGTTTTATGGATGTTATTGGTTTTTACTTGTGATGTTTGTTAAGTTTTGACTAGTATGGGTTGAACCATAGTAGTTCATACTTAGCCACATGTTATTTTCTTTTCGGGATGTGACTAGTGCTGGTAGAACCATAATCATCCACGCTAGTCATTGTCGTATTTTGCTTAAATTGTACATTATAGTACATAATTTGGTACATGGTAGTTTCTATCTTTTGTTGGGTTATTTTATGTACCTGAGGTATAGTATTTTTCTTTTGATGTTTAAGTCATGTTCCCTAAGAATCATGTGGTGGTTCGAGTTATTAGGAGTAGGTGGATATGAAGGATTTTAAAATTTTTCCACTCTTATGGGAGACATGACTTATAACTGATTATGTTTTCATTTTGGATTTAGTCTATGCTGTTTTAGCTAGACTATGGATTTATGTATTTCAAGAGTTTGACTATGTTATTTTAATGGATGGAGTTTTGGACTTTTTTTGGTTATGTGGTTATGAGCTTATGTGAGTGGATGGATATATGTGTTATGTGTTGTATTAATTCTTATAAGTGTCATCATAGTTTTGAGTGCATTGGGGAAGGGTAATTGTATAAGTATGGTGGCCAACATAGTTATACAAGTACCACAACTTCAATGGATTCCTAAGTATGATTGCATGAAAGAGGGTTAGTACATGCTTGTGTAGTAGATGTTAGACGGATTTAAGTATATGTATCCAGATATGCCTATATATGTATGATCCCCTACAATTATCGATCGTATCCTTAGGAGGGTGGCTAGCTCGCTTTTTTTATATTAAACCTCCGTTGTAGCGTATTCTTTGAGTTTCGTATTTCACGTGTACGTTTTAAAATGGTGTTCTTGGTTTTAAGTCTATTGAAATAACTTGGGATTTCTTTTGAGATAATGAAATCTTTTGTGTTGGGTCTTACATTTCTTTTGGTCGGTATATATTGAAAAAAAGGGACTTGGAAATCCACTATAGAGTTAGATAGTTGGTTGTATTCGGTAAAATAAGGGTAAGGTGTTGGAGTCGTGTTTGAAACAAGATGTAACATAAGATTTTTTTTAATCAACACTTATTTATTTCAAATTCTAAAAGACTTTCTTTAAAATAAAGCGAAATAAAATTTCTTTCTACTTAAATAGTTTATATAAGTGAGCTTAATCAATATACGTCATTTATAATTATTTATGCAAGACTAAACAAAGTTCATGAAAATTTAACATACATTTATTTCTTTTCATTTAAAAAGGATTACATTAATTACTAAGAGGATTCTTTAGTTTCTTTTAAAAAACAACTAGTATAAAACTGTTTTGGTCATAACTTGTTCGTTTTTAAAGCTTTTTGGGTGATTCAAAAGCCTAAAAATATGTACTCGGAATGTACTTTTCAAATATTTGGTATGTATAGTCACGGGGTGTCAGTAGCTTGATCGAAATTTTGGTACAAGTGACGAGTTCAAGGTTGAGTTTTGAATAGTAGTTTTTTTATGATTTGGGATGCACGGAATACCTAGTCTTTGAGTTGAGTTTTGAGATCGTCTAGAAGGTTGTTTGTAGATTGTTTGAGTCACATAGATGTGGTGAGGAAAGAAAAAAAAATATTCTTTTGTAAAAGTCGATCTTGTGCATGGTTTAAATAATATGTCGCGGGGCATAAGATGTTTTGGTTGCCATTAAGTGTTTCTTGGATCATTTTTCGTTGTCATGAGTCATTTGAATTGGTACATGTTTGAGTTTACCTTTTGAGTTTTCGTGGTTTTTGTCTGTTTTAACTCGTGTACGTGAAATGTCGTTAGTTATCCGTGGGTTTGATTCGTTGATCGTATCTAGTGGATTCAGGATGTAGTTTTGGGTTCGTATTGATAGGGAGCGTTGAGGTAGACATATGAAATACTTGGTTGCGCCTACACGATTAAGTAGGTGGCCCTAAGAGAATGGTCGGAATGCCCTTAGTGGGGATGAAAGAGTTAAAAGTTCGTAGACGAACTAATGTGGTCATGAGGTCTCTTAGGAGTGCCAAGGGAGATGAATAGAGATTTGTATAATGTATGGATATTGGCACAAGTAACGCGCCATAGAGAGTGTTGGAAGGGGATATAATACCTCAAAGGTATTTATGATTGTTCGTAAGGCATGTAAGTTTTCCGAAAATTTCCTGAGATTTAGTAGGTTTGCCTATTACTGTGAGGTAGAACCATGAATAGAGCAAGTAGGAGAAGTGAGAGGAGTTGTAGTTAGTGCCTTTCCAAGGAAATTGTTAAGGAATGATTTTAAGAGCAAGAGTTGTTAGAAATTGCAACGGATGCAAGGTAAAATTTGAGTTGCTTAGTAGTAGATTGGCTGTGAAAAGCGGTTGAGTGGTCTGGTAAGAGGAAGTATTGGTCTTTTAGAATACGTGTAGATTTTCGCGAGTAGAACGAGGTAGAAATTTATTCGTATTGCTTCTAAGAGAGGGTGCAAGGAGGACGTAGTTGAAACTGCTAAGAATGTTGTATGAACGCTTTGGGTTTACGTTTATGATATTGGCTTCGCCGAGGCGCTAACAGTTTTCATGGAGTCAATGAACCGGGGGTGCATGACAATATATAAACGAGTTGTCATCGGCAGCGTCGACGACATCTTGATCTACTCAAATCTAAGAAGGAGAGTGAGGCAAATTATGAGTTGGTTTTGGAGTTGTTAGGAAAGGGAATTATACGTGAGATTTTCAAGTGTGAGTTTTAGGATTAAGTTGGCCAGGACGAGTAGTCAGAGATGATAGCATATCGTGGAACCAGCAAGGGGCAAAGTGAAGAAGGGTGAGAAAGCGTTTTGGAGGCTGAAGAGGTGGATTGGATAATGAGCAGATCTTGGAATTATCGGAAGGACTGGAAGAATTCGCGAAGCATGACGATACGTGGAGCAAGGATTTGGATGTATACGAGAACGACAAAGAAAGGCGGTTGTTTATACGTTGTGGGAACTAAAGATTTGGAAGAACTAGATAGACTTAGTTAGTGGAGCTGGATTGTTATATCTGCCTAGAATGCTAGAGGCATTTGGGGTACGAGACGTTGAGAATGATCTATACAGATCATGAACGTCTCCAACACATATTTAATCATCTTGATTAAACATTTGGAAAAGGTGATGGGTGGAGTTAAGTGATGAAAGAAAATTGCAAGGCCAAGTACCATCTGGGAAAGGCAAGCATGGTTGATGAGACATGGAATAAGAAGAATGAAGTGAAGCTGAGATGAAATTGAACTATATGGATGACGTATTAGGGTGGTTCGGATGAAGGATGTAGGTTGCACGAGTTGAGTTGTCTAAAGCATAGAACGCATCAACATGTATGTTGCGTGGCTTGGACAATCATATGGAGAAAAGGGACGTAGACTATACTTCCTACATAGATAGGAGTAGCTTAGAAAGGGCGATGTAAGGACGAAGTTGGTGAAAGGGATACATAATGGGGTGGAGGAATAAGTACGATGAGAGTTGGGTTATAGTCGATAGACTGACTAATTCATCTCATATTTCAAGAGGAATGAGAAGTCACGTAGTTGAGAAGTTGGAAGGATTGCGTACGGATGTGATGGAATAGAGGGTTTTGCGTAAAAGTTAGCCTAATATGTATGGAATGCCTTATGAAGGATTATGGCAAGGGAAGAAACGATGGGAAGGAAGCGTAGTATACCGTTGATAGACTAATTTTTGGTATGAGCATACTATAGGGGTAATTGAGAAAGACGCCTAGAGCATTGGCGTGATATTTGGAGATAGTTGGAGAACGCATTATATTAGGAAGAATTCTCCTACAAAGAGAGAGTCACCGGTGAGAGGGGCATATTCCCCATTGATGAGGATGTAAGGAATAAAGGAGGAAACACCTAAATTATAGGCTGAAGACGGGATATAAGATGGTATGGAAATTAAGATTGTGGAGAGACAAGCGAAAAGTAGTATGGAGGAAGAATGATTTGAGGGAGCAAGAGGTTGTGAAGATAGTAGGGTGATATTGAAGAGAAACCGTTAGAGCAAGAGGTTAGTAGTCATGAACAATGGAACGTCCACCTAGAGAAAAGGTGTAACACATGTTAGTATGAAGGATGGTTAGTTACTTGGTGCCGAGCATGGGAAAGCAAGGATGAGGTGGTGGTTATGACATGTTTCTTGTGAATATTATGGGAAGCTTTTGGTTATGCAATCCTGCATATACCATTGGATGTGTTTACGGTTGGGAGAACTTCCGAATGATGGAAAATCCGTAGAGGATAGAAGCCGTTAGGTATGGTGATAGGAATTGTAGTAGAAACCGCGGGAGTTAATTCATAGGAGATGAGGTGGATCACCGTTACAGTGGGATGAAGTTAGAAGCGGCCAACGTATTGGACCAGAGGTGGATCGGAAAACTATGGAGGTGGTGGCAGTGACTCAGTAGAGGTTAAAAATAGCAAAGAACCGACAAGAGAGCTATGCGGACAAGAGGCGTAAGCCGTTGAGATTTGAGATAAAGTTATGCTAAAGGTTTTACCATGGAAAGGGGTGATGCGGTTTGGAAAGAAAAGGGAAGTTAGCACCTAGATTTGTGGGTCCATTTGAAATCCTTGAAAGGATTGGGCTAGTGGCGTATAGGTTGAGATTACCGGAGGAATTGAGTAGTGTGCATGACGTATTTCATGTATCAAACTTGAGGAAATACTTAGCAAGAACTGACTTGCAAGTACCGTTAGATGATATTAGTATAGATACGAGTCTTCATTTTATCGAAGATCCGATAGAGATTTTGGGTCGTGAAGCTAGGACGTTGGATAAAAAGGGTAATATACCGTAGTTACGGGTAGATGGAATTTGGAACGTGGACTAGAGTTCACGTTGGAACGGAAGGATTTATGAGGAGCAAGTTTCCTCAGCTAATTGATAATGACGATCCTAAGGAGTAAATGTCGGGACGAGATTTCTATTAGGAGGGAGTGATGTGACAACCGTGGTTTTGAGGTTCGTCACTTGGTCTTATTTTAAGGTTAATTTATGTGTGACTATGTGATTTGCGTGTTTACATGTTATTTTGCGTGAACGAGGTTGGTGTGGATATCGTTTATGGGTATAAAGTACTCATAAGTAAATCGAGGAACGGTTATTTAATGTTCATGAGCTCACAAATTAGTGACTATGAAATGAAATGGTGTTATTTTGGTGTTTTACGTATACGTATAAGTATTATAGTAAATCGTTTTTTTTTACGATTTGGGGTTTAGCATTTAGAGGTCTCGGGTAAGGTGTTTAGTCATGTGAGTATTTTTCGGGATGGTTTTAAGTCATATAGGACTTAGTTATAAAGTTTATTTCAAAATTTAAGATTTTTTTAAAACTGTATATTTTACGTTTTTTCGGTATACGCGTAAAATTGACTAGTTTTACGGTTTTAAGGTTTCAGAGGCTTTAGGAGCTGAAATAAATTAAGGTAAATTAAGGTATTATTAATAACATAATAATAAGTAATAAAAAGAAAAAAAAATAAAAAAAAATATATGTTAAAGTCGGTTTAGGCCGATTAAAAAGAAAGAAAAGGGAAAAAAGGAAAAAAAAGGGAACCGGGCTTTCGTAATGGGCCAAGGACTTGTTAGGAAATTATATAAAGACTTTTTATTTACTAAAAACACATCATAATCCTCTGGAGATCAATCTTAAGTCGAAATCAATGGAATCTATTTAGGATTCTTCATTAATTTTTCTTCTTTCAAAAATTCTAAGGTAAAATTTTCAATACACTTTTTAATTAAATTGTTTTTAATAATCTTACAATCAATACATGATGGATCTAAGGTTAAGTTAATTATGAATTATGTATTATAATGGTATAAACATGATTAGATTAATTAGAGATAATAATTATACATGGTGATGGTAATTAATTAAGCTGATTGTGTTAAATTCGTTTTTTAAAAACTAGGCAAAATTTTATGTCAGTTGTTTTGATCATATCTAGAGTTCTACAAACCCTTATTTTGCGATCCAAGCGTCCCTGATTAGGTATTTGAAGTGGCTTTCAAATTCAAGAAACGAGAACTAAATTGGAGGTCGGGAGGTGGGTCAAATACATGTTAAACAGTCAGAGGTCAAAATAGTTTTGAAATCAGTCGGGTTTAATTTAATGTTTTAAGGTGATTGGGGTACTTAGGAGTACACTTGAGCCTTCTAATGAGCATGGTAGTTGGTTTATATATTAAATAAGAGACCTGAAGGGTGGCTAAGCAAATGGGTTAGGGTAAGACCCCCTAATCATAACAAACTTTTTGTATGTTCAAAATCGGTAATATGCGGATAGGCAGAAGTATATATATGTATCGGGGCCTTAACAATAGCTTTAAGGTTGGGGCAAAAGGGATGAGTTAGTTGACATATGTAAGGGCATATGGTTTCCTTTACAGAGATCATGGGTATGGTTAGGTGGGCGTTTGGCTTATAGTTTGGAGACCTAAAAACCGGGATTGTTTTGGGTAAAATGTTAACGAGACGGGTTATGAAGTAAACTAAGTTAAGGGCTTTATAGAGGGGTGTAACGAGATGTTTAGAGCATATAAATGATGTATATATATGGGACAGGGTTAGATGTCCATCATGGGTTGATGAGCCATCTTAGTGTTTGGTTCATGTTTTGATTGTGTGCTTTTGGTTGTTAGTTTTTTGCTAGTGCGCGGATTTTTGGAGAAGCTCAATCAGGTGAGTTTCATAGTCCCATATCTTTTAATGATTTTCACTTCCAGATGGGATGGAAGAGGCACTGTATGGTTTTGAAACTAATGCTGTGAATATTTTTATGGTTTTTTATGGACTTGTGTGTGCACTTATGTGATTAACTGCTTTGTGATTCTTGATTGTGTTTATGATTTGGATCGGAGGACACGTACCGTCTCAGTTATTGTGGTTTGACTTGGTACCAAAGGGATGTTGACAAGGCGGGGCCTTGGGGATGTACATAGATGTGTGAGCATCTATGGGACCAATGGATAATGACAAGGCGGGGCCTTGGGGTTGGTACATAGGTGTATGGGCGCCTATGGTACCATGGTGTTTGGTAAGGCTGGAAGCCTTGGATTTGGTTTGGAATGATTGATCTTGAATGTTAGTTGTTAATGCATACTTGTAGCACATTGTCCATATGTTTAGTGGTTTATGGTTGTTCACAGCTTATTATAATCTATTTTCGGTTGGAGTCTAAACCTATGACTCTCACCAACATTATGTTGACGTGTTTTAGTGTCTCTTTCAGGTGATAAAGTGGTTAAGCGTGAGAACATATGTCGCTAGGATTGGAGTCGCGTAGGAATGCATTTAGAAGGAGATCCCCGTTCCTTCTTAGTTTATTTTTCTATTTGTTTCAATAAGTTATACTATGAACCTATATGTTGATTTGTTTGTGTTATTTATTTGTCTTGGGTAAGAGGTAGGAATGTTACCTACTTACCTAGACTCCTGCATTGATGAGATATTGTCATGACATTTGTGTCACCTTTTATGACATTTCTAGTTCATATAGTTCTCTCTATGGACACGCAATTGTTGTGATCATATCCATGCGTCGCGTCCCATATTCCGCCATGGTGGTGTGTGACAACCCATTTCCACCGGGAAATGAGGATGATAGTGATCCGGTTTTTGAGAGGTTCACCTTTGAACTTGCTCCTTTAGACCCATTTCCAACAGGAAATGAGGTTGATTTGACTATTCCGGTCCTTGAGAAGTTCTCCGATGAACTTACTCATTTAGATGTGGAAGACGTGATTCTTCGTGAAAAATTATCGAACGTCTATCTTCTCATTTCTAAGATCGAAGCCTTGAATTCTAAGCCTAATGCCAAGTCTTTCTCTCCATCTCCTATTCCCGTTGAGGATAGTGATCCACTTATGGAGGAGATTGACATGTTTCTTGCTTCTAATGATTCGATACCACCGGGTGTTGATGAATTTGACCCGGAGTGGGACGCTCTCTTTTTAGAGAATTTACTTGATGATGATTTCGTCCCAAGTCCTCTTCCCACCCACTTTGACCTTAATGTGCAGGTTTTTCATGTGTCTCATATTGAGTACCATGACTCGATTGATCACATTTCTAAGGGTGAAATGGTCGTTAAAGATAAAAATGTTGATTCCACTATGGATGAAACTTTTATCCCACCTTTACCATGTGCTTTTAATGCTCATGGATTAGCATGGGGGGACGACACCGTGTTGTCTATTCCTTTCTCTCCTGAGGACGAGGTATTCGATCCTGGAATCATTGATTTAGGGAAATCTCGGCCTTTCATAGATGCAATAATTGAAAGACTTTTCGATCATCTTGGTGCGAGTTTATCTCGGGGAGCATGCTATCTCCATTTCGTGATTTGTGACTACCATCTCATTTTGGAGATTTGTGTTGGAGTTTCATCCTTTCGTTTGTCATCCGACAACGAGGATGAGATCTTTGACCCCGGCATCGTGCTTTATTATGGATTTTATTCCATTATGCCGGTTTTCACCACTTTCCCTAAGGACCAATGAATGCGGGGATCGAGTCGAGCTCATGACTCGGTTAACAAAAACGAGGTGTCTTGTGGGGGAGTCTCATACATTCTATCTTCTATCTATTTTCTAACACTAATAAGGCTTGATCTTTCAAGCTCGTGCTCGTGTTTTGTTGTGTTGTGAAGACCCTAATCTTTGAAGACTCTCGTGTTCGGTTTTTGCCGGTCCACTTGATCTTCCATACTTTTATTGTCAAAAGGTACACACACTCTATCCTTTGATTTTTATCGACTAACGTTTTATCTTGAGGCATAATTAATGAACGGCTTATAGATTTACGTGCTCTTTCCATGTTACGACTTTTGCATTAGACTCTTCGTGTTTTAGCAAGGGGGTGTTACTCTTGAGCTAAGAAACATTGAGGACAATGTTTGGTTTTAGCATGGGGGAGTCAATCAATATAATCGCTTGCAATTGCTTTTGTCGTGTCTAAACGTAATCGTTTTTCTCGTTTTTCATAAAAAAATAAAAATTTTAGTGTTATTTTAAGTTTTAATAAATAAAATAAGTGCCTTTGACACAAATGTAGGCTTTCCTTTGGTGAAAATATAAATAGTTTTTGACTCGACTCGGTTTTTACCTTAGCTTTTTTCTTAACGTGTTTAAATCAAGTTTTGCTAGGCTTTTAAATAGGGAACTTTAAAACGCGAAAGTCTTAACTCATTCGCAAGTTCCTATAATTGATCCTAGAAAGTCGTTTATCAAGGGAACTTTAGAACGCAAATTCTAAAACTTGAAAAGAGTCTAAGAAGATGCAAGATCCTATAGATGACTTGAAAACCCGAAACTTTGATTTAATAGGCTAAGTATCCATTAATTTCACATTTTTGAAATTTTACAATATGGAGAATAAGAGATGATAAAGTTTAATCATAAGTTTTTAAGGTTAATTCTTCCTTGTGTAAATATTTTTGTGTTTGATTTAATCTCCTCGTATTTATTTTTTAGGCTTGAATAATTAATTGCTTAATAAATGAAGTTTTTAGCGGTTTATGCTTAATATCTTAACTCGTAACTCCTTTTTTTTCTTCCCTTGTAATTAAAGTGAGAACACATTAAGGGTGTCAGCGTCATGGACTTTTGATCATGGGATTGCGGAAATTTGGCTTACTATACATATCATATTAATAAGAAGAATAAATAAAAACATGTTCTCTATGAGCCTTCGGGTGGGAGTCATGTAGCACAAACCTTGTCATTAGAGCCTTAGGGTGTATGGCATGGGGACGTGTTTAATAAAAATTGCTTTATCATCATGAGCCATAAGGTGGGATGGTGAATGTCAATTCCTTTATTTTTGTCCAATGAGCCTTCGGGTGTGGATTATAAATAAGGAGCACTTTTACATCTTAAAGAGCCACATTGGGATATGATGTAATTATTGCTAACTCCATTAATAATGTCATAATTGACTTTGGAGGATTTATTGTTACTTTAAGTAGACCTATTAGCCAAATTTCGGATCCGGGGATTTATCCCTCAAATCGTGTTAAGTTATCCTTGATGTGGGCTTTACTTTAGTGACAATGGTTTTTGAAGTCGAGGTTAGGTTTTGAGTGTTGAGTTTACACCATTTTTGCCTTCATTTTTGGATTAATAAATATCAAATAAGTCAAATGAGCCTTTGGGTGAACGACAATAAAATCTAGAGATACAATTAGGAATAAAAGGAGATTGAGTTTAACACAAATTACTTGTATGAGTTGTTTTAATTTTGGGGCTTATGATTGACAATGATCTTGTTTCTAAACTTGACATGGAAAAGTGGAAAGTCGAGGACGATGAATCTATTTGAGTTTTATGATCCCTAAAAGTTGTTTTTCAAATAATGAAAGCATTACATTATGTCTTTGCAAAATGAAGTTTCATAAGTTGAATAAAAGTGTAGTTAGTAGTTTCATTTTATCATTGCGTGAGGACACAGCAATTGCTTAGCAAGGGGGAGTTTGATATGAGTGATTTTACTTATATCATTTGTATCTAAAAACAAACAATAAATGCATAAAACCAATGAATATTGCCTTGTATATGTGTTTTTGTTGTTTAGTGTGTGTAGGTACCAAAGTTCGCGAAAACCACCAAAATCGATACGGGTTTTAAGGAAAAAGATCAACAAAGCCAAAATCAAGTTCGTTTTAGTGGATTTTAACTTAATGAAGGTGAAATGGGTCTTGTGGGCCCCACATTTGGTAAATGGGCTCAAAAGCCCATTTGAGGAGATATTGAATTAACTTTTACAAACATAAGCCCATCAAAGGCCTAATATATAATAACTATGGACGGATGAGGTATATACTTGTAAAAAGCCCAAGATTGATCCAAGCCCAATTCAATAAATATGAAACGTGTGGAGTGATTGTTTTGAACGGTTAAGTTATATACAAAGTTACTTTTTGTCAAACGTTTATTCATAAACACACTCACCACACACATTACTCTAGATGAAAACAAAGTTCATCATCTCTCACCTCTCAAAACCAAATAACCAGACCCAACTATCTTTCCAAACCCTAAATATCAAAAACAAATTGGGGCTTTTTGATTTCAAGGCGCGTGTAACACACGCTTGGGAAATTAATTCCCAAGTATTTCGGATCAAGGAGATGCTCTCATTCATAGTGACGTTGGCCTTTTCTCTAGTGTGATTGGTTTAAACACCTCACAACAGACATATAGCCAATCCAATCAAGCCACATCAGCTTACAACAAGCACAAGAAACACAACGGATTGCCACCTTGGCAATCCAAGTGATTTATGAGCCATTTTCAGCCATATATGATAAAGAGAAGAGAGAGATAAGAAGATCAAAGGTCAAGATTCAGCTTCATCATCAACAAACTACCCCCTTGTTCATCTATAAAAACCCTGAAGGAATCAGTATTTTCATCCTTTCTTTTATTTTTAAAGTTATAATGGTAGATTAGTTTTAGATATATTTGTATTATTTTTCTTTTAAATATTGTAATTTTCGAGTTTAATGAAATAAAAGTCAATTTACTGTTTTGGATAAATTGTTAATTTCAGTTTTATGTTTCTTGAAAACTCTTGCATCTATTGTTTAAAAGCTTATAACCGAGTCATTTGAATTAGCTTAATTAATAGCTAATTTTAGTGATAGATGAGAGATATGTATTTTAGTGTTTATTTCCACTGAATAAATACAAAAAAAAAATCTACTAGGATCGTTTGAAGATACTGGTTCGATATATTGGTGATTCATGGTGTTGAAATAAGATGGTAGTTCGGATTTAGTTACCTGCTTTAGTCGGTTCAGCGCCGCACTACGACATCAACGGTTCTTCCTAAACAAAAATGGTTAAGCACTTGCTTATGTTTGAGTATATTTCTAGTTCTGAATTAATATCTGCTAGTTATGAATGAAAATATTTATATGTATTTTAATAATTTGTTAGTATATTATTATATGTTATTAACTGATTGAAGTAATTTTTATTTCACTACATTTTTTTAATTGTTTATTTGGATTTTATTCTGTTTTATAACCTGTTGAGTTATTAGGTAATGAGAGATGGTTGGACTAGTTTGAGCCTGTGATTATTCTATTTATTTGTTAGGCTGTAGGATTTATTGTTATGCTGCGTGAATACCTCATGTGCTGAGAACGTTTTAGCTGTGATGTTATGAACTTGTTATGAGTCTTTTATGATTTTCGGTTTGAATGTTTGATGGTTTGTTATCAGTCTAATCTGCCATAGCTGTTAGATCTATTTGAGCCGTTTAAAAGTATCTGATCTAACAGACTTTGTTTGATTAAAATTCAATTAAGTTTAATACTGATATACAGAAGTTTAATGTGCAACGTTAGTATGTTTCTGTGAACTCGAGATTTTGAATTTCTATTAAAGAGGAGTGTAGGTCTGAGTATTTAGTTGGCTGAATTAGGGAATTATCGTTTTGATCTGTTGAACGTTAATAGTTGTTTAGCTTTATTACTATGAATTTTAAGCATGATTTGAGTCTGTTGAGTTTAATTTGGTCACTGATTTGGTATTAGTTGCTGAGTCTAGATTTCATTAATTTGTGTAGTACATTTAGTCTGCTGAGTCTTCTCGTTGTTTTTCTATAAAATATGCCTGCTGAAAAGGGTATGGATGTGTTGGATAAATATTGTTGCTGAGTGTTTAACTGTATCAATTTGTTGATTGCTATTAGTTTTTCTATTGATCAGTTGAATCTCAGTATACCAAACGAGTGTTTGGTTAACTAATTCATTAGACTGTTATTTTATCTATTCCAAAAAAATATAATAACAAAATATTTCACAAAATTATGTCCACAACTAGACTCGAACTCGTGACCTCCTGGTCACGTGCCCAAGGCGTTAACCATTTAGTCTAGCATTCTGTTTGTGTTTAATCTCAGCTTTAATAATTATTATACCTTCATAGATTTAGTTGTCAGATTTAGTATCCATTTTAATACTAGGTTTTTATTGACTAAATTTTTAAATAATTTGTTTTACATTAATTTTATAGAGTTTGAAAAATAAATAAATAAAACAAAATAAAATTTATTTTATTAATTTTAGAAATCTAAATTGTTTTAAGTTTTAGTTTTTAAATAAATTAGATTCTAATTAAAATAGTTTTAAAATAGATTTTGTTTATAAAAATTAAAAGTTAATTTTAAATAGATTAAATTTGTAATAGATTTTAAATATTGTTTCTTTTAAATTGGTTTAAATTGAGTTTTAAATAGTGTAAAAGTAACTTTAATTAAATAGACAAGTTTTTAATAGATTTTTAAATAGTTTTAATTTTAAATAGTTTTAATTTTTAATAAATGTCTTTTAGAATAAATATCGGGGAACGATTCATGCACTTTAGGATTTTAATTAAAAAATTGTAGGAGTAATTTTAGATTAAAAACCGAAAACCAATTCAAATCGATTGTCCAAGTTGAAACAAAACGTCTCAAATTTACTTGATCCTTGTGTACAACGAACTTGGATCATCCACGTGTTTAATTAAATTCGTCTTTGACTTATTTGTGGATTATTACCTTTTCCTAAGGGTAATTTCCAAAATCTGTCCTATATCGTATCTAATTAAAATACACCGACATTCCACAACACATCACTACCTAAAACGGGTTTTCTAAAACTTCCCAATTGTTCCAACACCCTTGTAAATCTTTGTTCCAACACCCTTGTATCTCTTTCCCAAAGCAAAATTTATTTTTCACAAAATGAAAGCCTTGATTATCCATAATTTTCTCAAATCTCCTTCAACCCAAATTCACCAAAGAACACACCAAAGCAAATCTCTTCTCCTTCTAAGGAATTGATTTTATAAACTATCATTTTCCACCACTTCCCTTTTGTGTTCTTCCTCCATCACATGATCATGTCATGCATCATGGAACGTATTGTCATAATTGTTAATATCAACATCTTTCCATGACTCATATCTATGATGTGTTGAATTACAAGATTATCACCAAGCCATCTCCACCAAATTCCGCAACCACCATCTTCTAATTAAGCATAGGTATTGCTTATTAATAAGACATCCGATTTAAGAAAATCTTAGTTTTCTAGTGTAACTAAGATTAAAATTATGCTTAAGTTTTAGGCTTGTGTTTCATACATCTTTGTATGATCTTTATTCTCTTGTATTTCCTTTCATGTTTTTCAACATGATTTGTCTTTGAGTTTTGGATCTCGTTTTCCTTGTGATCTTTCTTTTCTAATTTATTTTCTCACTCGTTGTCAAGGAATGTTAGATTTAAATCTAATTCCTCTCCTAGTAAGATTCACAACTTAAATATTTCTTTTGGAATATTCAAGTAATTTTAACTTGCAATTGCAATTGTTAAAAGTCATATCCAAAGCATTGACTTTCAAGCCATTTAGCAACTTATGTTAAATTGTTTGACCAAGTGATTTTCTTTTGAGTCGATAATCATTTTTGGACACCCACTGTCCACGGTTCCTCAAATAACCTAGTGGCTCATTTGATAATGAACCGCGGAACTATTTAACGAACCGCGGCCAGTGATTCCCTTTGTTTGTTTTTGGTCTATTTCTATCTTTGACGAATTTTCTTGAAGATTCCTTATTTTCTTCTCTTTTGAGTTTCTTCTCTCGTTTTCTTTCAAGAATTCACTATCACCTAATAAGGTATAGTATTCTTGAAACATTTTGTGAAGTTATCCTTAACTTCCTTGTTGAGTCTCTCTCGATTTATTTTAATCATGCCTCTCTAAGTTGAGTATCCCTCTTCTATCCTTTCTAAACTAAGTCGAGCCTCACCCTTTCCTCGTCATGTAATTGTTCTTTGAACATTCACAATGATTGAGAAGAGCTACGAAACTTTGTGCATGTAGTTTATCGTATGCTAAACACCATCCTTCTTGGTCTTTCTATTCTTTGGCTTATTTGAGCTCTTTCTCTATATCATTGAGTCATCTTTTTGGTGTCGAAATTCATAAGCATCCTTGCCTATAATGTCTTATATCTAGTATTTTTCTTAAGCATCGATTTATCCTCGCTTTTGGTTTTTCTTTATATTTTGTACCTTGATTCCCGACTTAAAGCTTTTGGAGCTTTCTAAAGGAATTATTTTTAAGGTAAAAAATGTCTTTGATTTGAGATTTTTTTGTCTCTCTCGTTGTTGAGAGTTGATTGTGGTTAAAATTTACAATTGGATTGGGTGATTCCAATAATTCTAAGTTTTTAACCTTTTGAGAGGATATTGGTTAAATCTTGAATTTTCTTGGGTGATTCCAAAAAGTCTAAGCTTTTTAACCTTTGACATATTATCATTACAATTGGTATGGATGTTTCTTCTCTACCACTATTCCAACAATTGTGAATCGATCTTGTCAAGATCCTCTCGTTTGATTTGTCTTTGGATTGATAGCATCGCGTGCACACCTCTTTCTCCAATGCTTGTCATTGTTTGTGCAAACGACTTGTTTATCGTCCTCATTTTCGCTTTTCCTTATAGTCATTCTTCCTCTCTTTTCGAACATCTCTTTTCTATCTTAGTCCTCTTTATATAATTTTTGGTGTCACCAAAATAAGTTGGGTTCTCTTTTCTATCTAATAGCCCTCTTATTTTTCTTAACCTGTCATATTTTTGACACTTCTAAAAGTTAAGATTATTTTAGCTTTCTCATGGGTCCCTCTTTTTGTACTCAAGATGTTTAAAGCTAATTCTGCTTGGGTGACATTGCTATACATACATGCTCTTGTCCACTAACTTTGTTTTGCAGGACTTTTCTAACCCTTCTTTGTAGCTTGTCACTATCCTTCCTTCATTGGTGCCTCAAGCAAGGGGAGCTCATATCAAGGGGGAGCATTTGCAAGATTTCTAGTCATTATATTTGCGATCGTTGACTCACTTAAATTGCATTCATCGAACTTCTTGCAAGTAATGAATTTTGGAATCTCGAAGATAAGCATTTTATTATGCATGGAGTTGGTTAACCTATGTTGATTGAAGATTTCACTAGGATGATGCAAGCTCAATATCTTTAGATGATGGGCATACGGTTTGGATTCTCGCCTCTCAACCGATAACTACAAGGGACGACTAGCTTTTTGGATGCAAGCTCTTTCAAAGTCGATCCTCCTTTTCTACAAATGACGTGCAACCGATGACTAACACTTTGGATGTGTGCTCTCTCGACATTGATTATTCTCTTCTTCAAAGACGTTGACTACCTTTTTGATTCGACAAAAGGGGGAGAAGTAAGTGTAAACGAGTAACTTATACATTTTATTATGTGTTATGGTTTACTTGTTTGTCATCATCAAAAAGGGGGAGATTGTTAGTGCAAACATTACGATTTTTAGTCGATATAATCTCTTCGTGTTTTGTTGATGACAACCGAATAAATCGCAATACATTATGTAAAATGTTAAGGTACTCGTAATCACTCGAGAATACATTTGTATACTTCTCTCGACACCTCCAAGATCGCATTCGACATGAATCACTCAAGGTATGAATAAACATGTCATTAACCTAACTAAGTGATCAAGGATTAATATTTTCTTAAAACTCACATTTAATCAAATGTGACAAAAGATTTTAATGAACTTTATTTTTAAGAAAATGTTTTATTAAAAAAAATGGAAATTTGAACTTGTAATATTCCAAAGAATATTCCCTAAGGTATATTCCAAAGAATATTCATGTAGCACCCTCAAATTCACATCGGAGCAGAAACTCAACTTTGGGTGTTACTTCATAGCACATCACACACAGTTATAGAAAACGACCTCAAAAGAGATGTTTGAAAAGTTAATCCATTCGATAATTTAAAATCAGAGTTTCAATAACAAGAGGTCCCAACAATTTGTACAAACTTTAATAAAAATATAAATGTTTGTCAAAGTTATCGAATGGTAATTGTTTGTTTTGCCTTTACTTTACTCGCGCGGCTCCATGTTCCAGCTGATCTTAAACCTATGCACCTGAGAATACATGCTAAAATGTCAACGCAACGGTTGAGTGAATTCATAGGTTTTTAAATAAATAATAATGGGGGTTTTTAAGTAAACCATAAAGCTTTTAAACACAAGAATCTCATCCACTAGCAATATTGTAACACATACAATATCCAAAGTCCACGTTATTCTGCTAAGCCATGACACTGAAGCCTTAAGTATAAATAAGTCCCTAGTCAGGTATCTTGCCTAATACCCCCTTACTTCTCATACAACACACCCGGCTAAGCCTCCAACCCACAAGTGCGACTTGCCTAGGTGGGGGCCATCCCCAATGGATCCATTTGTCTGTACCAGCGCCTACCCATCATAGGTAGTTAACGGTTCATGGGTTTTAGGTGTAACACCCCACTTGGATAAGTGGACCGTTACGTATATTTATGGCGTGTCATCAAAGCATAAGGTAAATGTCCTAAAACATTAAATGACCATAACGGAAATACCGGAATCAAACATCGGTAATCCAACCTAAGCTCAAAACATGAAAAGTAAATACTGAAGAAAAAGGACTAAACAATATCCAAACAAGCATAATAATGTAAGAAATGTATAATGTAAGAAGTCTGGATAGCTTCCATCCAAATGCACATGCTCTCAGAATCCTAAGAGTATCCTGGTGTACCTGCCGTTAGAACATGAAAGGAACTACGGCTGAGCATAACGCTCAGTGAACGGATATAAATCATGATAAGAATATACTGAATGAAACAGGCGATAGAATACTGAAGCTGTAAGACTGATATGTAACATGTGGTAGAACTCTGCATAAAATCTGAGAAACCTGGTTCATATATACTTATACTGACATATAACTATAAATTCTGAAAACATGCAATTACTGTATTTTATTTTGCCAGAGCTTATATAGGTCACGTGCTGTAACAACCGTGCATGAATAACTGGAGGGGTGACCTCGTCATGCTGTAGAGGGGTGACCTCTAAATAACTGTGTCGGGTGGAGGGATCAGCTCCAATGTGAAGGATGTAGAGCACACACCACATTCACCCTGATAACTTGTAACACATATAAGCCTAGGATGCATCCATACGCCCCACTAAAACATACATATAAAAATGGCCAAACTGAACATGAGTGGGACGATGCAGGATATCACTCTCCTGCATGTGAGTCACGACACCGGTGCCTCTAGTGCCGTGGTTACGGTACCTCCGTAACTAGTACATAAACTGGTCGTGCTTGTATATAACGCTCAGGCAATTCTATTTAGTTATTAACATGATTACTGATAAATTTAAACATATACTGGGGAAAACATTTGGCTGCAGACGGGAAATCCTAATCATGCATAGGAAAGGAAGTCCTTACTGAAAGGACGGAAATCCGTACCTCTAGTCCAGTACTGACTGACAGGAAAACTGAATGAATACTACTCGGGCTTCACGCGTGCTACACGAATAAAAGACGCGAACAAGTTAACTGATATCCGTTATTAAATTTTACGGATCTTATTGGTTCTTATTTATTTATTTTGATTCTAAAATTCTGGAATTCTATACGCTTATTAACTGATAAATCTGATCTTTCTTATAATTCTTTTAACGTATTATCGTTCTACTATTAATTTTGGCATAATGTATTCTGACGCTATATTAACGTTATATTAGGTAACCTGCTGAAAACAAAAGTTTGCTAAATTAGTAAGTTTCCGAAATAATTTCCTTCATTTAATAAAATTATACCCTTTTAAATTTTATAAAACTAGTTTATATTTAATTTACTAAATACATTTTAAAACAATTATTTAAAGTAAACTAATTTAAAAGGTATAATTCAAAATCTTTATTATTGTTATTATTTTTTTTTTATAAAATGTTTCTACTGATTTACAAAAAAATATATACTGATTAAACAGTCCCAAACGCACCCCTAACTGTTCTAAACCGGGTTGCCAAACACCCCGCCTGCCCTGTTTTCCCCCTGTTGGTTACCAGTTCCCACTGGCAGTTTTGAGTTTCCACCGAGAGCATAAGCTCTCGGTTTCCACTGCTAGACCAAAACACCCCCACGGTTCCCACTGCTAGCACATCCCATCCCCAAAACCCTAATTAGGGTTGCGCTGGTGCATTCCAGTCATCACCGAGACTCATATGAGTCTCGGTTTGTGTGCTTTTCGAACCCAACAACAAGCAACGAACCCCCCATCAATATTACTGTCCGAATCATGATTAAAACCCATGAAATCGGATTAAAAGAAGGAATAGAACGAAATTAGGGTTTCTTACCTTGTGTTCGTGTTAAGGCTTAGGGTATCAAAAGAAAACGAATTCCTTGTTCTCCCAGGATCAATCCTCGATCCTTATTCTTGTTTCTTGATGTGGTCGCGGCAGGGAAGAAGGAACACCAAACAAAAACTGGCAGCTGCATCTTTTTTTTTTTAATTAGGGTTTCTGTTGGAGTGTGTTTGTGTCGGCTTAGAAAAGAAAACAACCCGTCCCCTTTTTTTTTGTTATACACGGATCAAGGTAAGTTTACACTTGGGCCTTGAGCCCAAGTCCCACTTCTTTTTGTATTTGTCTAAAACAGCCCCACTAATAAATACGCACTCTTTTATATCGCGACGTGTTTTAATAAACGTGTACGTGTTTCGTGTTTTAATTTCTGAAAACGTAATACTCTTTTCTATAACTAAAGTAATACGTTCGATAGTATTTATTTTCCTGAATAATTAATTTGTAATATTTAAATAAAACTGAGCGCGTAATTTACTGTTAACGTTTAATTATTTCTGTAAAATAATTAATTAATCTGTAATATTTTCTGAGACTAAATACTTATTAACTGAGTAAACTGTAATATTTATAGTATTTAAATAAACTGGAATGCGTATTTAATTTCTGCATTTATATCTCTGTCTAATAATTTATACTTATATAATTTATTAAAATTAAACTGCGTATTTAAATATTCTGATTTTTAAATACGGGTTTTACAATTCTTCCCCTCTAAAAACAATAATTCGTCCCCGAATTAAGGATACGACCATACTGGGTTTTACAATTCTTCCCCTCTAAAAAGGAGAAATTCGTCCTCGAATTAAGGATAATAGCTGATGAAGTTATAAGGACTGAAAGAACACATAGACTGAACAGACAAATAAGCTGAAGGATAAATTGTCTTCTAGTTAAGACATAATGCTGCTGATAGGTATAAACTTGTCATGACTGAGATGATCATGTAATGTGTCATGGCTGAAGAGAACATCGAACGTGACATGACTGAGAGAACATAACTGACTTATTAAGAAAAGAATGAGAGGTCCGGATGGACTCCTCCGTTTCGAGTGGCCTCCCGCTCGAAACGATTCCTTCAAAGGTCTAACATAGTAAATAAAATCTTGGTCATGATGACCCTGTCCTGATGATGCTGAAAAGCTTCTGGTTCCATATATAAGATGGGTTTTCTGAATCTGATAGACTGAATAACTATAGCATGTATGATACATGAAACGATACGTGTAAATATTCTGAAAAGATAACATTTATAACTCTGAGCAAGCTGCTGAGATATAGGGACGAACTACGTGAACAATTGTGAATGTGCTGAATGAGCAATTGTGAACGTGGTTCATAATTATATGAGGAGCGCTGGCATGGAATTAGAATATGATAAGTGAATCATACTGTGAGCGTGATACTAGAACATTTCCTGAACGTATGCTGACTGAGGAATGCATGCCAAACGATACGGCCTGAGATGTGAGACGTCTGCCTGGTTATGGAATAGTTGTGCTAAACTTGAGTCTGGTCTCTCAAGCTTTCTGTAACCGTATAGGTAATAAACTGAGAAACGAGTATCGTGAAATGGCACACGAACTTGATCGTGAACAATGTTATGAACACCAATGTGAGCTTAAATCAAGAGATAGCATAAAGATGAACTGAGACAGCATCATACTGCGAATGAGATGTAAACGTGAAAGTGGAAATAAACATGAACTTAATGTGGACGTAAACATACACTTGATCGTGAACATGAATTCTGTTTGATATGATGGTCGATGGAATGCCTTGAATTCGTACGATTTTCTGCTGAATTTTAAAATTTTCTGCAGATCTGCTACTACGTGATCCTTTCGGATGAAAGAGACGCGCAGGCTGATTACATGGTTGATGATAACTTAGATAGCATCATACTTTCTCTGAGTCTGTGGTAAACTGATAACAATCTCCATGGAGTCTTGTCTCTTTTCGGTCTAGAATTTCTACTTGTAGTAATAGCATGTCGGTGTTCTATCTTGAACCTGAGGTATGTCAGGCATTAGATATGAACATAGCTGCGTCAATGTGCGATGGAATTTTGGGACTCTCTGGTGGAAATATGGTTGGACAGCCATAGAAAATTTTCTGGTGGAAACTGTCAGCAATTTCTGCGGTAGCCGTCAATTGAGTTCTAGAAGATTTGTACTTCGTTCACGGCATCAGTTGGGACCATCCGGTGATGGCCTTCTCCTTCGCATCATTGTTTGAAATTTCTTTCTGCTAAGGTAGAATGGCTCAGAAATGCCACTTTGTTCAATTAGAATTCATATCTGGAAAGCTGTGTATAAAATAACTCCTATCGAAGATTCTATACAACTGTGAGAAGATGACTCTCGTATTCTTCTCTAGAATTAGCAGATCAGAATGTTATCAATGAATATACTGGCGATTTTGTCTGAGGAGCCATGGAAAAATTTTATTCATAACTTTCATACTATAGCTGGGGCATTAGGGAGCCCAAACATATAAGTCAAAATTTTATAGAGATTTAAACGTGTTCAGCAGCACTCTAGAAAAACATCATGTTCTTCTCTCACCACTTATGGTGGCATGGTCTCAATTTGTTCTGGAAAATATTTAAGATATCGTAGTAGGTCATGTAAACCTTCTATTTATGGAATGAACATTGATTAGAATTGGTGATCTTGTAAATTTTTGGTGATCAATACATGATCTCATGTTACCGGTCTTCTTCCTGATAGACAGAGACGACACACGTCCTGGTGGTATGCCAGGGTGAATAAAGCTTCGTTTCGGTAACTCATGCAGCAAATGCTGCCACTCTTTTAACTTAGCTGAAGCCTTGCAATAAAGAGTTTTGAAAACAGGTTCCGTTCTTGGGACAAGCTTGATGTTAAGTTTGGTCTCGTGGCTAGAAAGGAATTTCTAGAAAACTTTCTGAACTTATATCTGGAACTCTGGAAAAATCTGCTGATCATGAATTTAAGGAAATTCAGAAGTGAATGTACAACAGGTAGGTAAAAGTCTTCGTAGCTTCAGGATAATAAGTCACTTGCTGTAAGTATAACTTGTACTGATTTTCTGGCAGAAACTAAAATGACAATATTTGGGATCTAGTAAGACGGATGTCATCGTTAGCTGACAAACTTTAATAAATATGGTGAGACTGTTGAGTCCTTTCTGGCTGAGAGGCAGGTGACCACCTGATTTAAGATAAAGCTGACATAGGAATACGTGAAGTAAACATGGCGACTTTTCACTGAATGTGTTCGTCTGTAACCTCATAGAGTGAATACTGCGTGTTTAACCTGAATAATAATCTAGTGGTGGTGACTCAATTTTCATATGATCTAATTCATGCGTGGTATAATAGAACGGGTATACCCCTTTTTGAAAGGTACCCTGACTTACTGAGGGTCTCGCTTGGAAATATACTAGAATTAGGAGTTCTGACTCGTACTCTGAGAAGATATTCGCACGACGTGTATCATGACTGGTGCCCTGATATGTGTCTTCCGGAATGATACCTGAGAACTATGTCCTGACTGATGTCTTGGCACGTGTTTTAATAGATGAATATGAATAAGGCTGGAAAATTTTGGTAACTGCTAGGATTGGCGGACCGGTTAGACTGCTGACCTCTGTATTTCTAGTCATGACCGTTCCGGAGTTCCGTTGGTTACTGACTGAGTAATTATAAGCAGGTGATTGTCACTACTACTTGTCTGTCAGTTTCCTGACGATCGTTATCATGACCGTGATTCAGTAACTATTCTGTTGAGTGGCCGGCTGGGTTCCGGTTCCCACTCTTCTGAATGAACGGTGAGCTGAGTGAAGTGGGGCATCTAGCTGAGAAGCTAAAAGTATGGAATGGTAGTGCCTGATAGTTGAATTTATTCTTGTCAGGATTTTCAAATTTATAGTTTTCGTCATTGTTCCGCAGTCTTCATAGTATAAACGGCATCAGCATCTTGAGAAATCTCCAAAGTTCAGCAGCATCCGCATTTGTGAGGTCTTCAAAAGGTAGCAGCATCAGCATCTGGTAAAATCTTCAACTCACGAGCAGCATCAGCACCTGGTAGAATATCGACAAATGGAAAAGCCTGAGATGATTGAGGATCGATTAGCAATATCCATAGAGTAGGGTACCTGGAGTACACCTGGACTACTGTACCTGATGTACAAAATGAATACTGCACATGGAGCATATTTGGGACACTGTACGTGGGGTACACATGAAATACTATACATGGAGTATAACTGAGACACTGTACATTGGGTATATATGGAATATTGTACATGAAGCTGGTGGAATTTTATGGGATGATCGATACTGGTGTCGCTTGTCTGACATGATTAGGGAAACAATTTGATTTAAACGGTAGTAAACTGATCTGAAATAAATAACATGATAGGCTGACAATTCCTGCGTCGACTTACTGCTGGTTGTTTCGAGGCTGAAAGTATGATATAATCGAAGTCCCAACAGTGGTCAGCATGGAGCATGATTAATGAAGGTCAATCATGATTTATCATGAAAATGGCTTTACTGAAGTTCTTGTGTATCTTAACATGAACATCATTACTTTGCTGCAACATATTCCTCGTAAGGAGACATGAAACTGAATCATCATGTAGATGACATCAACGTGAGGGTATGGAAATTTGACTGTTACAAGGAACATAAAAAGTCAAATCAACTGAGGTGTAATATCAACTGATGTGGTCGGCTATGGTTCAATCCACAGAATTTAAAGGAGAAAACATGAGACTAAGTATGGGCTATTCTGATTCGATCCATACTGGTCAAAATTTTTGAAATGTCCTGATATGACAAAGGTGAACAACTGTGGATCAGTTCACAAAATATCATTCGACTGAAAAGCATGAAATTTGACTTGAGAAATGGTGCACGTTTATGGCTGGTTCACCAAGTAATATTTGACTGAAAACATGAATCTGTCATGAGTAAGGGTAAACGCCTATGGTCGGTTTACCAATACAAAATCTGAACGGGCAAGGGTGAGCGCCTATGGTCAGCTCACCAAAACGAAAATTCGCTAAAAGCACATGCGACTAAATATGGCTAGTTATGTACCAACCTTTTACTTAGTCAAAACTTTAAGAAAACTGACTGATAAATGAAGAAAACTGACTGAATAATCCATGAAAAACATGAAAGATAACAACGCCAAGGTCTGGGAAGTTCCTGGTGACTACCCACTAGTCACAGGTCAAGTTTTAGAGCCTACAGGTCGAACCTTGCGCTCTCTGATACCATAATTGTAACGCCCCACTTGGATAAGTGGACCGTTACGTATATTTATGGCGTGTCATCAAAGCATAAGGTAAATGTCCTAAAACATTAAATGACCATAACGGAAATACCGGAATCAAACATCGGTAATCCAACCTAAGCTCAAAACATGAAAAGTAAATACTGAAGAAAAAGGACTAAACAATGTCCAAACAAGCATAATAATGTAAGAAATGCATAATGTAAGAAGTCTGGATAGCTTCCATCCAAATGCACATGCTCTCAGAATCCTAAGAGTATCCTAGTGTACCTTCCGTTAGAACATGAAAGGAACTACGGCTGAGCATAACGCTCAGTGAACGGATATAAATCATGATAAGAATATACTGAATGAAACAGGCGATAGAATACTGAAGCTGTAAGACTGATATGTAACATGTGGTAGAACTCTGCATAAAATCTGAGAAACCTGGTTCATATATACTGATACTGACATATAACTATAAATTCTGAAAACATGCAATTACTGTATTTTATTTTGCCAGAGCTTATATAGGTCACGTGCTGTAACAACCGTGCATGAATAACTGGAGGGGTGACCTCGTCATGCTGTAGAGGGGTGACCTCTAAATAACTGTGCTGGGTGGAGGGATCAGCTCCAATGTGAAGGATGTAGAGCACACACCACATTCACCCTGATAACTTGTAACACATATAAGCCTAGGATGCATCCATACACCCCACTAAAACATACATATAAAAATGGCCAAACTGAACATGAGTGGGACGATGCAGGATATCACTCTCCTGCATGTGAGTCACGACACCGGTGCCTCTAGTGCCGTGGTTATGGTACCTCCGTAACTAGTACATAAACTGGTCGTGCTTGTATATAACGCTCAGGCAATTCTATTTAGTTATTAACATGATTACTGATAAATTTAAACATATACTGGGGAAAACATTTGGCTGCAGACGGGAAATCCTAATCATGCATACGAAAGGAAGTCCTTACTGAAAGGACGGAAATCCGTACCTCTAGTCCAGTACTGACTGACAGGAAAACTGAATGAATACTACTCGGGCTTCACGCGTGCTACACGAATAAAAGACGCGAACAAGTTAACTGATATCCGTTATTAAATTTTACGGATCTTATTGGTTCTTA
Source organism: Glebionis coronaria (assembly GCA_025667525.1). Classification (NCBI taxonomy): domain Eukaryota; kingdom Viridiplantae; phylum Streptophyta; class Magnoliopsida; order Asterales; family Asteraceae; genus Glebionis; species Glebionis coronaria. The sequence goes on along the minus strand of CM046879.1, from coordinate 84,942,801 downwards.
TTTATTTATTTTGATTCTAAAATTCTGGAATTCTATACGCTTATTAACTGATAAATCTGATCTTTCTTATAATTCTTTTAACGTATTATCGTTCTACTATTAATTTTGGCATAATGTATTCTGACGCTATATTAACGTTATATTAGGTAACCTGCTGAAAACAAAAGTTTGCTAAATTAGTAAGTTTCCGAAATAATTTCCTTCATTTAATAAAATTATACCCTTTTAAATTTTATAAAACTAGTTTATATTTAATTTACTAAATACATTTTAAAACAATTATTTAAAGTAAACTAATTTAAAAGGTATAATTCAAAATCTTTATTATTGTTATTATTTTTTTTTTATAAAATGTTTCTACTGATTTACAAAAAAATATATACTGATTAAACAGTCCCAAACGCACCCCTAACTGTTCTAAACCGGGTTGCCAAACACCCCGCCTGCCCTGTTTTCCCCCTGTTGGTTACCAGTTCCCACTGGCAGTTTTGAGTTTCCACCGAGAGCATAAGCTCTCGGTTTCCACTGCTAGACCAAAACACCCCCACGGTTCCCACTGCTAGCACATCCCAGCCCCAAAACCCTAATTAGGGTTGCGCTGGTGCATTCCAGTCATCACCGAGACTCATATGAGTCTCGGTGTGTGCTTTTCGAACCCAACAACAAGCAACGAACCCCCCATCAATATTACTGTCCGAATCATGATTAAAACCCATGAACTCGGATTAAAAGAAGGAATAGAACGAAATTAGGGTTTCTTACCTTGTGTTCGTGTTAGGGCTTAGGGTATCAAAAGAAAACGAATTCCTTGTTCTCCCAGGATCAATCCTCGATCCTTATTCTTGTTTCTTGATGTGGTCGCGGCAGGGAAGAAGGAACACCAAACAAAAACTGGCGGCTGCATCTTTTTTTTTTTAATTAGGGTTTCTGTTGGAGTGTGTTTGTGTCGGCTTAGAAAAGAAAACAACCCGTCCCCTTTTTTTTGTTATACACGGATCAAGGTAAGTTTACACTTGGGCCTTGAGCCCAAGTCCCACTTCTTTTTGTATTTGTCTAAAACAGCCCCACTAATAAATACGCACTCTTTTATATCGCGACGTGTTTTAATAAACGTGTACGTGTTTCGTGTTTTAATTTCTGAAAACGTAATACTCTTTTCTATAACTAAAGTAATACGTTCGATAGTATTTATTTTCCTGAATAATTAATTTGTAATATTTAAATAAAACTGAGCGCGTAATTTACTGTTAACGTTTAATTATTTCTGTAAAATAATTAATTCATCTGTAATATTTTCTGAGACTAAATACTTATTAACTGAGTAAACTGTAATATTTATAGTATTTAAATAAACTGGAATGCGTATTTAATTTCTGCATTTATATCTCTGTCTAATAATTTATACTTATATAATTTATTAAAATTAAACTGCGTATTTAAATATCCTGATTTTTAAATACGGGTTTTACATTAGGGACTTTCAAAATTTTGGCAATACAGCACTTAGCAAATAGCGGTTCACAATCAATACAATCAACGCTTGTGTTCTTCTTTCAAAAGCATTTACAAACATCTTACATTCATTTATAACAACTTGTATTCGTTCAAAGCATATAGCCAAACATCGCATGTTTATCCACAAACATGTATTCTCTCAAAAGCATATATATAAACAATATATTTTTTTATACCAAGAGCATGTATTCCCCCTCGTGGGTTTATATAAAAATATAAAGCAGTAAAAGTGAGGCTATGAACTCACCTGATATATCTATTACACGTAGATCAAGGAACAACGTCCAATTGTCGACACACGACTTCACAAAATAACGATGCACGTTGATCGAGAACATAATGCCTAATAGTTGACATGCGACTTCACAAAATAACAATCAATCGTTGATCGAGAGCGAGATGCCCAACGGTCGACATATGACCGAACGAGACCTATAATGACGAGACGCGTCTTAGGTTCGAGACTATACATAAGTCATACATATATGTAAATAGTTCACTTGAGTAATTTTGGATATCGTATAAGTTTTATAAACTTTTTATAAAACCTTTGATAATAATTTACCATATATTTTTCCATTTTGGCAATTAAGCCCATTATAGCCCATTAATGGCCCATTAAGTGTCCAATTGGCTTAAGCCTATTATATGACCATGTTTGAACTCAAATATTAATTCTAACATTAGGCCCAATAATGACCCAATAGCCATTATTAGTGTATCTTGTGCTTTTATGGCTCAAATCCACTTTATATGCATTACGGGTTCTAAAACGCCTCCAAACGTTGATGACTTAATATCTCACGTTGGTAGGGTCTAGGGTTATTTAAATATCACTATGCAAGGAGTTTACAATTTCAGACAAGTGGGTCTTACCACTTCGATTTTTATAGGAATCATTACGTTTTACATTAATTAAGTATAGTCCATTTATTAGCCTTTTTCCCGACATGTCTCGGTCATTTGATGATATCTCCTAGACCGTAAATCATGTAAACGTATTCTTTTTATAAAAATCATTATCAAATTATATAATTTACTTATTATCATTAAAATTACCACTAATGTATACTTATCATAGCTCATTGCCCTATTTTCTCACTTACAAGAGTTGGCTGTTTTTGGCTGCCAATCTCGTTTTCACCGTTTCGGCCGCCATTTTCAATCCGTAAAGAAATAGTAGACTATCCAATTGATTCTACATCTTCATATTTTTACCTACAACTCCCAGTTTTATATTTTTCAGTGGTTCGATGTTATTCTATGAGTTTTCTGTCTATCAAGACAGTATGTTCAAAGCTGGCCTATTTTTATATATTGGCTAGAAATCACTCTCTGGGAATCGTCAGGAGACGTGCCAACCAAAGAAATACTCACAAAACTTTTATATATAAATATATACAATGGTAAAATACCCAAAACCTACTGATGTTAACTAGATTACATGATTTAACCGTTGTCCAAATATCTAGCTATTACAACTTAACACAATGCTTGTCTAGCTTGGATATTTGTGTTATAAATTCATATACAATGTCCAATATCTTAAATAAACTATTACAAATAATATTTGTAGAAGCAAAATGATAAATTTCATATACATACGTATACCTTTAAAATATGGATAAGAAAATGAAAGGATAAGAATGATCTTTACAATAGATAGATGAAAATATAACATCAAGTAAAACCAATCAATCTTTGCTTCTAAAACCATCACTATAATTCAAGCTTATAACCCAAGATCAAGTACATGTAAATCCATGTCTAACTTCAGCCCTTTAACCCAAAGATATAATTTGTTTGATGTTCTTGATAGATGTTGATGAAGAAATGAACCAAGAACACTATGAATACTTTGACTTAAAAATGACCAACACTCATCAATCCTCCATTAAAATATCTTAGAAAATTTTGATGAAATTGATCTTCTTGATCTTTGGTTTGTACGGCAAAAACAAAGCAAAAGGGTATTTGGTGACTTTTATTTTGCACAAATAAATTGTGAAGTAAAATAGTCATATTCTATAAGGCTAGTGGCGGTGGGTTGATACCCACGAGCGAGTTACACCAACTCACTCGTGACTCCCATCCCTCATAAAATTGTCGCGCGTGAGTTAGTCCCCAGAAAAAAAGAGGGCCAAACTCACCTGGGTGAGTTTAAGTTTTATGGGCCCAAGTGTTTTTATTTTTTGGGTTAGGTTTATTTGTGTGTGTTTTTGTGAGTGGGGTGTGTTTAAATAATAAAAAAATAGGTATAAAAGGTGAGTGTGGGTGAGATTGGGTGAGTGTCATTATCTCTGTGGGTGAGTTTTTGTGAGTTTGTTAAAAGCTGAGGTGGCGCTGACGTGGAGGCGAGTGGGTTTGCCTCCACTCCCACCAGCCTAAAAGAAGTTATATGAGACATGGCTTGTTTACACGTGTAAATAATATGAAGAGTTATATGAGACGTGGCTTGTTTATGGTTGGGGTGAGATCTATTAAAATATTGCTCCACAATTTAAAAATGCAGGTATTATCGAATCCCGATATTTTAAAAGTTACGCGATTTAAAAAATACGTGTTAAACACGAAAAATAAACGCTCAATATAAAATAAAAACATCGACATTCGGAGAACGTTGATATTTAAATTAATAAATAAGGGCTTATAATTTAATAAACGTTAACGCATTATATTAACGAATAACGCTCAAAGACTTAACGTAAATTACAAAGAATGCTCGTAAAACGAGAAATTATAATGACGACAATAGAAAATATTTCTATGTCATAACGAGGATATTTATGATCGATGAGTGACATAAACTTGCCAATTAATAATAATTGACACGTATATGATACGTTAAAGCCTTAACCTCGCTGGTTAGCCGAGAAATCAATATTATTCGTCAAACGAACATGACAAATACAGTCGAGTAATAAATATTGGTCTGAATATTAGGAATAGTATTAGAACTCGGTCTAAATGTTGATTTTAAAGTTCAGGTTACTATAATTCTTTAATTTGAATTTGGCATATTCCAAATGCCAAATGAATATCCTTTGAGGGTATAAACGGTATTTCCCCACTAAAGGACAAAAATACACGGACTCCAAGCCCGATGTTCCTTAAATGAACCTGCGGTTCTTTATTGATAAGGAACCGCGGTGACAATTAAGGAACTGCGGGTATTTATGACCGTTGCACTCTTGCCATATAAATAGTGGATCATTTCCAACTTTTCTTTCAACCCTTTTTGCACAGTTTCTTTCAAAATCATCTTAGATCCTTGATTAGTTAGTTTTGATTAATCTTGTTTAAGATGTGATTCTATCTTCAATCCTCTCATCCTCTCAAGTGCAAAGAGAAGAACACTTTCATCACTATGAAGTGTTGGGTTCACAACATGATGAAGATCTCTCCTTCTAGATCAAGTCATGAGTATTGTCTTCCTACAATGTAAACATGAAGATCCAAGTGAGGTGGATACTTGGACTTGATGTATGTGTAGAAGATCCAAGTTGTGGATACACTTGGATGTGTTATAAGGGTAGTATATCCAAGTGATGGGTATCGTTGGATTAGGTGTTAAGAACCAAGTTATGTATATGCTTGGATATAGTGTTAGAGTCTTAGATCTAAGTGGTGTGTACTTAGGTCTAAATGGTTTATGTGTTTAGGCCATAAAACACAAGGTTTGTTATGTTGGGCCATAAAACATAACTAGTGTGAAGATTGGTGTAGATGGGTGTAGATTGGTCCTACCTAAGATTAGTGATAGGTGTAAAAACACCCATCCTTTTACCACTTATTTCTGGCTGAAACATGAACAAAACACGTATTTAATATCATTTGTTTGGAATTATGCGTGGTTTTTGTGTTTATTGTGTTTTCAGAGTCAACCGGATTTATATTGAAGAAAACATGGGATTGCACGGGTTTTATCGAGGAAAAAGACTCAAGACGAAGTCTATTGTCCAAGAGATGCAAAAGATTTGAAGTCATTGTGCCTATTTGAAGATTTATCGAAGAAAAGGGCCAAAGATGGAAGATTCATATATGTCTAAGAACTCGAGTCTATTAAACAAAAGATTATAAGACGAGTTGGAATTATTCACCGACACTTCTCAAAATCCAAAGTCGGAAACGTTTATTTAAAGAAACGTAAATACTAAAGAAGAAAGAAGAAAAGAAGCCCAAAACCAAAGCCCATTCACAAGCCCACAATCACACGCCTATAAATAGGACTTCACTTCACCATTTTGGGGACTAGTTAGTTTTTTAGTTTTTAGTCTTTCATTTTTCTCTAGTTTTAGAGAGAGAAAGTTCTCAACTTTCTCTCACTAGTTTTCATCTTTCTTTCTTTTAATCTTTCAAAGATTAAATCTTTTGTATTGTTAATTTTCATTAATCAAGTTCAAGTTTAAGCTTTTAATCTTTAATCTCTTTTTACCTTTCTTTGATTTTTAGATTGATTTTGGTACGAATTTCATATGATCCGTGTTGTTCATTAATGTTTTCGTGCTTAAAAAGTTAATCTTTTTATGTTATTTAAGTTTTCATATGAATAAGCTTTAAGATCTTTGTGCTTATTGGCTTATTTGTAAGTTTATCTTATTTACTTTTTAAAAGTTTTCTTAAAAAGTTCATCTTTTTAGGGTTTGATTTAAAAGTTTGCTTATTTTAAGTTTAAAAAGTTGTTGTTTGTGCTTACTTAATCTTTTACACTTTAGATTCGTGCTAGTTTTGGAGATTAGCTTATCATTATAGCTTATTTTCTTGGCTTACTTTCGGATCATAAAGGCATCGGAAAGGGTAAAACCCTTTTCTGATTGGTTCATTCCGATCAGCTCACCCATCCCCTCATTCCGATCTATAGATCGGATTAGGGTTTAGCTATTCCGACTGTGGGATTTGTTTAGATTCCGATTGGCATTATTTCTTGATATTCCGATTGGGCACATTGCCAGACATTCCGATCTGAACATTTTTGAGCATTCCGATTTGACTTAATTTTTAATATTCCGATTAGGGTATTTTCAATTATTCCGATTGTGGGGCTTGTTTACATTCCGATCAAAGGATCGGAATATATTCCGATTTGGTGTTTTAATATTCCGATCAGTGTTAGTTCAAATATTCCGATTGGTGCTTGTTTCCATATTCCGATTAGCCTATTCCGACCAAGGATTCCGACTTGGCAACTTTCCGATGGATTTAGTTTTTCGTTTTTACAAAGTTTTCAAGTGTTAGTCTATTAAGTGTTCTAGTATTTTTTTCTAATCCTTTTCTTTACGTTTTCAAACATTTAGTTTTAACTTGTTAATTTAGTTTAATCTTTTAAAAGCTTTAATTTTACTCTTCGACACTTACTTATTTGTTATTAGTTTAAAGTAGATAAACAACCCAACACCTTTTTATTAACCAAGAACAAATCATTCCACTTAGAACCGTGATCAATTCGAGGAGATACCGAGAATTTAATCTAGAACCCATAGCAAAATCCGTGTATCAAATGGCGCCGTTGCCGGCTCTTCTCGTTAAGATTAACAGTTTTTTGTGAGAACTTGGATTTTGGGATCCGTTCCCCGTGAACGTTACTTTTTCATAAAATTTTCAAAAACCCTAAAAAAATATAAAATTTTCAAAAATACAAAAAAAAAAATTAAAAAACCAAAAATATTTCTTGTTTGCTTTGTTAGTTCTTTTGCAGGTGCATGCGTACACGATCAACGTCTTATCAAGAGCCCGAGCCTCTCGAAGACTTAGACATGGCCGGTGTACAAAACAACAACAATAACCCACCTCAAAACAATAACAACAATAACAATCCACCTCTCAACAACAATAATAACAACAACAATGAGCCTCTACCAAACAATCGCCCGATGATTGAACTTCTGCAAGCACATGTGGAGGGCAACAATGATCTAATTGTCATACCCGCGATTGCAGCCAACAACTTTGAGCTCAAATCCGGCTTTATCCAGATGGTCTCTGCTCAACCATTCTTGGGGCGTACCATTGATGATCCTCATGACCACATCAAGAGATTCTTGCAACTCATGAATACGGTCAAATTCAATGGTGTTCCACAAGAGGTAATCCGTTTACAACTTTTTCCCTTTTCTTTAGAGGGACAAGCCCGACATTGGCTTGCTAAGGAACCGCCACAAAGTATTCTTACGTGGACGGATTTGGAGACCAAATTTATCAACTACTTTTTCCCACCCTCTCGTACTACCGCTTTGCGGTATGAAATTATCAATTTTGAACAAAAGTACGATGAGTCTTTTAGTGAATCTTGGGACCGTTTCAAAGATCTTTTAAGAAAGTGCCCACAACATGGTTTTACCAAAGTGCACCAAATTAACACTTTTTATAACGGTTTAAGCATGAATGACCAAGATTCACTAAACAGTGCCTCGGGGGGTAATATTTTGGTTAAGACTTCCAATGCCGCTTCGGATATCATTGAGAATAAGTCTCGTGTGCAAACCAAGAGTGTTCGGACCAATGTCGCCAGTGCTAGTACTAGTGACAGCGACAAGCGACTTGACAAAATTACTACGCTTCTTGAATCGCTTGCCGCCCAAACCGCTAGCAATACCAACAGCATCAACGCTAAAAACACTCAAGACGCTCAAGTCAATGCTGTTAGCCAACCATGTGAGATATGCGGGGGTCCTCACTCTTACACCACTTGTACCGCCACCCAAGACTACCCTTCTGAGAATGTGAATGCAGCATACGGTACCTATCCTCCGGCCTCTTATCAAGCTCGTCCTCAAGGAGACCGCAACTTGCTTAGCTACCGTTCGAACAACTATCTCTCGCCGCCCGGTTTTCCTCCTAACAACCCAAACCAACAACAAAACCTCAATCGCCCTCCTCAACAACAACAACAACCTCGTGCACCATACATACCACCTCACAAACAACCATATCCACCTCAAAGAAACAACCAAGTTTACCAACAACCTGCTTATCAACCACCCGCTTACAATGCTCCTCCCAACCAACCCACCGCATTACAACAAGATATTGGAACCTACATGAGGACTAATGATGTGATCGTGGACAATCTCCAGCGGGAAGTGCTCAACTTGAAAGCAGACATGGTGAAACAAGGGAACGATCTGCGAGCTGATATGAGAAACACTTTGGCAAGTCAAACAAATGACTTAAGGAACATGATGGCTAGTTTCTTCCAAGGTAATCAACCCTCTTCTTCGGGTACTCTTCCGAGTAACACCGTTGCGAATCCAAGAGGGGAGATGAAAGCAATCACCACTCGCAGTGGCAAAGGTACCAAGGAACCCGAGCTTCCTATACCTCTACCGGTGATTGTGACTAAGGAAAACGAGTCACCTGCTCCTATTCCTCATCCTTCTACTTCCCCAATTTCTCCACCTCCTACTTCTACCCCTCCTCCACCCAAGGATGTGAGTGATCCTTCGATTCCAAAGCCTTCCTCTTCTTCCGATATACCTTATCCCTCTAGGTTGAGGAAAGAGAAGCTCAAAAGCAAGGATGATATTCAGGTTTCGAACTTTCTTAAAATGTTTAAACAATTGAATTTTAACATCTCCTTCGCTGAGGCTCTCGCTCACATGCCTAAATATGCGAAAATGTTCAAAGATCTTCTTAGCGACAAGGAGAAGCTTCTTGATATTGCTAACACCCAACTTAATGAGAATTGCTCTGCAGTGATCTTAAGGAAATTTCCAACCAAGCTTGGTGATCCGGGTCGTTTCTTAATCCCTTGCAACTTCCCGGGAGTAGAGAATTGCATGGCCCTAGCCGATCTAGGTGCCAGTATTAACTTAATTCCTTTAAGCGTTTGGAAGCAATTATCTCTCCCCGAGCTAGTCCCCACAAAAATGACTTTGGAATTAGCTAACCGTACGGTTGCTTATCCAGTGGGGATAGCCGAAGACGTCTTTGTAGGAGTCGACAAATTCACTTTTCCTGCCGATTTCGTTGTCGTTGACTGCGATATGGACCCTCGTGTGCCATTGATCGTTGGTCGTCCATTCTTGAGGACCGGTCGCACTCTCATCGATGTTGAAGCCAGTGAGCTTATCATGAGAGTGGGTGACGATAAAATTGTCTTCAACATGGGAAAGCTTTCTAAACAGCCTTATTCATACGAGAGTGTTAATTGTATTGACGTTCTTGATGAGGCTTGTGAAGAACACTTCAAAGATGCTTGTAAAAGTATTCCTACCTCTCTTCCCAATGTTGAGACCGTTTCCTCTATTGATTCATCACTTTCCCTATTTGGAGAAAGTGATTTCCTTTGGAAAGATTTGGAAGCCACCATGGGAGATGTGAACTTAGAACATGACGATTCTCCCACCGATTGGGATGAAGATCTTCGCCTCATTGAGAACATTCTTAAAGAAGACAATATTTCTCCACCATCTCCCACAGTTATTGTTATCGATGCTCCGACTTTGAAAACGCCTCCCATCGAAAATCCTCCGGATTTAGAACTTAAGTAGTTGCCGCCCCATCTCGAGTACGTGTTCCTTGAAGAAAATAAGAAGTCGCCCGTCATCATTGCGAAGGACTTGAAAGAAGAAGAGAAATATCGCCTCATCGTCGTGCTTAAAGATCATAAGAAGGCAATTGCTTGGAAAATTTCCGATATCCGCGGAATTGATCCGAACTTTTGTACTCACAAGATTCTCATGGAAGATGACTTTAAACCCGCAATCCAGAGCCAAAGAAGGGTTAATCCTCGCATTCATGACGTCATCAAACAAGAGGTTATCAAACTTCTAGATGCCGGCTTGATTTACCCTATCTCAGATTCGCCTTGGGTAAGTCCCGTCCATTGTGTGCCCAAGAAGGGCGGAATAACCGTTGTTCCCAATGAACACAACGAGTTGATTCCCACTCGTCTCGTTACTAGGTGGAGAGTTTGTATTGACTATCGCAAGCTCAATGATGCCACGAGAAAAGACCACTTTCCTCTTCCTTTCATGGATCAAATGCTCGAGCGTCTAGCTGGTAATGACTATTACTGCTTCTTAGACGGTTTCTCCGGGTATTTTCAAATTCCCATCGATCCCAAAGACCAAGAAAAGACCACATTCACTTGTCCCTATGGAATATTTGCTTACAAACGTATGCCTTTTGGTTTATGCAATGCTCCTGGGACGTTCCAAAGGTGTATGATGGCTATCTTCCATGACATGGTGGAAGACACTATGGAAGTATTCATGGATGATTTCTCGGTTTATGGCGATTCTTTCTCTGCTTGCCTTGCCAATTTAGAACGTATGCTTAAGCGGTGTGAAGACACTCGCCTTGTTCTTAACTGGGAAAAATGTCATTTCATGGTAAAAGAGGGCATCGTGCTAGGACACAAGATCTCCAAAGCCGGTCTTGAAGTAGACCGTGCTAAAGTCGATGTTATTTCTAAGTTGCCTCCACCTTCAACCGTGAAGGGTGTGAGAAGTTTCCTCGGTCATGCGGGCTTCTACCGTCGTTTCATCAAAGATTTTTCTAAAATCGCTCGCCCGATGACCCACCTCTTGGAAAAAGATACTCCTTTTATCTTTTCCAATGAGTGTATCGAAGCCTTCAACTTGCTTAAAGATAAGCTTACTAAGGCACCGGTCTTGGTTACCCCTAATTGGGAGCTGCCCTTTGAGTTGATGTGCCATGCTAGCAACTTTGCTATTGGAGCGGTTTTGGGTAAAGAGTGAACAAACACTTCCAACCGATCCATTACGCTAGCAAGACAATGACGGGGGCTCAATTGCATTACACGACAACCGAAAAAGAGCTTTTAGCTATTGTCTATGCCTTTGAAAAGTTCCGTCCCTATCTTGTCCTTTCCACCACAATAGTTTACACTGATCATTCCGCGTTGAAGTACTTGTTAACTAAGCAAGATTCCAAACCAATACTTCTTCGCTGGGTTTTGCTAGTCCAAGAATTTAAAATCGAAATTCGTGATAAAAAAGGAGTTGAAAACCTAGCCGCGGATCATCTCAGTAGACTTGAGGATCCTTACCAGGGGGATCATCCGAACAAAGAGATCAATGACTCTTTTCCCATGGAGACCTTAATGTCTATCAACTCGACTTCTAATGAAACCCCGTGGTTTGCGGACATCGCAAACTACTTGGCGGGTGGAATTCTCGTCGACGGGCTAACATCCCAACAAAAGAAGAAGTTCTTCAAAGACATTAAGACTTACTTTTGGGATGACCCGTATCTATTCAAACAATGTGCTGATTTGACTATTCGCCGATGTGTTGATGGACCGGCAGCTTTAGAAATCCTTGACGCTTGCCACAAAGGGCCCACCGGTGGTCACTTTGGTCCAAACTACACCGCCAAAAAAGTGTTTGACTCGGGATTTTATTGGCCCACCATTTACCGTGATGCTCACGAGATGGTTAAGCGTTGTGATGCTTGCCAAAAACAAGGCAAGATCACACATAAAGACGAGATGCCTCAGAATTTCATTCAAGAATGTGAAATCTTTGATGTTTGAGGTATCGACTTTATGGGGCCATTCCCTTCATCTAAAGGAAACAAATACATCCTTGTAGCCGTTGACTACGTTTCTAAGTGGGTTGAATCCAAAGCTTTACCTACTAATGACGCAAGGGTGGTTTGTAACTTTTTGAAATTGCTATTCGCTAGATTCGGTGTGCCTCGTGCCATTATTAGTGATCGCGGGACTCATTTTTGCAATGACCAATTCACAAGAGTCATGGCTAAGTATGGTGTAAATCATCGTCTTTCCACCGCCTACCACCCACAAACTAATGGCCAGGCTGAAATCTCTAACCGAGGATTAAAGCGAATTCTTGAACGAACCGTGGGAGAGCATCGTGCCTCATGGGCTGATAAACTTGATGATGCTTTGTGGGCTTTTCGTACCGCTTACAAGACTCCGATTGGTTGTACACCATATCGTCTCGTGTACGGAAAATCATGCCACCTCCCCATTGAGTTGGAGCACAAGGCTTACTGGGCCTTAAAGTGGACCAATTTTGATATCAACAAAGCCGGTGACCTACGCAAGATCCAACTCAATGAGATGAATGAACTCCGTAATGAGGCTTATGAAAATTCATTGATCTATAAGGAAAAGACTAAGCTCATTCACGACTCCAAGATTAAAAACCGAGAGTTCCAAGTTGGAGACAAAGTTTTACTCTTTAACTCTCGGTTGAAAATCTTTTCGGGCAAGCTGAAATCTCGTTGGTCCGGCCCATTCACCATTGCCCAAATTTTTCCATATGGTACTCTCGAGCTCGCTCAACCTAATGGACCTAATTTTAAGGTGAATGGCCAACGAGTGAAGTTGTACTTTGGTGAGGACATCTCTCATGAGATGATTCCATCCCTCACCACGTTCCCCATGAACTAATTTTGGGTCGAGTCAGGCTCGTGACTCGGTTATCAAAAACAAGCGCTCCTCGGGAGGCAGCCCGAGTATCTATCCTTTTCTGTTTTAACCTCCTAAGTGTAGGGGAACCTCTATAGGTGTTCTTGTGTTTGTGTGGTGATGTGATTACAGGGATGAATGCACTTTTGGAACCTTTGAAGAACCGTGCTCCCGTGTTATCCGAAATCCGGTTCTATCTCTCTACTATCGTGATTCAATTTTCGTCATTCTCACATTTGAAATTGATCACGTTAGTCGTCTCTTCCTTAACTTGATTTAACCAACGTGCACAATGTCATAAGTGTAGGGGAGACTTTTCCCACATGTTTAAACATTGAGGACAATGTTTATCTTAAGTATAGGGGGGACTTCTATCGAAGTTTTAAGTGAACTTTTCCATGAAAATGCCTTCATTTAACCGGAAAATCATATTTTTCAACATTTTTCAAATTTTTTATTAACTTTGGCCATATAGTCGTAATTTTTAAATTTTTATCGTTGCTTTCATATGTATATATCCCGCAATAAAGTCAAAAATATTAATAAAGTGGTGTAGCTAGTTTAGAAGTCTTTGACATATTAGGCCCGTTGCGATTATTTTGACTCAACCCGTGTGGACTCATCCAAGTTTATTCTAGCTAGTATCCTTAACCAAGTAGACCTTAGTTGGTTTATTAGGCTAAGCATCCACGAGTCTCATTACTTGAGATTTTAAATTGGGGAGAACGAGAAATGATAGAGTCAATTATAAGTCGGTATTCTTGCACAAGCTCACTTGGTGTAATTATTTGCCTATTCTCCCATCACTTGCTAATAATTTACCTGCAATAAGTAAGGTCGTACGATTTGAAAAGTTACTTAGCTTCTAGCCCGAGATCGTTTAAAAGTTGCTCGGTAATGATAAGAGTTCATAGCCAAGGCATAACTTATGAAACGGGGCGCGAAGATTGGCGAGTCCAAAAAGGCCCTAACAAGGCATGAGGATTCAATTTTATTGCTGAAGATCCAAAAGTGATGTGAAAAGCATTATTCCCAAAATCAATATGAAGGATCAAGACTCACGACGAGAAGCAATCAACTCCCAATAAGATCATGGAGAAGTCTATCCGAAAAGACCCTAACAAGGTATGAGGATAAATAGATCCAAGTCCGAAAAGGAGGCGGATCGTTGTATCTCAAAATCCCAATTAGAGATTGAAGAAATAATCATGAAGTCGTGGTCAACAAAGTTGGAGTACCCCTCAAAAGTCTCCAAGTGAAGAAACTCTATTAACGATGAGAAGACCATTATCTCAAGAACGTCTCTCGAAGATATGAAGTATGAAGTACATGCCAAATATCGGCCCGAGAAAGGTCTCAAATCGTGAACCGAGTTATGCCAAGATATGAACTTTTTGATATCCCGAGAAGCAGTTTTAAGATATTTTGTCCTTTAGCTAACTATTGATCAAATCGTCCTACTTTGCTTTCAGCCTAAATAAACTATCGAAATAAGTCCAAAAATGCATCTTCATGATCATTCTAAGACAAAAATAAAATATAAGAGGTACACCTAGGAATAAGGGAGTTTAAGCATATAATTAAGCCATGTGTGTAAGTGTTTGATTTGCTAACTTATAATAACAATGATCTTGTTTTTAAGCTTAGTTTGGGGAACGTGAAACTTGAGGGTGATAAATCTTCGCAGCACCGAAGCCCTAATGTAAGTCCTTGATCTCTTTGCAAGTTATTTCCATATAGCTATTTTCAAGTGAAAATGGTTTTCTATCCTTTTATTTGCTTTAAAGTTTTTAATTTCTCTTAGTACTTTAGTTCTTGATTAGTAATATTTTAATAAGGCCAAGGTTGATTGATTATGAGAAAAGTGTAAATTTGCTTTATCACTAAGCATTACATGAGGGCATGGCAATGGTTAAATGTAGGGGATTTGATAGGTGTGAAAACACCCATCCTTTTACCACTTATTTCTGGCTGAAACATGACCAAAACACGTATTTAATATCATTTGTTTGGAATTATGCGTGGTTTTTGTGTTTATTGTGTTTTCAGAGTCAACCGGATTTATATTGAAGAAAACATAGGATTGCACGGGTTTTATCGAGGAAAAAGACTCAAGACGAAGTCTATTGTCCAAGAGATGCAAAAGATTTGAAGTCATTGTGCCTATTTGAAGATTTATCGAAGAAAAGGGCCAAAGATGGAAGATTCATATATGTCAAAGAACTCGAGTCTATTAAACAAAAGATTATAAGACGAGTTGGAATTATTCACCGACACTTCTCAAAATCCAAAGTCGGAAACGTTTATTTAAAGAAACGTAAAGACTAAAGAAGAAAGAAGAAAAGAAGCCCAAAACCAAAGCCCATTCACAAGCCCACAATCACACGCCTATAAATAGGACTTCACTTCACCATTTTGGGGAATAGTTAGTTTTTTAGTTTTTAGTCCTTCATTTTTCTCTAGTTTTAGAGAGAGAAAGTTCTCAACTTTCTCTCACTAGTTTTCATCTTTCTTTCTTTTAATCTTTCAAAGATTAAACCTTTTGTATTGTTAATTTTCATTAATCAAGTTCAAGTTTAAGCTTTTAATCTCTAATCTCTTTCTACCTTTCTTTGATTTTTAGATTGATTTTGGTACGAATTTCATATGATACGTGTTGTTCATTAATGTTTTCGTGCTTAAAAAGTTAATCTTTTTATGTTTATTTAAGTTTTCATATGAATAAGCTTTAAGATCTTTGTGCTTATTGGCTTATTTGTAAGTTTATCTTATTTACTTTTTAAAAGTTTTCTTAAAAAGTTCATCTTTTTATGGTTTGATTTAAAAGTTTGCTTATTTTAAGTTTAAAAAGTTGTTGTTTGTGCTTACTTAATCTTTTACACTTTAGATTCGTGCTAGTTTTGGAGATTAGCTTATCATTATAGCTTATTTTCTTGGCTTACTTTCGGATCATAAAGGCATCAGAAAGGGTAAAAACCTTTTCCGATTGGTTCATTCCGACCAGCTCACCCCTCCCCTCATTCCGATCTATAGATCGGATTAGGGTTTAGCTATTCCGATTGTGGGATTTGTTTAGATTCCGATTGGCATTATTTCTTGATATTCCGATTGGGCACATTGCCAGACATTCCGATCTGAACATTTTTGAGCATTCCGATTTGACTTAATTTTTAATATTCCGATTAGGGTATTTTCAATTATTCCGACTGTGGGGCTTGTTTACATTCCGATCAAAGGATCGGAATACATTCCGATTTGGTGTTTTAATATTCCGATCAGTGTTAGTTCAAATATTCCGATTGGTGCTTGTTTCCATATTCCGATTAGCCTATTCCGACCAAGGATTCCGACTTGGCAACTTTCCGATGGATTTAGTTTTTCGTTTTTACAAAGTTTTCAAGTGTTAGTCTATTAAGTGTTCTAGTATTTTTCCTAATCATTTTCTTTACGTTTTCAAACATTTAGTTTTAACTTGTTAATTTAGTTTAATCTTTTAAAAGCTTTAATTTTACTCTTCGACACTTACTTATTTGTTATTAGTTTAAAGTAGATAAACAACCCAACACCTTTTTATTAACCAAGAACAAATCATTCCACTTAGAACCGTGATCAATTCGAGGAGATACCGAGAATTTAATCTAGAACCCAATGAAAACCAGTGTATCAATTAGGACTCGACATCTAGCCTTGTGTCGTAAAATAGTGAAGTAGGCGACGTTGTGTAGATTGGTCCTACCTAAGATTAGGACTCGACATCTAGCTTAGTGTCAGAAATGTGTAAGCGACGTGTATGGTTTTATCCGCCTTGAAAGGAGTCTTGTTGACTAGTGAAGTAACTCTCGAGTTAGGTACTCGAGGAGTGGAGTAGGGCGAAGAGGAGCTTCATGACCGAACCACTATAAATCATCGTGTCGGTACTTTCCTTTACATTTATTGTAGGATATGTAAATCTTGCTTATGTTTTAGAGAGAGAAAGAGATAGAAAGATGGTGGATTTCACACTTCTAGAGAGAGAAAATTAAAGAACTATGTGTAAAATAAAATGAAATCACCACCCTCTCCATCAAAGGAGAGGGTTTATATACCCAAGCCCATGAGATGGGCTTGGGCTTACATTGGGCCGTCGGCCCATACATATCATGGGCTCGGTTTGGACTTTGTTTAGTAAATGAAAGTAACTAAACTACGAGCTATTACATGGACTATTGTTAGAGTGACCGATCCTTTCTAATACGTAAAACGTATTTCCAACAATCTCCCCCTAAGGGAGGTCACTCTACACAAGGGAGTTACCTAAGTTACAATAATAAAATAAACCTAGCATACTATGCTTGTCTTGAGCTCGTAGTCTTCGTTTTTCTTTTCTTTTTCTTTTCTGGTGAACATGCTGATGTGATCTTTGATATCAATCTTGAGCATTAATCTCTTGCCTTGATCTTGTGCATCCATCACTTGTGATCTTCGCCTCCTCGTGACACCATGTCCCACTACCTTTGTAATTCTTGAAAGCTCTAGAGTTCAATACAGCGGAAGACTTAACTTTTAGGCTTTCTTGAATTATATGAGGTATTAAGTGCATAAAGTATAAGCATGCGGGGACGACTTCTTCTCGGATTCCGCAATGCCACCGTCTTCGAATGCCACAACATAAGTAGACACGAACGAAATGGCTTTGAACATTTCATTCTAATTCGGTAGCATTTTACCTCCGGTCGGTGAAGACCGTTAGACGATATAAAATATCGTACTTGTGGCAGGTAGATTTAATTAAAAATATCCTTGACAAGATTTTGTGGGTAACCCCGTTCTCTTTACTCGATCGTCCAAAGCTGACTGCGAACGTAAATATTGAATCATTTGGATAAAATTATCCGCATGATTGAAGCCGTCAATTCTGATTCCTGGAACAAGTTTGATTCGTTAAAGAATCGCACCATCGTTGCTTTCCAGTTGTCACGAGCTTGATTCATATTGAATATTGCAAGTTACCTACCAAGTGCTGTTTGATGTTAACACTAGAAGGATTTCCACTCATCACTGTGAACACTAAGGTATCACTTTGAGTGTCCTGGCAAGATCACTTAGATATTGCATAGAGGCCTGGAACGTGTTTATGTTCAGCTAAGAACTAAACCACTGTTGCTTTCCAGTTATCACAAGTTTGATTCATAAAGAATCGCACAAGTTACCTACCATGAGCTTTTTGATATTCGCTCAAGAAGGATTTCCATCTTCATTGTAAATACTTTCGTATTACTCGGATGTTCAGGCAAGATCATGAAGATTTTGCGTAGGACTCTTAATATCTTTCTTACTTTTCACAGTGTGTGAAGAAGTAAGGAATTATGAAAGTGTGTCCTAATGAGATATTTGATGATCTCAAATGGCTCTAGACTTGATCGTGCATTTTGGATTTTTAGTGATCGGAGCCTGGAGAGGAGTGCCACCTTTTCAATATCAATATATTTGGAGTGAATAAGTCGATAGATAATGCGTTGTCTCCGTGTGATTAAAACAAATATCTTTTAAGAGATATCCGAGTTTGCTGGGATGGGTTGTGCATTGCATCACTGGGTCCATGATGTCTATCTTCAATATCGAGCATCATTAAAATGATCTCAATAGCATATGTGTTGACCCGGTTTCTGCCTAAAGTTGTAAGGAGGGCTTCTTTCTTTACACCCTTTATCTTTACAATTCTTTTTCATTCTTCAACCCCTTCAATGCTTCCCAATACGTCATAACTAGCACCTTGTTGTGATTGTTCCAGTGCTAACTTAAGTACTTGCTCGGCATTCAGCTATGTTCACAATCTTTCTCCAACATTCCTAAGGACTACTATTTCTAGCTATGGAATGTCCTTGGGAAGATTCCTCCGGTTCTGGAAGAGTCATTGGACTTAACCTATCCTACCATCCTTATGTCACCACAATCTTCATCGTCGTGAAATAAATGGGTTTTGGGTAAGTATATGTCACCATGAAAATCCATTTTGCTATGCAAATCCGTTTTGCTCCCCCTTAACATATGCCACGATATTCGAAAACATTTTGCACATGTCGGGTTGAGCCATCACGTTAAGTCAAACCATTTTTGATAATCTCCCATATTAAATCACATTTTCTCCCCCATATTAAAAATATTAACCCAATCGATGTTTTTAATATCAATTGATTTAATGAATTTTTAACAAAGGTTTTGGGAAGAAAAATGCAAGTCCGTTTTATCTTCATGATACCAAATGTATGAGATATGATACCGATTTGTAACATGATCACATATTCACCATATTAGAAAAAAATTGACAAGGTTGAACATGATTGATGAGAATATCATATGATAAGATCAAATGGTTCTTGTAAGCATATGTTGGTCGCCTCGTCACGTCTGAAGTCATCTCTTAACACCACGTGTACGATTGGTATTGTTGTCTTGACACAATTAGTGAGCTTGGCACTTTCGGCATCGAAGATTCTGAATGCTTGACAATTTCTCCCCCTCAATTGTTGACCCGTGTTCTATCGAAAGAGTTGTAGTCGTCGGTTGAGTAGTCGCATCGTCGAGTATGTAGATACCAATTGTAGATAGCTATGGTTGTAGAGATGATAGCTTCATAAAAACAAGACTTCTCTTGTTTTAACAAATAAATGCACTGAAACGTACATATATTTGTGTTAGACCAAGTTATAAAGTAAACTTGATCCCTTACAAGGTTTTAAAGTAAACCTTGCCCGAGAAAATTAATTCCCGTTGTTGAGCAAAAGCTTTCATAAGAAATACTTGACTTTAATATGAAAACCGGGTTGCAGTCAGAAATAACTACAAGCCATATAGGCATGTTTTATGAAATATTTACAACTTTTGTACGAACTCTATTTATGGCGCTGTATCAATATTAATCAACATTTCTAAGGCCGTAAATATTATCGTACCAAAAGACATGCCTTTGAAAAATAAAGTAAAAATATTTTTGGATTTTTCTGAATTTTTCAATTTTTATGGTTTTTATATGGTTTTATATTTTTGTATTTTGCTTTTGAGGATAAAAAATATAAACAATATATACAAATGATCACCAAGGATACGGAGAATAGTTTACCACCACTATTCTTTCGCTTCATCTGCCAGTTCCTTTAGAGTCTCAGGCGAGAAAGTTCTCATTCCTAGCTTGTCGGCCAAAAATTCCATTCGAGCGCGATCTAAAGCCTTCGTGAAAATATCTGCCAATTGATACTCAGATCGGACAAAGTAAAGCTCTATCACTCCATTTTCCACTTGCTCCTTGATGAAGTGGTAGCGAATGTCAATGTGCTTCGACCGGGAGAATTGAACGTTGTTGTAACATAAGGCAATTGCACTCTTGTTGTCATAGTACATCAGAATTTTGTTGAAACCTAGACCATAGTCGGTTAATTGCGATCTCATCCAAAGAATTTGAGCACAGCAACCGGACATAGCTATGTATTCTGCTTCCGTACTTGAAATTGCAGCGCTTTTCTACCTTTTCGATGCCCAACTGATTAGTCTATCTCCTAGTAGTTGCAAAGTTCCACTCGTGCTACGCCTTGTATCTTGACAACCCGCGTGATCCGCATCTGCATATGCCATTAGCGCAATCGAAGAGTACTTCGAATACCAAAGTCCCCGATTAATGGTTCCTTTAAGATATCGAAAGATCCGTTTAACAGTAGCCAAGTGTAACTCAGTAGGCCGAGTTTGATACCGAGCAAACATACATATAGCCAACTGAAGATCAGGTCGACTAGCTGTGATATACAGAAGAGTACCAATCATTCCACGATAAAGTGTCAGATCAATGACAACTCCATGTGGATCTGCATCAAGCTTAGTTCGTTCCACCATTGGAGTATCCACGGGGTCGCAAGATTCCATCTTATACTTCTTTAGTGATTCAAGGGCATACTTGGATTGATTGATAAAGATGCCTCTGGGACTCTGAGATATTTGAAGACCTAAGAAGAATGATACCTTGCCCATCATTGACATCTTAAACTTGGAAGACATGAGTTTCCCAATTCGACGGATAAAGTTTGGGTCGAGGCTGCAAATATAATATCATCAACATATATTTGTACCATAATCATATCTTTACCTCGTTTCTGAATGAACAACGTGGGATCCACCTTGCCTTTAGCGAAGCCTTGTGTAATGAGGAATTATGACAATAGATCATACCATGCGCGTGGAGCTTGCTTCAACCCATAAAGAGCCTTCTTAAGCTTGTACACATGATTAGGATATTTAGGATTCACAAAACCATCCGGTTGTTGAACATAGACCTCTTCCTTGATTTCACCATTAAGAAATGCCGTCTTCACATCCATCTGATAGACGATCATATTCATATGGGCTGCATAGGCGAGGAATAGTCTAATAGCTTCCAAACGGGCAACATGTGCAAAGGATTCCATAAAGTCGATTCCTAATAATTGCTTGTATCCACGAGCTACTAGTCTAGCTTTGTTCTTCAATATTCTGCCTAACTCATCGAGTTTCACATTGTAAACCCGTTTCAAAGTGAGTAACTGCACTTGATCCGGGCAAGGGACAAGTTCCCATACTTCAAGACGTATGAATTCGTTAAGTTATTCTTGCATAGCTTCTATCCAACAGGATTGAGTAAAAGCTTGTTGCCATGTCTTAGGTTCAACTTCAGTAAGAAAATCATCAAAATGACAAAACATTGCATTTTCTTGTAGCTTACTTCGTGTGGATACCGGACGATTAGGGTCACCAATAATAGAATCTATAGGATGATGCTTTGTCCACTTGCTGTCATGTTCACGAATCCGTGGATTGGAGTAGACTGTAGAAGGAGCTTCCTCTGAGGTGGACGACCCGGCTTGATTATGGTCGGGAATTGGTACACCAAAGAATGGAAGTTCACGCATTTGAGCGAATTCCAAATCGTGATCATCATCATCCACTTCATCACCAATAGGCATGACATGGGTAGTTGTTACATGTGTTGGTTGAGAATTACTTGTTGAAGGTATATCTTGACCAATTGTAGGTGCAGATGTGTCTAATTGTGTGTCGGTTGCTGGAGAGACAACTTCGGTTACCGGAGCTATTACCTCAGGTTCTAGAGCAACAATACTTGGAGGAGTAAAGAATTCATCAAAGAACGGTTGAAACAACGTATCCCATTCAGTCCTAGTAGGTGGTATAAATGATGATGAAGTAGGGTTATTTGGGACAAGACCAGAACTAATGTTACTGGGTCCCATTTCATGAAGTGCGGGTTCAGAGCTGCTTTGCTCAGAAGCCATTGCTGTCAGCTCATCAAAATCAACATTCATAATTTCGAGGATCTTGCGAGAGTTACGGTTATAGATTCGGTATGCCTTCTTTGCGGGTGTGTAACCAATATAAATACCAATATCAGCCTTTGGTTGAAGTTTTCCCTAATTGTCACCATCATTATTCGGATAGCAAAGAGAACCAAATACATGAAGATATGATAAATCTGGTACTTTTCCATGGAGAAGCTCATAAGGTGTTTTACCATGGCTTTTACGAATTAGCGACCGATTTTGGGTGTACATTGCTGTAGATATTGCTTCTGCCCATAAAACAATGGAGCCTTTGCGTAAATTAACATCGTTCAAGCAGCTTCCATAAGTGTGATATTTTGCCTTTCAACGACACCGTTTTGTTGTGGAGTGCGTGCAACGGATGTTTCATGAGATATGCCAAATTCTTCATAATAATCACACAAGATTTGATTCACAAATTCGGTTCCATTGTCTGTACGAATGCGTCGGACAGTAGTGTTGAGACGCACTTGAATCATCTTGAGAAATCCGATGATGAATTTAGGTACCTCATTTTTTGTTTTAAGAAATTTCACCCATGGAAGCCGAGAGTAATCATCGACAATGACGAGGATGTACTTTTTACCACTAAGACTTTCAACACGCATTGGCCCTAAAAGATCCATATGCAAAAAATAAAGTTTCTCTTGGTTGGTGTCTTCAGTCTTGGATTTGTATGATTTCTTAGTGCTTTTCCCCATTGTACACGCGGAACACAAATGATCCTTGTGAAATGATAGTTTAGGAAGACCACGAACAAGTTCGTTTTTCGCCAAGTGATTAATAGCGTCAAAGTTAAGATGAGATAACCGTCGATGCCATAACCATGACTTAGTCTTCGATGCTTTGGAGAGAAGACATACGGGAGAAGCGGCCATCATATCTTGTAGAGACAAAGTATACAAATTGTTCCCTCGAGTACCTTTCAATAAATCAACCCCTTCCAAATTACGTATGAAGCAGGTATGCTCTCGAAAAGCAACTTCTAGGTTTGCATCACAAAATTGTCCCACAGAAAATAAGTTGTGACCAAGACCCTCCACATAATACACTCTTGAAATTATAACATTCCCAATATGATATTCACCGTAACCCATTATCTTTGCAATATGATCATTTCCAAATCGAACAGTACCAAGAAACTTGCTGACAAAATTTTTGAGCTGAGAGCGATCTCCGGTCATATGATGGGAGCAACCAGAGTCCAAATACCAGAGAACAATTTGGACCACCTGTTTTCAATAACAACAGTAGACAATGCATTGGAAACTATTGGTTCTGGAGTGTTAGCAGATAGAGATATAAGATTATCAGAATTGCTAGCATTTATGAGACCTTTAGATTTCCTGCGTTTTCTAATGTGAGTTTTAGCACTAACAGGTTTTACTGTTCCAACTTTCTTAGGTTTTGGATTATTAGCGGGCACTACAGTGGGAGTAGACCTATTTAAAGGGCACTTGTTTCCTACAGTAGTGTTGGTGTTCCTAGTTAAAGGACACGCTTGTGTTTTGGTAGCCTTGGTACTCCTAGTTAAAGGGCACGCTTTCTTCGCTGTAGTGGGAGTGGTCCTAGTTAAAGGGCACATATTTCCTACTATAGTGAAAGTTCTACCAGTGGGGCGCCACATCCAACCAACTTGGGTTAACACTTTCCCAGTCGGTTTCCATTCTAATCCATTTTTCCGGGCATACATCTCATTCACATGGTCAATAAGGCAAGAATCATGACGACTAGAAAACATACATTCATTGCAATTCCAACATTTCAAATTAGAATTCACAGTAGGCTTAGAACGTTGCACAACCGCAGAGCCTTTAGGTTTAGCTACATGATTCTTTTTATTCAAAACAGAAATAACATTCCTAGGATGGGCTTCTACTTTCTTCTCCACTTGACTACTAGATGGGGGCAAGATCCTATCATTCTTCTTGTTTCTTTTAAGCTTAGATCTTTGAGCCTTAGTAGTGGTGCTTACTCCTGTAGAAGGCAACACGAGAATATTAGAAGCTGGTTTTGATTCCGCCTTATCTTTAGTGACCAAAGTTTGAGATGGTTTAGTCCTAGGGCCCTTGTTAAGTGGTGTGACGGCTATAAGGTTCCTTTTAATTGCACTAGAGGACGATGCTGAGATAGTGGCTGCGTTATCCACAACATTCTTACCTTTTAGAGTACGAAGTGTTTCCTTTAACTGTGACAATCTAACATTTTCAGGTAGTGAACTATTTTCTCGTATAATATTTTGAAACTTATTTTTATGTTGGTTGATGAACTCACAATTTACGGATTTAAATTTGGGCTTACGTGCATAATTTAGTGTCCTTTACGACTAAACCGGAAACCTTAGGATTACGTATTTACGTTTTTGAACTCCGTTTTTGATGAGACAATTTTTATTAGATTCGTTTTGTGGCGTTGATTCATAATTTATAAAAACGTTTTCCGTAAAACGACCCGAGGGCACGCAAATCGAGGAAACTAGAATCGAGGAATACCCGTAAATTAGCGGGATGGGACAAAATAATTTATCCCACCCCACTAACTTAAGGGGTGGCCAAACTAGACACCACATCAAAGATGTGGCATCTTTACACTCATTAAGCTTACAAGTGTAAGCTTAGCCTTACACTTAAGCTACTTCAACCACAAAACCATCTAACTTTCTCATTACCACCATTCACACATGCAAACAACTCTCAAAACTCTCTCATCTCACCCCATTGCCGTCCCACTTCAAGAACAAACACCACCACTTGATCTTTTCTAGCCACAAGTTACTTGTTATCTAGCTATATTATGGAGTAACCTTGAAGCCTTGATTGCTTGGTGGCAATTTTAACAACAAATGAGGTGATTTTCTTGTGTCCTAGGGCTAATTTCTCAACAAACTTTCTTGGTGTTTGATGATCTTGGAGATACATTTGGTGTTCATCAAGTTGTTGTCTTCCAAAAACAAGATATACTCTTGGAGGTAACAATGTCATGCGGCTAATAATAATCCAAATGCAATCCAATAACGATGCTAATAACGATAATAATATTACCTATAATGGTAATATTGAGGCTACGGTCTCATGGACGGTTTAAGATGTATGCTTGATTTATATATTACCTGACTAGCAATACGAGGACTTACTTCTGATATTATACTTGTGTTCTGATTTCAACGATTGTTTTATATAACGGTTTTATTAAACTCTATGAATTCACTCGGTATTCGCTGATATGATTTTTGCATGTTTTTATCTCAGGTGCTTGAAGGTAATCCGGATGGAGATCGACTCTGATGGCCCACATAATAATAAAAATGTTCATTCGATCTATGTTTTGTAAACTTAATGACCTGTATAATTTGGGACCTGTTGTACACTTTAAAACTTTTTATCGAATGAATGTATGTTGAACCTTGTACAACCATTTTTATGTGTTGTCTATGATTGGAGTTATTGTGCTATCCCGTAACACTCTAAAAGACCCTTCCGCTGTACCGATACGAAAATTGAGAGTGTTACAGTTTGGTACCAGAGCTCTCGTTATAGAGAACAAAAGATTTTAAAAACCAAGGTTTTGAACAAAACTTTTCAAAATCTTTTAACTATGAACATTTGAGAAAATATTTGAAAAATCTTTTGACTATAACGGTGCCAAAGATCTCCGACGTTACCAACAAGCCCTATTGAGAAGATATATATTTTGATATATATAATTTAATTTATATATATGTATATATCGTGATTTCAGTATGTAATTGTTTAATAAGTATGTTATCCTAATACGAGATATATATATATATATAAATGCAGATTGTCATGGCTGACCCTAATATTCCTGTAGAGAACCATGCTATTCCCGAACCTA
Source organism: Glebionis coronaria (assembly GCA_025667525.1). Classification (NCBI taxonomy): domain Eukaryota; kingdom Viridiplantae; phylum Streptophyta; class Magnoliopsida; order Asterales; family Asteraceae; genus Glebionis; species Glebionis coronaria. Next base: position 84,916,692 of record CM046879.1, on the reverse strand, counting down.
ATGTAGATGATGATCCTTATTTAGACTTAGTAGATTATGATATGGATGATGAGGAGGAACCATTTGACGATCCCGAGCCCGAGATAGGACTAGGAGATCAGACTGCCCCTCAGGTTGATATGGTTGAAAATGAGATTGATAATGTTGATATTGAGAATGATGATGAGATTGGGTTAGATAATTTAGAAGATGAGATTGACGACGAGGATGTCGAGGACGACATAGGTATAGACGATGAGGTTGATGACGATGAGGAAGCTGAGCTTATTTACTCTTATGATGTTCCAGACGGCGAGCCTTTACCCCCACCAGTTTATTTGTCTGATTCTGAGGTTGAGCTACCTAGGGATGAAATGTCTGAATCGTCTGAATCAGAGGAGGATGAGGATGATAATGCACCTGACGGTACTGATGGTATTGCTACCCGTAGACGTGTGATAGGAGAGTCGTCTAGTGCTCGAGAGGCTACTCATATTGATGGTCTTGCACCATGGGCCTTGAGACGTTATTTAGATGCTTCCCGTGTTAAGAGTAGTATGACAGAGATTGGATTAGGTGTTGTTCAGACTCATGTTGCTTATTTGGAGTCGAAGACTAAGGTTGGTGAGAAAGAGCGGGAATTGCTTAGTTTGGATTTGACTGATGTAGAGCGTGGTTTGAATGAGGCTTTTAGGAGGTTATCGGTGTTAGCAAGTGGTGAGTTTGCTGCTATGAAGAAAAAGGTGAATTCTATAGAGATTTAGTTGAATGTAGCTCGTACGATGCGTGAGAAAGCTGAGAAGGAGTTGAATATATCTGTGGGTTGGAATAGTAGATTTTATGCTGACATGGTTGAAAGAGGAGTGATCCGTAAGCGCCCAGCTGAAGATGTGTCTAGTGATCGTCCGACAAAGATACAGAAGACGATGGATGATGGACCATCTGGCGGTTCTCAGTAGACCAGTCTGTGTTTAGTAGTGACCTTTGTATCTTTGTACTTTTGTAGCTTTGACTAAACCGACTTGTTAGTAGTAGACCTGGCACGAATTTTGAGTATGTATAGTGCTAGAAACTTTGATATGGGATGTAACTAAGACAATGCTTTTGATTCAAATCGAATGAAATATGTATCTTGTCTTGAATTCCATATTGTGCCTTATTTGTATCTTGATTATGAATTCAATCCATATTATATGAATCCTTATTGGGTGAATGCTTAATACTTTGAAATTGTGAAATTATAGAACTATGCCGCCCAATAAAGCTGTGACTGAGGATGATGTACGTAGGATTATTACGGAGAAAGTTACCACATCTATGACTGAATTTATGGCAAATGCTAGAAATGAAGCTGGCGGTAGTGGAGCTGGCGGTAGTGGAGCTGGCGGTAGTGAAGCTGGCGGTAGTGGAATTGGTGGTACTAATGTGAATGTGAATGCTAATAATGTGAATGCTAATGTCGGAGGAAATGTAGGAGGACTTGGAACTAATGCACCTGAAGTTGGTGGCTGTACTTATGTGACGTTCATGAAGTGTGAACCTCTACCTTTTAATGGAGCTGAAGGTGCTGTAGGATTAAGCCAGTGGATTGAGAAGATTTAGTCAGTGTTTTAGATTAGTAAGTGTAAGGAGGAATATAAGGTGACTTTTGCTATGGCTACTCTTAAAGGTCGTGCGTTGACTTGGTGGAACGAGAGAATTTCTTTCATGGGTATTGATGCTGCTAATGCTACTCCTTGGGCTGAAATTAAGAAGTGGATGACTTTAGAGTTTTGTCCCCGTAATGTGATCATTAGGTTAGAACAAGAGTTGATTCATCTGAGAATGAAAGGTGTGGACATTGATAGTTACACAAACCGATTCCATGAGTTGGCCTTGCTATGTCCTCGATTGGTGGAACCCGAAGAGATCCGAATTGAGCAATATATTAAAGGGTTGACCAAGAATATCCGGGGGGACGTAACATCATCTAAACCACTGACCATTGATGATGTTGTTCGAATGGCTTACCAACTCATTGGACAGATAATTCAGGATAGGGAAGATGAAGCCCGTGTTGGTGAGAAAAGAAAGGGTGACGGTGATCGTGTAGATAGACGTGATAATACGAAGAATTTCAATCGCCGTCAGAACCAGAGAAAGGGGAATGCAAATGCTCTTACCAACAACAAACCGCGCAACGATGATAGATGTCCTAAGTGTGGCAACAAGAGGCATTCTCGCGACTGCTGAAAGTGCCAAAATTGCGGAAAGCTTGGACACAAGGTTGAAAGGTGTAAGAAGGGAACCATTTGCTTCAACTGTAATAAAGAAGGTCATAGGAAATCGGAATGCCCCAAGTTGAAAGTGATTGTACCTGGAAGAAACCCCCAGGGTGGTGTCTATCAACTTGGAACAATTGAGGTGAAGAAAGAGGATCCTAATGTCGTTACCGGTACGTTTTTACTCAACAATCATTATGCTGTTGCTTTATTTGATTCGGGTGTTGATAGGAGCTTTATATCCACTAAATTTAGTGCTCTTATTGACATTGAACCTGTTGAGATAAATACCAGTTATGAGGTGGAATTGGCTGATGGTAAATTAGTGAAAACTAATAAGCTATTAGAAGGATGCTCTCTAAATCTCTTGAACTATTCCTTTCCGATTGATTTGATGTTGATAGAATTAGGTAGTTTTGATATTATTATTGGTATGGATTGGTTGTCGTTGAATAATGCTACTATTTTATGTGGAGAAAAGAAGGTTAAGATTCCTCTTAGGAATAGGACGTTTGTAATTGATGGTAATCGAGGTGAATCCCGTTTGAAGATCGTTTCATATATTAAAGTCCAAAAGTACATCAGGAACGGTTGTGAGTTCTTCTTAGCTCAAGTGACCGGGAATGAGTCTAGGGAGAAACGATTGGAAGATGTACCTATTATTTGTGAATTTCCTGAGGTATTTCCTAAAGATTTACCCGGACTTCCACCGATAAGGCAAGTAGAGTTTCGAATCGATTTAATTTCTGGTGTTGCACCGGTGGCACGTGCGCCATACCGATTAGCCCCTTCTGAATTAAGGGAGTTATCTAAGCAACTTAAGGAGTTATCTGATAAAGGTTTTATTCGACCGAGCTCGTCGCCTTGGGGAGCTCCAGTCTTGTTCGTTAAGAAGAAGGATGGATCTTTCCGTATGTGCATTGATTATAGGGAACTGAATCAGTTGACAATTAAAAATCGATATCTTTTACCTAGTATTGATGATTTGTTTGATCAACTACAAGGATCTAGTGTGTATTCTAAGATAGATTTGCGGTCAGGATATCACCAACTTCGCGTCCGTGAAGAGGATATTCCTATAACTGCATTTAGAACTCGTTATGGACACTATGAATTTCAAGTAATGCCATTTGGGTTAACTAACGCACCTGCGGTTTTCATGGATTTAATGAATCGAGTGTGCAAGCCCTACTTGGATAAATTTGTGATTGTGTTTATTGACGATATTCTAATCTATTCTAAGAATGAAGATGAACATGGAGAACATTTAAGGATTATTTTGAATTTGTTAAAGGATGAAATGTTGTATGCTAAGTTTTCGAAATGTGATTTTTGGTTAGATTCTGTGCAATTTCTTGGTCATGTGATTAACAAAGATGGAATTCATGTTGATCCTGCAAAGGTTGAAGCTATTAAGAATTGGTCTGCACCGACAACGCCAATGGAAGTGCGACAGTTCTTAGGATTGGCTGGCTATTATAGGCGATTCATTAAAGAATTTTCTTTAATAGCTAAACCCTTGACTAAGCTTACCCAGAAGAATAAACCTTTCGTTTGGGGAAGTGATGAAGATGGAGCATTTCAGACATTGAAGCAAAAATTATGCAGTGCGCCAATTCTATCATTACCCGACGGGAGTGAAGATTTTGTAGTATATTGTGATGCATCTCTTAGAGGCTATGGAGCTGTTTTGATGCAGCGAGAGAAAGTGATAGCTTTTGCTTCTAGGCAATTAAGGAAGAATGAGGAGAATTATACTACTCATGATCTGGAGTTAGGAGCTGTAGTCTTTGCTCTTAGGTTGTGGAGACATTATCTGTATGGCACCAAGTGTACGGTATTTACCGATCACAAAAGCCTACAGTGTATTCTCGATCAGAAGGAATTGAACATGAGGCAACGAAGATGGATAGAATTGCTAAGCGATTATGATTGTGATATAAAATATCACCCAGGAAAAGCCAATGTTGTTGCCGATGCGTTAAGCAGGAAAGATAGAGAGCCTATCAGGGTATGTTCTCTAGTCTTGACCATGCACAATAATTTGCCTGAGCAAATTAGAAATGCGCAAATAGAAGCTTGTAAGAAAGATAATTTTGTAAATGAAGGGTTCCGAGGAGAAGGAGATCCTTTAGAGGTTAGAGCTGATGGAGTGAAATGCTTAAGAGGTCGTATGTGGATACCTAAGTTTGGAGGCTTAAGAGACTTGATTATGTTAGAATCCCATAAATCTAAGTATTCCATTCATCCAGGATCTGATAAGATGTACCATGATTTGAAGAAGTTGTACTGGTGGCCGAATATGAAAGCTTATATTGCTATGTATGTTCTTCAATGCTTGACTTGTGCTAGAGTCAAAGCTGAACATCAAAAGCCATCAGGACTACTTCAACAACCAAATATTCCTGAATGGAAGTGGGAGCGAATTACGATGGACTTTATCACCAAGCTTCCTAGAACATCATCTGGAAACAACTCGATTTTGGTTATTGTCGACAAACTGACCAAATCAGCACACTTCATTCCGGTTAAAAAGCAGTTCTCACTGGAGAAGCTGACTCGTATTTACCTCGAGAATGTTGTATGCAAGCATGGAGTGCCTGTATCGATCATTTCAGATCGAGATCCTAGATTCGCATCGAATTTTTGGAAATCTCTCCAAAGATCTTTGGGAACGAATCTCGACATAAGCACTGCTTATCACCCCCAGACTGATGGGCAGAGTGAAAGGACGATACAAACACTAGAAGATATGTTGAGAGCTTGTGTGTTAGATTTTGCTAAGAATTGGGATAAACATTTGCCGTTAGCAGAGTTTTCGTATAACAATAGTTACCATTCTAGTATTAAGGCTGCACCGTTTGAAGCTTTGTATGGTAGGAAGTGTAGATCTCCTGTATGTTGGAGTGAAGTTGGGGATACCCAGCTCACGGGACCGGAATTGATCCGGGAGACTACAGAGATGATAGTTCAGATTAAGAATAGGTTGTTGACTGCCCGTAGTAGACAGAAAAGTTACGCGGATGTGCGGCGGAAGCCATGGAGTTTAAAGTGGGTGACCGAGTAATGTTGAAAGTATCTCCATGGAAAGGCGTTATAAGATTTGGAAAGCGAGGAAAATTGAATCCCCGTTATATTGGACCCTTTAAGATTTTATCTAGAGTAGGTCCGGTGGCTTACAAACTAGAGTTACCCCCAGAACTTCATGGTGTTCACAACACATTCCATGTATCTAATCTGAAGAAATGTCTAGCAGTGAGTGACGAGAAAATTTCGTTGGATAAGGTTCGAATAGATGGGAAGTTGCATTTTATCGAAGAACCCGTAGAGGTTATGGATCGTGAGGTAAAGCAACTGAAACAAAGTCGGATACCTATTGTCAAGATCCGATGGAATTCAAAGCACGGACCGGAATATACTTGGGAACGAGAGGATGAAATGTGGAAGAAATATCCGCACCTCTTCGATTTCAATAAGAAACGGACATCAAAATGAAATGGATCACGAGGACGTTGATCCCTTTTAGGAGGAAAAGCTGTGACAATCTAACATTTTCAGGTAGTGAATTATTTTCTCGTATAATATTTTGAAACTTATTTTTGTGTTGGTTGATGAACTCACAATTTACGGATTTAAATTTGGGCTTACGTGCATAATTTAGCGTCCTTTATGACTAAACCGGAAACCTTAGGATTACGTATTTACGTTTTTGAACTCCATTTTTGATGAGACAATTTTTATTAGATACGTTTTGTGGCGTTGATTCATAATTTATAAAAACGTTTTTCGTAAAACGACCCGAGGGCACGTAAATCGAGGAAACTAGAATCGAGGAATACCCGTAAATTAGCGGGATGGGACAAAATAATTTATCCCACCCCACTAACTTAAGGGGCGGCCAAACTAGACACCACATCAAAGATGTGGCATCTTTACACTCATTAAGCTTACAAGTGTAAGCTTAGCCTTACACTTAAGCTACTTCAACCACAAAACCATCTAACTTTCTCATTACCACCATTCACACATGCAAACAACTCTCAAAACTCTCTCATCTCACCCCATTGCCGTCCCACTTCAAGAACAAACACCACCACTTGATCTTTTCTAGCCACAAGTTACTTGTTATCTAGCTATATTATGAAGTAACCTTGAAGCCTTGATTGCTCGGTGGCCATTTTAACAACAAAAGAGGTGATTTGCTTGTGTCCTAGGGCTAATTTCTCAACAAACTTTCTTGGTGTTTGATGATCTTGGAGATATATTTGGTGTTCATCAAGTTGTTGTCTTCCAAAAACAAGATATACTCTTGGTTGGTAAAGAAGATCATCCTTTCCATTTCTCTTGTTATTTTGTAAAGATCAAATGTATTTTCTTTCTTGTTGTATATGTATATGATGAATATATGATGATAAAAATGTTGCGTGGGGATCAAGTGTTGATAAATATGCTTAAAAAGATTAATAACCATAAGAAACAAGGCTAAACTCATGCTTAATTTGTTGGCTGTATAAAAACAGTAAGTAACCAAAACTTAAACTGATAAAATTGCATGGTGGAATCCATTTACAGTAAGTATAAGATTTCATACACATGTGAGTGTTGGTCATGCAATGGAATCATTAAAATGAGTGAGATATGATCAAAACAAAATTAGTGTGCTAATCTGAATAGTCTGTTTTGTAGGGACTGTTAAGGATAGTTAAACATAGAATGAGCATTAGCTATAACTAACTTAACTGTAGCACATAATATGAGGTTCATGCCATCCAAAAATTAGCTTCTAATTCATTGTAGAACTCTAGATATGATAAAAATGGTGAAGATGAAACTAAAAATCAGATTTTAAAGAATTAATGTTTAATACTATTATATAAGCACTCAAATTATATAGTATAAAATGTGAAATTAAAACCCACTAACTTATGAATTTCATTTATATAAATATGTATAAGGTTAAATAAATGGACAATTTATAAAAATGGTAGTTGAATAATATTTATAAGTTATAAAAACTATAAACATGATTTTTACGACTTTTTCGGCTATTACCGTAAAATTAACGTTTTTCGCCAATTAAAACTTAGACGATCAAACCCGTCTAATGTAAAGTTTTTAAAAGTCATATACTGATATATAAGTATCTAATACAAGCAAAAACCGATAAAACCTGAACTATAAGACATACAGACATTAACGAGCTAAGTTAGCATATTGGACTAATAATTGGACTAAATAAGTTAAACACTTAAAAAGTACTTATTGGGCTTAACCCATTTGGGCCCAACATGTAAAGTGTAAATACTGATAATACAAGTATAAAATGGATTAATACAAGTTAAAGAACTTATAATAAGCTTATTGGACTTAAAACATGTAAATAGGTAAAACTAGTAAACTAGTAAAAAGTTACCAGTACATAAACACTAAAATGAGTAAACAAGGATATATAAACCCACTTGATCATCATCATATGTACAAAATCATCATATGTATATTGTTATTTTGATAAAGTCATTGGACAAAAGTCTAAGACCGATTATTATTTATATAGGTTTCTGTGACCGAAGCACGCCCGTAGCCGATAATCCGCCTTTCATTATCAACGTGAGTTCATAGCCTCGCACTCTTTTAAATGTTTAATAAAATGATTTGTAAACCCGCGAGGGAGATAACATGCTAGATTTTGATAAAAATAGAACACAAGTAGTCCCGATGGTATGCTTAATGATATGGACCCGAATGATGCTATGACCCAATAAAAGAGATAAAAAGGATTATTAGTAGTTAGGTTATGTCACTTAAAGTCCCATTAGCATGAATTGTGAACTACCGGGATTTGGTAGACGCTTATGCATATGATAGTACTATTTGGGGACGATCACCCCAGTTCGCGCCTTGACGGTTGATCCCCGTCGTGCCACATTGATTGGTAAGCGAATTTATGTATGAGAAGATTTACATAGCGTGATTTTTGTGACGACACGCTAAATTAGATGGGCAAATTGTTTGTCGGGTTCGCGGCCCGTTGTTTTGATAGTAAGGTAACAATGTCATGCGGCTAATAATAATCCAAATGCAATCCAATAACGATGCTAATAACGATAATAATATTACCTATAATGGTAATATTGAGGCTACGGTCTCATGGACGGTTTAAGATGTATGCTTGATTTATATATTGCCTGACTAGCAATACGAGGACTTACTTCTGATATTATACTTGTGTTCTGATTTCAACGATTGTTTTATATAACGGTTTTATTAAACTCTATGAATTCACTCGGTATTCGCTGATATGATTTTTGCATGTTTTTATCTCAGGTGCTTGAAGGTAATCCGGATGGAGATCGACTCTGATGGCCCACATAATAATAAAAATGTTCATTCGATCTATGTTTTGTAAACTTAATGACCTATATAATTTGGGACCTGTTGTACACTTTAAAACTTTTTATCGAATGAATGCATGTTGAACCTTGTACAACCATTTTTATGTGTTGTCTATGATTGGAGTTATTGTGCTATCCCGTAACACTCTAAAAGACCCTTCCGCTGTACCGATACGAAAATTGAGAGTGTTACATTTTGGTACCAGAGCTCTCGTTATAGAGAACAAAAGATTTTAAAAACCAAGGTTTTGAAAAAAACTTTTCAAAATCTTTTAACTATGAACATTTGAGAAAATATTTGAAAAATCTTTTGAATATAACGGTGCCAAAGATCTCCGACGTTACCAACAAGCCCTATTGAGAAGATATATATTTTGTATATATAATTTAATTTATATATATGTATATATCGTGATTTCAGTATGTAATTTTTTAATAAGTATGTTATCCTAATACGAGATATATATATATAAATGCAGATTGTCATGGCTGGCCCTAATATGCTATTCCCGAACCTAATGTAGATGATGATCCTTATTTAGACTTAGTAGATTATGATATGGATGATGAGGAGGAACTATTTGAGGATCCCGAGCCCGAGATAGGACTAGGAGATCAGATTGCCCCTCAGGTTGATATGGTAGAAAATGAGATTGATAATGTTGATATTGAGAATGATGATGAGATTGGGTTAGATAATTTAGAAGATGAGATTGACGAAGAGGATGTCGAGGTCGATATAGGTATAGACGATGAGGTTGATGACGATGAGGAAGCTAAGCTTATTTACCCTTATGATGTTCCAGAGGGCGAGCCTTTACCCCCACCAGTTTATTTGTCTGATTCTGAGGTTGAGCTACCTAGGGATGAAATGTCTGAATCGTCTGAATATGATTCTGAATCAGAGAAGGATGAGGATGATAATGCACCTGACGGTACTGATGGTATTGCTACCCGTAGACGTGTGATAGGAGAGTCGTCTAGTGCTCGAGAGGCTACTCATATTGATGGTCTTGCACCATGGGCCTTGAGACTCTATTTAGATGCTTCCCGTGTTAAGAGTAGTATGACAGAGATTGGATTAGGTGTTGTTCAGACTCATGTTGCTTATTTGGAGTCGAAGACTAAGGTTGGTGAGAAAGAGCGGGAATTGATTAGTTTGGATTTGACTGATGTAGAGCGTGGTTTGAATGAGGCTTTTAGGAGATTCAATATTATGCACAATAGAATCATTATCAACACTTCTATTCACACAGACGGAAACTATATCATGAGACATCACTTGCTTCAGAAGCTGATCATTTTGGCGTGAAACCCGTTCTATTTCAAGTAAACTGTTTTCATAAGCATCATCCATTTCATTGAAAACACGTTTAACTTCTTCTATTTCCAAACGCAAATCTTGATCAAGATTACTAAGACAAGCTTTAATATTTTTTACAAACAGAACAATTTCGTCTCGAAACGCAGCTCTAGTGTGCTCAAAAATCCATTCACCTTCCGTTATGGCCGAATCCGTCGTACGTTCCAAAATGACCTTGTCAAAGTCGGCTAAGTGTTGGTGTACCGCATTTAAGTTAACGGACGCCTTACTTACCGGTGGAAGTAACTTTGTTAAATCCGTTTTGACAAGTGTAGGAGACGTACTAGGAGGGTTTTCATTTGACAAACTTTGGGGCACAAGAACTGTCAATTCAGCTAATTCCTTTTGTAAGCGAATGCGGGTTTTTTTAGACAATTGATCTTTGTTATACTGATCATAATCAATCGTATGGAATTTTGAAAGCATTTTAGAATGAGTTTCTTCCGCAAGTGACTGTGTCTCCTCAGTACTACGAACAAAAGGTGCTTCTTTTGATTTGCCAATTATGGTCATATCATAAAGACCGGGAATATATTCCTGAGCTTGTTTTGCATAACCGGGATTAGGTGGTAAATCTTGAAGACGCTTAAGTTCGAGTTCTTTAAATGATTTAGTTAAAAGATGAACCTTTTCTGTGGAAGCGTATTATTTTAAAAGCTGTTGTTCTTTGAATTTAAGAAGTTTGGTAGCATTAATTTCCGATTCAAACTTTTTAGACTCGAGAGTTTCGAAATCCATTTTAAGTTTCTGAAAATCATTGACAACCGACTCTTTTGCTTTTAATTCATTGGAAAGATTAGCTTTTAATGATTCTATTTCTTTCAAGTGTTCAATCTTTTCAAAAGGAAATTGGTCAAATTTAGAATAAGTTATTTTTTCAGCTTGAGGTACCATTTCAAAAGCTTTGACCTTTTCTTTATGCAACGCAAGCTCAGTTGTTAGGGTGGAATTCGTATCTACGGATTGTCTGAGATCCATATGCATTTGATCAATAATATGTTTAGGCACCATGACCAAATCATGTTGAGCATAATATTCCATACCCGTCGTAGCATTTGGTTGAGGTTCACTCAAATGTGTTAGATTGGATACCACATCATTTGAGTTACTAGTTCCCGAATGCTGTTCGAGGTTGTCATTTTCATGCCCAACTTGATGTTGGTTATCATCTTTACCAAGATTGGTTGTGGTAGGTACCTCACTGATGACATCAGAACCGTAGTGAGAGAGATTAGCAACGAGAGCAGCTTGGGCAGAGTTAATGTCATTGATAGGTGTGTAAACACCCATATTTTCTACCATTTAATTACAATAATAACCGGACCAAAACGTGTATTTTATGTCTTTTATGTCGGAATTATGCGTGGTTTGTGTTTTTGTTGTAATTTAGGACGAAATTGTGAAAAGTGGAGAAAACACGGGAATTCACGGGCATTCACGGCTTTTATTGAAGAAAAAGATGAAAGACGGAGTCGAGAAGTCAAAAGTGGAAAAAGAACGGAAGTCCAAGACCAATTCTGAAGATTTATCGAAGAAAAAGTCAAAAGACGGAAGTTTATCAAAAGTCGAGAAACTCAAGTTTATTTTACTGAAGAAATTAAAGACGAGTTCAAAATATATCCCAAGCCACAAGTCCTTAAAGTCCAAATTTAAAAGAAAGATTAGAAGAAAAGGACTAATGGTGCAATTAAAATAAGATTAAAGAAGGAGGGACTAAGCATGCAATTAAGGAAGCTTCCTAAGCAAGCCTTAATCTCCCCTATATATATATATTAGATCATTTTCATTTTCCTCTTGTTGGCTAACTTGACAAATTAGCTCTTCCACATTTATTTTATGCACATTTAAATACTTGTCATTTAATTACCTTGTCTTGCACCTTAATTACCATTCAATTCAAGTAAGTTTTTCTTTTTAATTCTTGTCAAGCTTTATCTTTATCTTGTTAATCTCATTCTTCCTTTCTTTACCTTGTGTTGATTTGTTTATGTTCATGTTCTTAATTTTGGTTGATTAATTTAAGTGGGTTTTGATTATTTTGATCTTTATTGTTTGATTTGTTGTTTTGGATTGATTGTTTATGTTTATTAGATGTTTTGTTTTTAGTTTGGTTTAATCTTTTTGTTGATTTGGTTAAGTTTTTGTTTAAATTCGTGCTATCTTCTTTTCCTTGTTCTTCGTTTCACTGTTTCTGATATTTCCCAGACTCGAGCCCAGGTTATTCCGAATAGAGGTTTTGCCAGTTTGTGGTCTATGCGGAATATTATTTATTCCGAGTAAGGATTTGGCAATTAGGCTTATGCGGAATATTATTTATTCCGAGTAAGAGTAATTTTCCGAATAGGCAAAAGTTTCCGCATAGGAAGTTATTCGAGTAGGAATAACTTTCCGCATAGGACTAGTATTCCGCACAGGCACTTCTTTCCGAATAGATTGGACTTTCCGAATAGGCACCTTTTTCCGAATAGGACATTATTCCGAATAGGGACAGATATTCCGAATAGAGATTTTATTCCGAATAGGAGGCACATTCCGAGTAGGCTTGATATTCCGAATAGGGAACACATTCCGAATAGACCAACTTTCCGAATAGGGTAATTATTCCGAATAGGTGACAGTTATTCCGAATAGGCCTAATAGGGGATTTATTCCGGATAGGGAATTTCAGTTTTTAGTTTTCTGCCTTTTTATTTTTCCCGCCTTTTTCCTTAATCGCACTTTAAGTTTATTTGCCTTAGTTTAAGATTTAGTTTTAGTTGCGTTTTAAGTTTGCCTTAGTTAGATTTAAGTTTGCGTTATTTACATTATTGCCCTTTAGTTTTAGTCTCGCTTTTAAATACTTGCACTTTATTTTAATTAGACTTAGATTTATTTTAATTGCACCTTTACTTTAATTGTTTTGCACCTTTAATTTTCAAAACTACAACGACACATCTTTGTTCCACCAAATTTCAACTGAGTCACACATTAAACATAAAGTTTTTCAATTCGAAGAGACATACTTGAACGATAAAATTTTAACTGGGAAAATCTAAGTTATCAAATGGCGCCGCTGCCGGCTCTTTTCGTAAAGATCAACAGTTTTTTGTGAGAGACACGTTGCTTTTTGGGATCCGTTCACTTGTGAGCGTTATTTTTCTTACATAAAAAATTCAAAAAATCATAAAAAAATTAAAAATTGATAAAAAAACAAAAATTAAAACTTTCAAAAATCCAAAAAGATTTTATCTTTCTTGTGTATATATATTGTCTTTGTGTTTGGTTTTGTTTTCTTTTGCATTTTCAGGTGTATGCGTACTAGATCTTCTAATTATCAAGAGCCCGAGCCTCAAGAAGATTTAGATATGGCATGTGTCAACAACAACAACATGCCACCGCACCTCAATAATAATAATAACAACAACAATGCTCTTCCACAGCCCGATCTTCGGACCATGGAGGAACTTTGTCAACCAACAATGTTTGGACGAGGAGGGCCGATTGCGCCGATGCAAATCAACGCTCCTGAGTTTTCGTTGAAGCACCACATGATTCAGCAAGTACAAACAAACCCATTTAGAGGATTGCCTGATGATGATGCCAACAAACACCTCGACAAGTTCATTACAATCACCCAGAGCATGAAGTTGGCTGGTGCCACTATGGATGAGCTTCGCCTACAACTCTTTCCACACACTCTATTACATCATGCCGAGAAATGGTTTGATCGTCTCCCGAAGAATTCTATTCACACTTGGGATGACATGACTCAACGCTTTCTTTCGCGCTACTTTCCACCATCCATGGTCACAAGCCTTCGCAATCAGATCAGCGGTTTCATGCAAGATCCCGATGAATCTCTTTTTGATGCATGGGAGAGATATAATGTCTTGATCGACCGTTGTCCAAACCACAACATGCTTCCGGTCACCTTGATCGATACTTTCTACAACGGATTGACTTTTCGAGATCGTGATACGATCAATGCAGCAGCCGGTGGCACATTCATGAAAAGGAGACCCGAGGAGTGTAGAGAGTTAATAGAGAACATGACTACTCATCATAAGAACTGGGATTCCTCTGCTTCTTCTAGAAACAACACGAGAGTCAATGTTTCTTCTACCTCAGCAAACCCTGAGATGACCGAACTCACCCGCATGATGGCTGAAATGAGCAAAAGTATTACGCTTCTCGCTTCAAACCAACAACAACAACAAGTTAAAGCGGTTGCTAATCCTTGTGAAACATGTGGCGGTCCTCACTCAAACACCGATTGTCCTTCGACACAAGGAAATCCGGAAAATGTGTATGCAGCTTACGGTAATTATTCACCGGAAAATTACCAAGCTAGACAACAAGGGGATAGAAATCTGCTGAGCTACCGTTCCAACAACTACCTTTCACCCGGTTTTTCTCCTCAAAACCAAAATCCCGCCAACAACTACAATAGAAGCCACCAAATCCCACCTCGTGCTTCTAACCCTTATCAACCACCCACCCAACAACACCCACCCATTAATCCCGATGTTGACACAATTATGAGAACTCAAGGTGAGCAAATCAAGAATCTACAGAGCCAAATAATCAATTTGAAAGGAGATATCTTGAAGCAAGGTAATGACATCAGAACCGAGGTTCGTGATAATCTTCAATCCTCTTTCATCACTCAAACAACTGAATTGAAGAATCTGTTGGCTAGTTTCTTGCCCGAAGCTCAACCTTCTTCTTCTTCGGGTTCTCTACCTTCAAACACCGTCACTAATCCGCGAGCTAATGTGAGTGCTATAACTACGCGTAGTGGAATTACCATTGTCAATCCACCTGACTCACCACCATCATCTACACCTCCTCCACCACCATGTATCCCTACTCCTCTTACACTTAGTGATAGTACACCATCACCGTCTCCGCCTCGTCATGACGATGTATCTAGGAAGGACCCTTCAACATCAAAACCTTCACCGACTACACCTTCACCTAACCCCTACCAACCTAGAATCCCATACCCTTCTCGCATAGGCAAGACCAATGATCTAACCAAGAATGATTGTCAAGTATCGAAATATGTGGATATGCTATCTAAAATGACCATCAACATTAGCCTTGTTGAAGCACTTTGCCACATGCCGAAATTTGTCAAAGCATTCAAGGAATTGCTTAGCAAGAAGGAGAAGCTGATTGAACTCGCCAACACACGCTTAAATGAAAACTGCTCTGCGGTTCTTCTTCGAGAACTTCCAGAAAAGCTTGGAGATCCCGGTCGTTTTGTGTTGCCTTGCGTGTTCAACAAAACTGAAGAATTTACTGCCCTTGCTGATCTCGGGGCTAGTATTAATTTGATGCCACTCAGTGTTTGGAAAACACTATCATTGCCCGACCTCATTCCAACAAAGATGACTCTCGAACTTGCAAACCGCACTCTCGCTTACCCCGTTGGTATAGCCGAAGATGTGTTTCTTAAAGTTGGCACATTTACCTTCCCGGTCGATTTTGTCGTAGTTGATTATAACATGGACCCTCGTATTCCTTTAATACTTGGTCGGCCATTCTTGCGAACCGGACGTGCTTTAATAGATGTGGCTGAAGGTGAGTTAATCTTACGAGTCGGGGATGATTCAAAAGTTTTTAAAATGGGGAAGCTTACAGGAAAATCCTTTGGAGGCCGAGAATCAGTGAATATGATAAATGTGCTCGATGACTATACCATCTATGACAATCCTCTATTCGAGTCTTCCACTGATAATCCACTCTTTGAAGATGATGTGGATGATTCTCTTCCTACTTTGGACGCTTCTCCCATTTATGATTCACCACCGGTCTTTGATGCTTATGATGATGATGATTCTAGCTCAGATTCGGATGATTTTGATTGTACTTCTGAGTATCCCGAGCTGCCCACATTCGATGATTTTGATGAGGCCGATACTCTTTCGAGTGATTCTTCACATGATGAAGATGCTCCGCCATCACTCGATCCTACTTTGGACGATTACTCATTTGAGGAAGATTTCTCTGAATTTCTCAACACATACTTCCCTCATGAGAGTGATGCACCTCCTTTGGACTTTGAAGATTATCGTCTTGATCCTACTTTGGATTTGAAGAGCATTTTGTCCAAGGAGAAGAAACCGGTTGACACCGAAATCCGTTGCACTTATGATTTGACACCTCTTTGTCCCACTTCTGAGGACGAGGTTGTGCTTCTTTGCGGATCTTCTTCACACTCGGCTGAGCCGGAGTGCTATTTTCCCCTGAAGGAAAAGGTGTTCGATCCCGGTATTGAAGTCTTTAAGCCATCTCAGTATCCACCTGATGAAATAAAAGGAAAAATCTTTGGAAATTTTGAAGACATGCTTATACCGCTTCATACTTGCTTCCACCGTGCTCCATCGCTGCTTAAGGGAACCCTGCCACTTTTCTTTTGGCTTGCCTTGTTCACCTTAAGCTCTTGCTTATTGATGGATGAAAACTATGTCTTTGATCCTGGTGGATTTGTTTCATGTTACTTCTGTTGATGATCAAGGTCGAGTCAGGCTCACGACTCGGTAAACAAAAACCAAGCGCTTCTTGGGAGGCAACCCATGAATCTATCTTTTCGCTTTCTTTACCATATGTGTAGGGGGGACCCCTTTGGTTTGCTATTTCCTCTCCTCACTTCTTAATCAGGGATTCGAGCTTCAATGATCCACTCTTGATGATTCTTGACGACCCGTGATTCCGTGTTCTACTTCTTCCCGGTTCTATCCTAAACTCTTTTCGATTCACTATTTTATATTTTCTCAATATTAAACTAGGAATCTCTTTAGTTGTCTTTTCCTTAGCGAAATTTAAACAACGTGCACAATGTCCTAAGTGTAGGGGAGTTTACTCCCACAACCTTAAACATTGAGGACAATGTTTATCTTAAGTGTAGGGGGACTTCTATCGAAGTTAAGTGGTCTTTTCCTTGTATTTGTCCTCATTTTAACTGGAAAATCAATTTTTCGACATTTTTCAAAATTTTTGATCTATTTTGGCCTATTAGCTTTTCCCTTTGTATAGTTATTTTCTTTCCTTATTAGAATAAATGTTTAATAAGTGGTTTTAATTTTCAAACGTTGTGAATCTTTTGACTCAATCCGAGTTTACTCTAGCTAGTATCCTTAACGTGTTTAAGTCAAGTTTTGCTAGGCTTTTATATAGGGAGCTATAAAACGCGAAAGTCTTAACCCTCACGGGTTAAGAACAAGAACTTTTCGCAAGTTCCTATAATTGATCCTAGAGAGTCATTTATCAAGGGAACTTTAAGATGCGATATCTAAACTTGAAAGAGTCTAAGAATTTGCAAGATCCTATAGGCGACTCAAAAACCCAAAACTTTGATTTAATAGGCTAAGTATCCACGAATCTCATTACTTGAGATTTTAAACTGTGGAGAACGAGAGATGATAGAGCCATTTATAAGTCGGTATTCTTTCGTGAATTTATGTGAGTTAATTATGAGCCTATTCTCCCATCGCTTGCTAATAAATTTATCTGCTAATAAATAAGGTTGTACGATTTGAAAAGTTACTTAGCTTCTAGCCCCAGATCGTTTAAAAGTTGCTCGGTAATGACGAGAGTTCATAGCCAAGGCATAACTTATGAAGCGGGGCGCGAAGATTGGCGAGTCCGAAAAGGCCCTAACAAGGCATGAGGGCTATGTTTTGTTGCTAAAAATCCAAAAGTGATGTGAAGAAGCATTTATCGAAAATCATTATGAAGGTTCGAGACACACGACGTAAAGCAAAACTCCCCAAAAGTCATGGAGAAGTGTATCCGAAAAGACCCTAACAAGGTATGAGGATAAATAGATCCAAGTCAATAAAGGAGGCGGATCGTTGTATATCAAAATCCAAAATAAAGATTGGAGAAAAATGAAGAAGTCGTGGTCCATATATGAAGAATCTCTCAAAAATTCCAAGTGAAGAAATTCCAATTATGAAGAGAAGACCATTATTTCATGAACGTCTCTCAAGATTTGAAGTATGAAGTCGCTGCCAAATATCGGCCCGAGAAAGGTCTCAAATCGCGAACCAAGTTATGCCAAGATATGAACTTTTTGATATCCCGAGAAGCAGTTTTAAAAGATTTGATCCTTTAGCTAACTATTGATTAAATCGTGCACTTTATTTTCAGACTTAATAATTATCGAAATAAGTCAAACAATGCATCTTCGTGATCATTCAAGACAAATAATAAAATATAAGAGATACCCATAGGAATAAGGGAGTCTAAGTGAATAATTGGCCCACATGAGTTCGTGTTAGTTTACTAACTTATAATAACAATGATCTCGTTTTTAAGCTTGGTTTGGAGAAAGTGAAAAGTTGAGGATGATGATTATTCATGACATTTTCAAAACCCAAGGTATGCTTTTAATTTCTTTGCTTTGCATTTTTATAATTTTCTATCTCTTTAAAGGCCAATGTGGATTGATTAAGATGAAAAGTGGAAACATGCTTTGTAACTAATGCATTGCATGAGGACATTGCAATGGTCAAGTGTAGGGGATTTGATAGGTGTGTAAACACCCATCTTTTCTACCATTTAATTACAATAATAACCGGACCAAAACGTGTATTTTATGTCTTTTATGTCGGAATTATGCGTGGTTTGTGTTTTTGTTGTAATTTAGGACGAAATTGTGAAAAGTGGAGAAAACACGGGAATTCACGGGCATTCACGGCTTTTATTGAAGAAAAAGATGAAAGACGGAGTCGAGAAGTCAAAAGTGGAAAAAGAACGGAAGTCCAAGACCAATTCTGAAGATTTATCGAAGAAAAAGTCAAAAGACGGAAGTTTATCAAAAGTCGAGAAACTCAAGTTTATTTTACTGAAGAAATTAAAGACGAGTTCAAAAGATATCCCAAGCCACAAGTCCTTAAAGTCCAAATTTAAAAGAAAGATTAGAAGAAAAGGACTAATGGTGCAATTAAAAGAAGGAGGGACTAAGCATGCAATTAAGGAAGCTTCCTAAGCAAGCCTTAATCTCCCCTGTATATATAGATTAGATCATTTTCATTTTCCTCTTGTTGGCTAACTTGACAAATTAGCTCTTCCACATTTATTTTATGCACATTTAAATACTTGTCATTTAATTACCTTGTCTTGCACCTTAATTACCATTCAATTCAAGTAAGTTTTTCTTTTTAATTCTTGTCAAGCTTTATCTTTATCTTGTTAATCTCATTCTTCCTTTATTTACCTTGTGTTGATTTGTTTATGTTCATGTTCTTAATTTTGGTTGATTAATTTAAGTGGGTTTTGATTATTTTGATCTTTATTGTTTGATTTGTTGTTTTGGATTGATTGTTTATGTTTATTAGATGTTTTGTTTTTAGTTTGGTTTAATCTTTTTGTTGATTTGGTTAAGTTTTTGTTTAAATTCGTGCTATCTTCTTTTCCTTGTTCTTCGTTTCACTGTTTCTGATATTTCCCAGACTCGAGCCCAGGTTATTCCGAATAGAGGTTTTGCCAGTTTGTGGTCTATGCGTAATATTATTTATTCCGAGTAAGGATTTGGCAATTAGGCTTATGCGGAATATTATTTATTCCGAGTAAGAGTAATTTTCCGAATAGGCAAAAGTTTCCGCATAGGAAGTTATTCCGAATAGGAATAACTTTCCGCATAGGACTAGTATTCCGCACAGGCACTTCTTTCCGAATAGATTGGACTTTCCGAATAGGCACCTTTTTCCGAATAGGACATTATTCCGAATAGGGACAGATATTCCGAATAGAGATTTTATTCCTAATAGGAGGCACATTCCGAGTAGGCTTGATATTCCGAATAGGGAACACATTCCGAATAGACCAACTTTCCGAATAGGGTAATTATTCCGAATAGGTGACAGTTATTCCGAATAGGCCTAATATTCCGAATAGGGGATTTATTCCGGATAGGGAATTTCAGTTTTTAGTTTTCTGCCTTTTTATTTTTCCCGCCTTTTTCCTTAATCGCACTTTAAGTTTATTTGCCTTAGTTTAAGATTTAGTTTTAGTTGCGTTTTAAGTTTGCCTTAGTTAGATTTAAGTTTGCGTTATTTACATTATTGCCCTTTAGTTTTAGTCTCGCTTTTAAATACTTGCACTTTATTTTAATTAGACTTAGATTTATTTTAATTGCACATTTACTTTAATTGTTTTGCACCTTTAATTTTCAAAACTACAACGACACATCTTTGTTCCACCAAAGTTCAACTGAGTCACACATTAAACATAAAGTTTTTCAATTCGAAGAGACATACTTGAACGATAAAATTTTAACTGGGAAAATCTAAGTTATCAGTCATCACAATCTGAATCATATGCGTCAAGATCATCTGCTTGATAAGCTGCATTAGAAGTGGAAACGACTGTAATGCCTTCAGTATCTGCTGCCCCTGGGTTTGCAAGAAATGCTAACTCCTCTGAATCTAAAATCTTTCCCTTAGACTGAGCATCAACCAAATACATTTTCTCACGAAACCACGCTTCATCCCTTCTCCTTTTCGGCTGAGTGCATTGCCTAGCCATATGACCTTGTCCTCGGCAATTGTAGCAAGTCACAACCTTTTGAGGACCAATAGGGCTTCCATTCCCATTAGCTTGAGAATTCACAGCTTGACATTCACATTCCTTGTAGGAGGTCCATATGAATTTTGCCTTCCCTGAATAGGTTGCACCGTCACTTGACTATCTTGAACAGTAGCTTGTTGTCGAGGATTTGAAGAGGTGCGGAGCTGATTGTTTGTTGGTGGAAATCCTCTAGTAGCAACAAGTTTTGACAAGTAGGCAGTGAGATGGTTTAGAACATCAGCTGGCGTATCATTTGGAGTAAAGACCGGTGCTTGGATTGGTGGAAGTTCATTAGAGTAGAAAGCTTGTGCTGGTTGTGCTTCTATTGGAAAATATCCTTGCTGAGGAGTATAGCCCATTGGAGAAGTGTTGGCTTGTGATGGTGATGTCTGATATGGTGGTTGCTGTGGAAAAGATTGTTGATGAACACTTTGTTGAAATGCTTGTTGTGGCATCATTGGTGGTTGATAAGATGGTTGTTGTGGTTGCTGATAGGTGTGTGGTGTTGGCTGCTGCAAGTATGATGGTTGTTGATAAGTATAAGCCATGTGTTGTTGAGAAGCATACATGGCGAGTGGATCATGAACTTGAGGTGTAGACAACCGAGCCTCGATCACATGGCATTCGTGTTGTTGAAGAAAAGCTTGAAGTTGATCCACATTGGTGTTATGCAAGTCCTTAGCCAATTTAACATCCGTCACGTATATTTTCCATTCTGAAGGAAGAGTGTTCAAATACTTGGTGTTCAATTGAAACGTAGGAATTGCCATGCCATAGATATTGAGCTCATTCAACAATAGGGTAAATCTCAGATAGTAATCATTGAGAGTCTCCCCTGGCACATAGGCAAACTTATCAAAAGTATCATTAAGCTTACACTCTCGTTCTGGTTTAGTTAACGAGGTGCCTTGCATTAGAACACGAATTCTATCCCATAACTCTTTGGCAACTTTATGTTTGCTGACGAGTTTGTAGACATCTGGAGGAAGGGCTTGAGAATGGTATTTGTAGCTTTTTTATCACACTTGTCTTGTATCTTAGCATCTCTAGTTAGTTCACCTGTAAAACCCGTATTTAAAAAAATCAGAATATTTAAATACGCAGTTTAATTTTAATAAACTATATAAGTATTAATTGTTAGACAGAGATTTAAACGCAGAAATTAAATACATAATCCCAGTTTATTTAAATACTATAAATATTACAGTTTATTCAGATAATAAGTATTGAGCCTCAGAAAATATTACAGATGAGTTATTTATTTTACAGAAACAATTAAACGTTAACAAGAATCACGCAGTCTCAGTTTTAATTAATAACGCGACTTAATAAAATTACAAGTGTTAAAGGGGGCTGTTTTAGACAAACTAGAAAACTAATGGGACTTGGGCTCAAGGCCCAAGTGTGTTTGTGAACCGTGTATAGAAGAATAGACGGGGGGAGTAGTATTCATTTTGGCAACATTCACAAAACATACCTAAACCCTAATTACATAATACAGCCGCCACTTCTTTTCCTCCTCTTCCCTGCCGCGACTCACAAAGAAAAAGGGAGAACCATGGCTTCACGATCCAAGAAGAATGAAGATTACATTCGTTGTTTAATTCTAAACCCTAACACGAAACATAAAGGTAAAAAAAACCCTAATTCATTTTTCTAGGTTCTTTTATTTTCAATCCGATTATTTTAAAGATGTTAAAAACACGTTCTTATGGCAATAAGTAAAAGGGATTCGTTTGTTTTGTTGTTGGGTTCGAAAGGCACACAAACCGAGACTCACATGAGTCTCGGTGGTATTTTCTCCACCAGCCGCAACCCTAATTAGGGTTTGGCTGGGTTTTGTACTGGCGGTGGAAATAACACACAGGCAGGGGGTTCGGGTTGATCTGCCAGTGGGAACCACGGCTGACAGATTTAGCCTGTCGGTGGGAACTGATCACAAGCAGGGGAAAACCAGGGCAGGGGGGGTGTTTGGCTACAGGTCTAACAGGGCGTTTGGCAGCCCGTTTTAGGAGCTGTTGAGGGCTGTTTGGCTACGGGTTTAAGGGCAGAATAAGGGTTGTTTGGTTCGGCTTATTTTAAAACATAATACGAGCTTTACGTTTAATTAAATAAGACACGGGTTCGGTTTCGATGCGTTTGATAAATAATACATGGTTACGGGTTTTCATCTTTACAAGTAATTAGCCGTAACATGTATATTATTTTCAAGGTAAATAAAATTTATAAAACCCGACTTATTATTACGAGTGCATTATATCTTTATTTAATTAAATCACATTATATTTAATTAAATGCCTTTAACCTATAGTTTATTTAAATGACATGTAATAATTAATAAACTATACATTATATCATTATGACTTAGAATATTAATCAGTAAACACTTAAGCTTATTTATTAGCTTATTTAACCAGCTTATAACTATTTATGTAAACTTTCTATTTATAGAAACCTATCTATTTTAAGCAGTGATTCTATTTATGGAAACTTTCTATTTTTAGAAACTATTTAATCAAGGCAGCTAATCTATTTTTGGAAACTTTCTATTTTTGGAAACTTTCTATTTTAGGAAACCTGCTATTTTTGGAAAATTACTTAATATTGCTCAGTAAGCATAATAATACATGAAATACCGGAGATACTTAATCAGATTAATCAGAATATAAGATAAACACAGATTAAAGCTTAAAACAGTAAAACGTGACTTAAAACCTATAAAATAAGTTAAGACAAGACGTAAAACCCAGTACGTATTCAGTAATTCGATACTTATACACGTGTGTATTCATGTAGCGTTAGTGATCCAGAAGTAGGAATCTCTCTTCCGTTCATTCACTGGACTCGAGGTACGGATTTCCCGTCCTTTCAGTAAGGACTTCCTTTCCTATGCATGATTAGGATTTCCCGTCTGCAGCCAAATGTTTTCCCCAGTATATGTTTAAGTTTATCAGTAATCATGTTAATAACTAAATAAATTGCCTGAGCATTGTATACAAGCACGACCAGTTTATGTACTAGTTACGGAGGTACCGTAACCACGGCACTAGAGGCACCGGTGTCATGACTCACATGCAGGAGAGTGATATCCTGCATCGTCCCACTCAGCTCAGCTTGGCCATTTTATCAGTATTATTAGTGGGGCGTATGGATGCATCCTAGGCTTATATGTGTTACAAGTTATCAGGGTGAATGTGGTGTGTGCTCTACATCCTTCACATTGGAGTTGATCCCTCCACCCAGCACAGTTATTTAGAGGTCACCCCTCTACAGCATGATGAGGTCACCCCTCCAGTTATTCATGCACGGTTGTTACAGCACGTGACCTATATAAGCTCTAGCAAATAAAATACAGTAAATGCATGTTTTCAGAATTAATAGTTATATTTCAGTATCAGTATATATGAACCAGGTTGCTCAGATTTTATGCAGAGTTCTACCACATGTTACATATCAGTCTTACAGCTTCTGTATTCTATCGCCTGTTTCATTCAGTATATTCTTATCATGCTTTATATCCGTTCACTGAGCGTTATGCTCAGCCGTAGTTCTTTTCATGTTCTAACGGCAGGTACACCAGGATGCTTTTAGGATTCTAAGAGCATGTACATTTGGATGGAAGCTAACCAGACTTCTTACATAATGTATTTCTTACATTATTCTGCTTATTTGGACATTGTTTAGTCCTTTCTTCAGTATTTTACTTTTCATGTTTTGGGCTTATGTTTGAATTACCGATGTTTGATTCCGGTATTCCTTTACGGTCAGTTAATGTTTTAGGACATTTACCTTATGCTTTGATGACACGCCATAAATACACGTAACGGTCCACTTATCCAAGTGGGGTGTTACAATTATGGTATCAGAGCGCAAGGTTCGACCTGTAGGCTCTAAAACTTGACCTGTGACTAGTGGGTAGTCACCAGGAACTTCCCAGATTTTGGCGTTGTTATCTCATGGATTATTCAGTCAGTTTCTTCATTTATCAGTCAGTTTTCTTAAGGTTTTGACTAAGTAAAAGGGTTGGTACATAACTAGCCATACTTAGTCACATGTGCTCTTTAGCGAGTTATCGTTTTGGTGAACTGACCATAGGCGTTCACCCTTGCCCGTTCGGATTTTTGTATAGATGAACTGATCATGGGCGCTTATCCTTACTCATGTCAGATTCATGTTTTCAGTCAAATATTACTTGGTGAACCAGCCATAAACGTTCATCATTGCTCGAGTCAAATTTCATGCTTTTCAGTCAAATGATGTTTTGTGAACAGAACCATAGATCTTCACCTTTTCACATACCATGACATTCTATAAATTTTGACAAGTATGGATTGGACTACAGCCATCCATATTTAAGACCAGATTATAAATTTCTATACATGACAGTTCTCAGAAAATTTTGGTTAGTATGGATCGAACCAGAATAACCCATACTTAGTCTCATGTTTTCTCATTTGGATTCTGAGGATTGAACCATAGCTATCCACATCAGTTGATGCTAAACCTCAGTTGATTATTCTTCTATGTTAATTGTATCAGTCAAGTTTATACTTTCACGAGAATGTCGTTTTCATACTGACTAAGTTCAGGTCTCCTTATGAGGATTATGTTTTCAACAAGGTGATAGTGCTTTTCACTCTAAGATACAGAAGGATTATAGTAAAATACTACTTCATGATAAATCATGTTCTGGTCTTTAACAATCATGTCTTTATACTAAATGTTGATGAAACTCCGTTTAATCACACTTTTAACCTCTATACAACCAGCGTTAAGTCTCCCGCAGAAATTTTCAGCCATCATATTAATTGTTTCAGTTCAGTTGCTAACCAGTTAAATCAAATTATTTTCCGTTGATAATGTCAGACAAGCGACACCAGTATCGATCATCCCATAAAATTTCCACCAGCTCCATGTACAGTATTTCACGTGTACTCTACGTACAGTGTCTCAGATTTGCTCCATGTGCAGTATTCACTTGGTACTTCATGTACAGTAGTCCAAGTGTACCCCAGGTACCCTATTCCATGGATTTTGCTAATCGATCCTCAATCATCTCAGGCGTTTCCACTTGTCGATATTCTACCAGGTGCTGATGCTGCTCGTGAGTTGAAGATTTTACCAGATGCTGATGCTGCTAACACTCTGAAGACCACACGGATGCTGACGCTGCTGAACTTTGGAGATTCCTCAAGATGCTGATGCTGCAGAACGAGGACGAAAACTACAAATTCGAAATTTTTGACAAGAATATATTCAACCATCAGACACTACCATTCTATTTTATGTTTTTACTTCCTCAGTCAGATGTCACACATCACTCAGCTAATCTTTCTGTCAGAAGAGTGGGAACCGGTAACCAGCTGGCCACTCAGCAGAAATAATTTCATTAATCACGGTCATGATAACGACCGTCAGGAAACTGGCAGACAAAGTAGTAGTGACAACCACCGTGCTTATAATTAATCAGTCAATAACCATTGGAACTCCGGTACGGACGTGATAAGAAATACAAAGGTCAGTAGTCTAACTGGTCCACCAATCCTCGACAGTTACCAAAAATTCTTAACCTTATTTAGACTCACCCATTAAAATACATGTCCAGACAACAGTCAAGACGTGGGTCTCAGGTATCACTTCTGAAGACACATGTCAGGATACCAGTCATCTCAAGGCACTAGTCAAGACTCATAATTCTAGTATGCCTTCTAAACCAGGTCCTCAGTAATTCAGAGAACCCTCCAAAGGGGTATACTGTGTTGTCATGACACGCATAGGTCAGACCATCAAAGATCCAGTTACCACCATTAGAGTACTATTCAGGTTAGACACACAGTGTTCATTCTGTGAGGTTACAGACGAATACAATCAGTGAAAGTTTCCACGTTTACTTCAAGTATTCATATGCCAGCTTTATCCTAAATCAGGTAGTTACCTGCCTCTCAGCCAGAAAGGACTCAACAGTATCACCATATTTATTAAAGTCTTATTTTCAGTTAACGACGAGATCCGTCTTACTAAATCCCAAATATATTCATTATATATTTCTGCTAGGAAAATCAGTACAAGTTGTTTCTGCCTTACAAACGCGTGATTTATCAGTCCATAGCTACGAAGATTTTCTAGCCACCAGTTATAATTCACTTCCGAAATTCTTTAAGTTCATGATTAGCAGATTATTCCAGAGCTCCGGATATAAATTCAGAAGGTTTCCAATAAATTCCTTCCTAACCACGAGACAGGAATTTAAACATCGAACTAGTCTCAAGAACAGAACCTGTTTTCAGAATTCTTGATCACAGGGCTTCAGCTAAGTTAAAAGAGTTGCAGCAAGTGCTGCAAGAATTACCGGAACGGGGCTTTATTCGCCCTAACGCACCACAAGGAGGTGTATCGTTTCTGTCCATCAGAATGAAGGCCGCTATCATGAGATCATGTAGCGACCACTGAAAATCATTACAAGATCATCATTCGAAATCGATGTCATCTCACATATAGAAGGTTTATCTGACCTGCTACGACATCTTAAATATTTTCCAGAACAATTTCCGATCATACTACCATCAATGGTGAGAGAAAAGAACATGATGTTTCCAGACTGCTGTCGCACATATTATAGTCTCTCTAAAGATTTTGAATTTTATACTTCTGAACTCCCTAATACTCCAGCTATATTATGGAAGTTATGATTCATTTTTTTCTAGGATTCTCAGACAAAATCGTCAGCGTAACCATTGATCACATTTTGGTCTGCTAAATTCTAGAGAAGAATACGAGAGTCATCTTCTCACAGTTGTGTAGAATCTTCGATAGGAGTTATTTTATACACAGCTTTCCAGATATGAACTCCAATTGAACCAAGTGGCATTTCTGAACCATTCTACTTTAGCAGAAAGAAATTTCAGACAATCCTGCGCAGGTGAAGGCCATCACCTGATGGTCCCGACTGACGACTATGAACGAAGTACAAAATTTTCTAGAACTCAAATGACTACTACCGTAGAAATTGCCGACAGTTCTCACTAAAAATGTTTTATGACTATTCAACCAGATTTCCACCAGAATGTTCCAAAATCCCAGACAAAACTTTAATAGAATTTGCATCACACATTAATGCAGTTATGTTCATATCTAGATGCCTGACCTACTGCAGGTTCAAGATAGAACGCCGTCAAGTTAGTGAGCTACTACAACCCTTAGAAATTTCTGAACAGAAAAGAGACGAAATTCCATGAAATTATTATCAGCTACCACAGGCTCAGAGAAAGTATGATACTATCTAAGTTATCATCAACCATGTAATCAGCCTGCGCGTTTCTTTCATCCGAAAGGATCACGCCGTAGCAGAAAACTTTGAGATTCAGCAGTAAATCGTACGAATTCAAGGCATTCCATCGACCATCATATCAGACAGAATTCATGTTCACGATCAAGTGTATGTTTACGCCCACGTTAAATTCATGTTTATTTTCACTTTCACGTATACGTCTCATTCGCAGAATGATGCTGTTTCAGTTCATCTTTATGCTAGCTCATAATTTAAGCTCACGTTTGTGTTCATAACATTGCTCACGTTCAAGTTCGTGTGCCAGTTCACGATACACGTTTCTCAGTTTATCACCGTATACGGTTACAGAAAGCTTGAGAAATTAGACTCAAGTCTAGCACAACTATTCCATAACCAGGCAGACATTCCACATCTCAGGCCGTAACGTCTGGCATTCATTCCTCAGTCAGCATACGTTCATGATATGTTCTAGTATCACGTTCACAGTATGATTCACGTATCACATTCATGATATATTCCATTCCAAAGCTCCTCATATAATCATGAACCACGTTCACAATTGCTCACTCAACACGTTCACAATTGTTCACGTAGTTCATCTCCATATTTCAGCAGCTTTCTCAGAAATATAAATGTTATCTTTTCAGAATATTTACACGTGTCGTTTCATATATCATACATGTTATAGTTATTCAGTCTATCAGATTCAGAAAATCCATCTTAAGTATGGAACCTGGAAGTATTCAGCATCATCAGTAAAGGGTTATCAGGACCAAGATTTTTTTTTTATTATTATGTGTAGACCCTTGAAGGAATCGTTTCGAGCGGGAGGCCACTCGAAACAGAGGAGTCCATCCGGACCTCTCACCCCCTTTCCTTCAATAAATCCAGTTAAGTTCTTTCAGTCATGTCACGTTCCATGTTTCTCTTCAGCCATGTCACGTTACATGACCATTTCAGTCATGGCAGGTTTATACCTATCAGCAGCATTATGTCTTAATTAGAAGACAATTCATCCTTCAGCTTAATTGTCTTTTCAGTCTACGTGTTCTTTCAGTTCTTGTAACTTCATCAGCTTATTACCTTTAATTCGAGGACGAATTTTCTCCTTTTTAGAGGG
This sequence comes from Glebionis coronaria, assembly GCA_025667525.1. Taxonomy (NCBI): domain Eukaryota; kingdom Viridiplantae; phylum Streptophyta; class Magnoliopsida; order Asterales; family Asteraceae; genus Glebionis; species Glebionis coronaria. The sequence goes on along the minus strand of CM046879.1, from coordinate 84,887,732 downwards.
GAAGAATTGTAAAACCCAGTATAGTCGTATCTTTAATTCGGGGACGAACTATTATTTTAGGGGGGAAGAATTGTAAAACCCGTATTTAAAAAAATCAGAATATTTAAATACGCAGTTTAATTTTAATAAACTATATAAGTATTAATTGTTAGACAGAGATTTAAACGCAGAAATTAAATACGTAATCCCAGTTTATTTAAATACTATAAATATTACAGTTTATTCAGATAATAAGTATTGAGCCTCAGAAAATATTACAGATGAGTTATTTATTTTACAGAAACAATTAAACGTTAACAAGAATCACGCAGTCTCAGTTTTAATTAATAACGCGACTTAATAAAATTACAAGTGTTAAAGGGGGCTGTTTTAGACAAACTAGAAAACTAATGGGACTTGGGCTCAAGGCCCAAGTGTGTTTGTGAACCGTGTATAGAAGAATAGACGGGGGGAGTAGTATTCATTTTGGCAACATTCACAAAACATACCTAAACCCTAATTACATAATACAGCCGCCACTTCTTTTCCTCCTCTTCCCTGCCGCGACTCACAAAGAAAAAGGGAGAACCATGGCTTCACGATCCAAGAAGAATGAAGATTACATTCGTTGTTTAATTCTAAACCCTAACACGAAACATAAAGGTAAAAAAAAACCCTAATTCATTTTTCTAGGTTCTTTTATTTTCAATCCGATTATTTTAAAGATGTTAAAAACACGTTCTTATGGCAATAAGTAAAAGGGATTCGTTTGTTTTGTTGCTAGGTTCGAAAGGCACACAAACCGAGACTCACATGAGTCTCGGTGGTATTTTCTCCACCAGCCGCAACCCTAATTAGGGTTTGGCTGGGTTTTGTACTGGCGGTGGAAATAACACACAGGCAGGGGGTTCGGGTTGATCTGCCAGTGGGAACCACGGCTGACAGATTTAGCCTGTCGGTGGGAACTGATCACAAGCAGGGGAAAACCAGGGCAGGGGGTGTTTGGCTACAGGTCTAACAGGGCGTTTGGCAGCCCGTTTTAGGAGCTGTTGAGGGTTGTTTGGCTACGGGTTTAAGGGCAGAATAAGGGTTGTTTGGTTCGGCTTATTTTAAAACATAATACGAGCTTTACGTTTAATTAAATAAGACACGGGTTCGGTTTCGATGCGTTTGATAAATAATACATGGTTACGGGTTTTCATCTTTACAAGTAATTAGCCGTAACATGTATATTATTTTCAAGGTAAATAAAATTTATAAAACCCGACTTATTATTACGAGTGCATTATATCTTTATTTAATTAAATCACATTATATTTAATTAAATGCCTTTAACCTATAGTTTATTTAAATGACATGTAATAATTAATAAACTATACATTATATCATTATGACTTAGAATATTAATCAGTAAACACTTAAGCTTATTTATTAGATTATTTAACCAGCTTATAACTATTTATGTAAACTTTCTATTTATAGAAACCTATCTATTTTAAGCAGTGATTCTATTTATGGAAACTTTCTATTTTTAGAAACTATTTAATCAAGGCAGCTAATCTTTAATTCGGGGACGAATTATTATTTTAGGGGGGAGAATTGTAAAACCCGTATTTAAAAAAATCAGAATATTTAAATACGCAGTTTAATTTTAATAAACTATATAAGTATTAATTGTTAGACAGAGATTTAAACGCAGAAATTAAATACGTAATCCCAGTTTATTTAAATACTATAAATATTACAGTTTATTCAGATAATAAGTATTGAGCATCAGAAAATATTACAGATGAGTTATTTATTTTACAGAAACAATTAAACGTTAACAAGAATCACGCAGTCTCAGTTTTAATTAATAACGCGACTTAATAAAATTACAAGTGTTAAAGGGGGCTGTTTTAGACAAACTAGAAAACTAATGGGACTTGGGCTCAAGGCCCAAGTGTGTTTGTGAACCGTGTATAGCAGAATAGACGGGGGGAGTAGTATTCATTTTGGCAACATTCACAAAACATACCTAAACCCTAATTACATAATACAGCCGCCACTTCTTTTCCTCCTCTTCCCTGCCGCGACTCACAAAGAAAAAGGGAGAACCATGGCTTCACGATCCAAGAAGAATGAAGATTACATTCGTTGTTTAATTCTAAACCCTAACACGAAACATAAAGGTAAAAAAAAACCCTAATTCATTTTTCTAGGTTCTTTTATTTTCAATCCGATTATTTTAAAGATGTTAAAAACACGTTCTTATGGCAATAAGTAAAAGGGATTCGTTTGTTTTGTTGCTGGGTTCGAAAGGCACACAAACCGAGACTCACATGAGTCTCGGTGGTATTTTCTCCACCAGCCGCAACCCTAATTAGGGTTTGGCTGGGTTTTGTACTGGCGGTGGAAATAACACACAGGCAGGGGGTTCGGGTTGATCTGCCAGTGGGAACCACGGCTGACAGATTTAGCCTGTCGGTGGGAACTGATCACAAGCAGGGGAAAACCAAGGCAGGGGGTGTTTGGCTACAGGTCTAACAGGGCGTTTGGCAGCCCGTTTTAGGAGCTGTTGAGGGCTGTTTGGCTACGGGTTTAAGGGCAGAATAAGGGTTGTTTGGTTCGGCTTATTTTAAAACATAATACGAGCTTTACGTTTAATTAAATAAGACACGGGTTCGGTTTCGATGCGTTTGATAAATAATACATGGTTACGGGTTTTCATCTTTACAAGTAATTAGCCGTAACATGTATATTATTTTCAAGGTAAATAAAATTTATAAAACCCGACTTATTATTACGAGTGCATTATATCTTTATTTAATTAAATCACATTATATTTAATTAAATGCCTTTAACCTATAGTTTATTTAAATGACATGTAATAATTAATAAACTATACATTATATCATTATGACTTAGAATATTAATCAGTAAACACTTAAGCTTATTTATTAGCTTATTTAACCAGCTTATAACTATTTATGTAAACTTTCTATTTATAGAAACCTATCTATTTTAAGCAGTGATTCTATTTATGGAAACTTTCTATTTTTAGAAACTATTTAATCAAGGCAGCTAATCTATTTTTGGAAACTTTCTATTTTTGGAAACTTTCTATTTTAGGAAACCTGCTATTTTTGGAAAATTACTTAATATTGCTCAGTAAGCATAATAATACATGAAATACCGGAGATACTTAATCAGATTAATCAGAATATAAGATAAACACAGATTAAAGCTTAAAACAGTAAAACGTGACTTAAAACCTATAAAATAAGTTAAGACAAGACGTAAAACCCAGTACGTATTCAGTAATTCGATACTTATACACGTGTGTATTAATGTAGCGTTAGTGATCCAGAAGTAGGAATCTCTCTTCCGTTCATTCACTGGACTCGAGGTACGGATTTCCCGTCCTTTCAGTAAGGACTTCCTTTCCTATGCATGATTAGGATTTCCCGTCTGCAGCCAAATGTTTTCCCCAGTATATGTTTAAGTTTATCAGTAATCATGTTAATAACTAAATAAATTGCCTGAGCATTGTATACAAGCACGACCAGTTTATGTACTAGTTACGGAGGTACCGTAACCACGGCACTAGAGGCACCGGTGTCGTGACTCACATGCAGGAGAGTGATATCCTGCATCGTCCCACTCAGCTCAGCTTGGCCATTTTATCAGTATTATTAGTGGGGCGTATGGATGCATCCTAGGCTTATATGTGTTACAAGTTATCAGGGTGAATGTGGTGTGTGCTCTACATCCTTCACATTGGAGCTGATCCCTCCACCCAGCACAGTTATTTAGAGGTCACCCCTCTACAGCATGACGAGGTCACCCCTCTAGTTATTCATGTACGGTTGTTACAGCACGTGACCTATATAAGCTCTGGCAAATAAAATACAGTAAATGCATGTTTTCAGAATTAATAGTTATATTTCAGTATCAGTATATATGAACCAGGTTGCTCAGATTTTATGCAGAGTTCTACCACATGTTACATATCAGTCTTACAGCTTCTGTATTCTATCGCCTGTTTCATTCAGTATATTCTTATCATGCTTTATATCCGTTCACTGAGCGTTATGCTCAACCGTAGTTCTTTTCATGTTCTAACGGCAGGTACACCAGGATGCTTTTAGGATTCTAAGAGCATGTACATTTGGATGGAAGCTAACCAGACTTCTTACATAATGTATTTCTTACATTATTCTGCTTATTTGGACATTGTTTAGTCCTTTCTTCAGTATTTTACTTTTCATGTTTTGGGCTTATGTTTGAATTACCGATGTTTGATTCCGGTATTCCTTTACGGTCAGTTAATGTTTTAGGACATTTACCTTATGCTTTGATGACACGCCATAAATACACGTAACGGTCCACTTATCCAAGTGGGGTGTTACATCACCCGTAGTGCGAGGACGAGTAATAGCACCTTCCGTCACGGTACCATATACCAATGGTCCATTGAGCACCGATGCCCAAATAAGATGTCCATTCTCCTTGTTCAACATATAAAGTTCCATTCGGGAAGCCCATTCCTCATACATAGTCTTCACCAATATTGGTGGACGATTATCCGTACCCGAGAGGATGGACTTATCCGTAAGGTATGTGTACTCCATTTCAATAAGTTATGATTTACAAACGTTGATCGAACAATGAGAGAAAGTAAATGTGTTTGTTGTTGTGAATTGAAGTGAAACAATGTTAAAATCCCCTAAAATATGTTCTCAATAAACCAAAAATTCCAAGTCAAAATCGAAATTTTTTAAGGAATAATTTTTGGTTATCGGAATAAAGGATCGGAAAGCTGTCGAAATAAGCCTATCGGAATACCCTTGATCGGAATGTCCTATCGGAATACCCTTGTCGGAATGTCCTAATCGGAATACCCATGATCGGAATGTACCTAATCAGAATACCCCTTGTCGGAATGTCCTAATCGAAATACCCTTGATCGGAATGTCCCTAATCGGAATACCCTAATCGGAATACCCTTGTCGCAATGTACCAAATCAGAATGTACCAAATCGGAATGTTCTTATCGGAATACCCAAATCGGAATACTCAAATCAGAATGCAATCCGAATCCCTGTCGGAATGTGATCGGAATCCCTAAACCCTTTTCCGATGACCCTGATTGGAATATATCCCACTTTTCTCGGACAAAACTCAACCAATTCGAGATTTTAAGCCAAAAAATGATCAAAACACCCAAAATTTTTGTGTTTTTAGCCAAAGTAACTATATCAAATCTCTACCACAACTATGTAGAAGATTTGTATCAAGAAAAAACCATAAAAACACACAAAAAAAATTTGGTTTGTGTAAAATGGATCAAAATGGGCGTATGAATCAAGAACACAAACACATAAACAATACAATCATCCCATGGCTCTTGATACCATTTGTAGGATATGTAAATCTTGCTTATGTTTTAGAGAGAGAAAGAGATAGAAAGATGGTGGATTTCACACTTCTAGAGAGAGAAAGTTAAAGAACTATGTGTAAAATAAAATGAAATCACCACCCTCTCCATCAAAGGAGAGGGTTTATATACCCAAGCCCATGAGATGGGCTTGGGCTTACATTGGGCCGTCGGCCCATACATATCATGGGCTCGGTTTGGACTTTGTTTAATAAATGAAAGTAATTAAACTACGAGCTATTACATGAACTATTGTTGGAGTGACCGATCCTTTCTAATACGTAAAACGTATTTCCAACATTTATGTCTTTACTCTTATTGATGCATTTATATGTTGTTGTGTGTTGTGTGCATCTCATAATCTAAACATCTAAGTTGCGGAAAAGTTAAGGCTTAGTACGTGTGTGCTTCATGTTTAGATTATGGTCAAGTGCATCACTTAGTCTAAACATCTTAGTTGCGAAAAATTTTATGCTTAGTACGTGTGTGCTTACTGTTTAGACTATTGCTTGATGGTACTCTTGATTTGATGTGTTTGTGTGTTTTCTTACTTGTAGTATTTATCATTCAATCAAACACATCTCATATCTAGTCAAGCTTGATCGAGAATTTGATACCAAGGATTGTCTAAGATTAACATTCAATAAATGGTTTCGTCCACTGTCGGTGGTTCCCTAAATGGACCGCCGGTTCCCTAAATGGACCGGTGGTTCTTTATTGATAAAGAACCTCGAGTACAATAAAGAACCACGCACAGTGGATTAAGCCGAAATGCTTTGAAAATGAACTATAAACTATTCAACCCCCCCCCCCTCTCTAGTTTCTACAGTGATATTCAGTCAAATTCCATTGTACTTCTTGGTTTTTTAGGCTCTAATATATTTTACCGGGGAGTGACACCTTTACCCCAAAAAAAACCATAAATTACTGACGAAAACGTAATAATACTGATGAAAACGTAAAAACTGATTAATACGTAAAAGAACTTACGAAAATATGAAAAAAGAAGACGGGATAAAAAATGTAAAAAAAAACTAGCAAAAACGTGAAAAAAGTTGATCATGAAAAAAATGGTTGAAAATAGTTACGTCTAAACATTGTTCATTTCCTTTTTTAAAATGAAAAATACCATCTAAAAAGGTTTTCAAAATTTTCAACACTTCTTTAGAAAAGAAAGCTATTTCCTTCTCTGGAAAACTAGAAACATAAAATTAATGAATGTTTTCCGCAACTAAACAACCTCTTAACTTTTAAAACAAGTGGACTCATAAAATAAAGTTTGTTTGTCACGATGGATATTTTTTATAAACAGACTTCATAAGCCCAATCTCATAGAAAATGGTTTACAAAGGCTTGTAACTAGTCAATTTACATAAATATATTTCAAAATATAATAATTTGTAAAAAAACTGAAAATATATGTATGTTGGTCCCTTGTAATTTTGCTATACTTAAGAATACTAAGTATAGACCTAACTCATGGTTAAGTAATGTAATAAACTCAATACAAAGTAAAGTAAATAACACAAAGGTTTTCAACGTTTAACTCTTAGCTTTATTAAATAATTATACCCTATTGTATATGAAGCTACAATAGGGATTGAATAGACAATGTGTGTTTTGGTGATCTCCTCACTAACAAGCTAGTCCAATCCTAACGATTGCTAAGCTTGACGATTCTATCAACAATAGTTTAGAACTCAAGTGTTTGATCGTATTTGGAGGAGAGAAACTTTGATTGTGAATGTCTAAAGCATTTAGTGCACAAACTTATTTCTCTCCTTTTACAAGCATCCTATTTATAGACGAAAGGAAGATACAAGACAAAGAATTGCCTATGTGCAATTCTTGTCTTATTGGTACAATGTACAATCTTGTCTTAGCCTATTCTAAGTATTAGGACATAAGTCCTTTTACACTTGTTAGTACCCTATCTATCCAAAAAGGGCAAGTCACGCTAATTGTGTGATGTACTACATCTGATCACAATTCAACTTATTCCGCCTTTACTTCAGTCTTAGAGGATGCTTGTTCTTCAGGGAGATCGTATGGGGTTCAGTGAATCTATTGCCACAACTCTCTGATTCCATCACCTTCTTCTTCGTCTTAGAAGTCATTCATTGAGCTTCGCCTCTCTAAATGCTCGAGTCTTTCTTTTAGACTTAGTCTAGGAACTCGAAGGTAACTCACTGAGTGACTGTTCACTCAGTGACTTCATTATGTTCAAGGTCAATACTTCACTTAGGCTGATTGTTATTCAAATCCATCAGTGAGATCATTAGGCACTGAATTGACCTAACAATCTCCCCCTATTTGGATATAAAATATGCCTAAGTGAAATTGTTATAAGTGAGAAAAGAGGCTTCTTTTTACACAAACTATTCTATTGATGAAAAGACTTGTTTTAACAAAGTATTTCATTTTTATTCATGATTACAGAGACTGAATAGTCTGATACAAGAAAAACATAAATAAAACAAAAGATTACAATTATTTAGGAATCCATTGCTTCCATCTTCACCCTTGATGACTTCAACACCTTTTCCTTATTAGGCCTCCTAGGAATTATCTCCCTGAGCTTCTCAGCAAATCTCTTATTCTCACCTGTCTGGACTTGTCCAGCCATCACAAGAAAGATGAGAACACTTTAGTGGTGCATTTTTCAATGTCACTCATTCTTTGGAAAGCTTGGTCCCCGAATACATCAATGAAGAAGATACCCCACTCAGGTTCTTCTATGACCATATTGTTTACAAAGGGGACATTTTCAGGGAGAGTACAATTGCAGTCTAACCCAAGGATCTTATTCTCAGCTTCAAGCTCAACTCTTTTCCTTTTTCTTCCCTGAGTCTTAGAAGGATCATGTTCAGCTAAAGGAAGATCTTTAGTGATCCCTAACTGTTCCTTGATCTGATTCAACCTCTCATATCTCTTACTAAGAGAGTTGACTATCTTAGGGACACATTTATTCATCTTGGTCCTGAAGATCCTACCCATTTCATCCCACTCACTGAGACCGAAATCACCAAATGAAAATTTCTTCATAACTTCAAAATTCCTTTCATCGTTGTTTTTGTAAACAGATATTGAGAGTGGTGTGGTATGAGGAATAATTTGAAGGTTGGGTGATTGGTTCGGGCCTTCTTCTTTGAGTGATGACTTTGGTCTATTGGTCATATAACTTCTTTAGTTGGGTGGTTCTTTGTTGTTGCTTCAAGACCATTTCATCCTGAATAGCCTTGAGTTCCTCCTCTTGCTTTTGAATGAACTCCTCTCCACCTTTCTTTCTTAACTAGGCCTCGGGGTTACCACCAACTTCCTTAACAAACTTAGTGGACACCCTTAGAATATCAACCCTTGTTGCTTCACTAGTCTTATCCATCTCCATTCTGTCTAAGTACTCTTGAATTTGATCAGGAGTCATCTTGTACATCTTTCCATTAATCTCATAAGGTATCAAGACAATGGCATCGGGATCAGGCCTTCTTTCCCTTGAAGCTTTTACAAGCTTCTTGGGTGAAGGTGTTAGGGTTTCACGAGCAATGCCTTTGCCCCTATCTAAATTAGATATTGAGGGCTCAGGGTTGGGAGGAATTGAGTTTAAGGGGTCTGGTGTAAGGATCACAGGCACCTGAGGTTGGGGTTGTGCAATTTCTTCCTGCTCCCCCTCAGTATGAGAGGGAGGTTCACTTCAAGTAAGAATCATTGGTGGCACATTCTCCCCCTCAAAAGTTGAAGGATCAGCATGACGAATCCCAACTTTTGCTCTCTGTGATGGTCCTGAAGTGGTGGTGGATGACCCCTTGAAAGCCTGAAACATCTTAGTCACCATTTCCTTCATGGACTGAGTATCAGCCTTGATGGTTTTAACATCCAACTGTATAAGTGACTGAGTGTTTTCCATGGTGGTGATTTTGGTCCTGAGTCGAGGAATATTAGCATCCTTCAATGACTTAGAGATCTTAGACAGATTGGAGGCATTAGCCATATAACCTTGTACAGCCTTGCCCAATCTAAATTATGCCTCAGAATCCATGTGACCATCCTCATAGATGGCATCACACTTACCCTTTACCATTTCCAAATTAGACCTGAGAGAGTCCAACTTAGTGAACACCTCGGTGAGCCTATCCTCTTTCAACAGCTCCAGAAGTTGACCAACCCTAGAAGTGGACTCAGTAGTACTAGTGATTAGTCCATCGAAGGTTGTCTTTAATGACACATTCGCTTCAATAGTTGGAAGAGCATGGTTGAGGAAGTTGATGAGCTTCTTCTCTTGATTCTCATGACTACTATTAACATAGCTGATGAACTCCATTTAGTTCTCAACCTGAATTCTCATCTTCTCCTCAGCCATATCAAAACGATCACCATACGTCTTGAATTCATCGAGGAGTTCATCAGCCTTGGAGGCAAGGTCTTCATGATTATGAGTTAACTCAGCTTTCAGGGTGGTAGAAGCACGGTTTAAAACACCTTTGAGGGTTTCATACAAAACCTTCTCAGTAACAGGCTTCGTGTCAATAAAAGTAGTATCCAGAACCACGGTCTGAGTCCCCAATGAAGAGGTGTCAATTTTTGCCCCTTGGGAGGGCTTATTAGTTACCTCAGGGGAGGGCTCTTTTTGTTCGGATGCCTCAGGGGAGGGCTTTTGTTGAGCCTCAGGGGAGGGCGGTATGTCCTCGAACAAGGGTGGGGACTGTGGCTTCTGGTCTGATTGAGGAGGGGCCTGAGTGTCAGGTTCATCCCCAGCCTTAATCATTTCATCGTTGTCACTGAAACCTTGGAGTATCTCTTCAGGATCCTCTACTAGATTTACAAAATCTCTAAAGTTCAGTGATCCTTGTGGTTTATCCATCTCCCCTCCAAAAGAAGGTTTGCCTTGGTTATCGTCACTCCCTGCCCCAAATCCTGAGGCTTGGGTTTTATCCAGCTGATGCTCAGGGGCAGTTTGCGATTGATCACTGGTGGAGGTGAGATCCCTATCAGTGAGGTGTGTTACCCGTAGGCGTCTCCCTGAGTCTTTGGGATCAGTAGGGGTTCCCTCAGGCAAAGACTTTTGATTTAGTGTGCCTTCATCAGGAGTTGTGGAGGTGAGATTCCTATCAGCGGGGTGTTTTACCCTTGGGCGTCCCTCTGAGTCTAAGGAATCGAGTTTTGGGTCCTTAGGAAAAGACTTGTAAGTGAGTGTACCTTCATTGGTTTTGGTGGAAGTGATAGGCCTATCAGCGAGGTGTGTTACCCGTAGGCGTCTCTCTGAGTCTTTAGCCTTAGTTTTGTCCTCAGGCAAAGGTTGTGATTTACGAGTGCCCTCATCAGACTGAATGGCAGGCAGTCCCGTAAGAGAAGGTTGTATTTTTCCTTCTCCATCAAGAGGACCAGTATGGTGGCCCGTCGACCCTGATTGTGATGTATCAGGGCCTCCCGAAAGCTCTTTCCCTTGTGGTATTTGAAGCTTGGTATGAACAAGGGTGGTCTTTTTAGCCTTGGCCTTTTTTGGACGTGCCTTAGAAGCCTCAGGGCCCTGTGCCGTTGTTGGTTTGGTCTTTGGCACAGTCTGAGGCTTCTTGTTCCCCTTCTTTGGTAAGAAGGGAATGGGAGACACGAATGATTCACGACTGATCACCTCAATCATGTGAGTTGTCAATACAATGGGGTTGAATTCAGATGGGTTCTTTGAAAAGTTTGTGGAACTTAGGATGGGAGTAGAAAAAACATTGAATTTCTCCTAAGTGTAAAGGGAACCCAGTAACCGTTCTAAGGTGCATGATATGAATCTTGGGTAAGAAACATACTTTTGCCTAGACTCCTTCAGGAGCCTGGTTACGAGATCATTATAAATGATCTCTCCTATTTCAATCTTCAGTCCATTAATTAGACTGTAGATTAGCATCTGCTGAGTAGAATTAACTTGCTCAGTAGATGAGTAGTTCCCACTGATCACATGAATCACAAAAGTGACCAGGATCCTCCAAGCCATGGGGAAAGCAGTTTTGATTAATGGGGTTTTAGTCACAAGTAACTCAGGGACCCCGATTTCTTTTAAGCCTTTTTTAAATGACTCTATGTCAGGATGTGCAACATACTTTCCATTGTTATAATCGAGTCCATTGGTTTGACAAAAAGTTTTAAAGTCTAAAATCAATGGCGTCTTCCCATTGTTCACAGTGAACTCAATGACACAATTCTTATGTGACTTGGTCTCAGACCCGTGAGAACCTTCAGTCCCTTGGGTAGTGGGGGTTACAACCACAGCCGTATACCCGAACTCCCTGAGATATTCATGGTAGAAGACTGAGGGGGTTTTAGTAAAAGCATCAGCCCAATCACAGTTTTTCAAAAATTTGCAAATTGGTTTGTAAGCTGATACACTACTAGGGTAATTGAAATTTCCCTCATACTTTTTCCTACAAAATGGACACCCTCACTGATGAGATGCTCAGCCTGAGGGGCATATGTTATAGACTTGGATAGTTCCATTTAAGTTATTTTTGAAACTTTGAAGAAAAGGACAATGGCACTTTATGGAAATCAAATCAAGACTTGTTTCTTGTAATAATACAACAATGGCTCACCAAGTGACTTACTGCAAACTTTTGCCTTGTGAAGAGGATCAAGAGTTAGAAAAACCAAGTAACTTTGATTGTTTGTACTATATAACAATAAAACAAGTGATCAATATGATTACCTTTTACAAGAAACCTTTTCTGGAAACAACGTTTGAACACACACACTTTTCTTTGAGAGAAATTTTTGGCAAAAGTAAGATTGCTAAAGTCTTTGTGTGTGTGTTTGTTTTGATTGTAGGGTATTTATAGGCTCGGATGCAAAAGAGAGTTTATTTGTTATAATTTCTTTTCACATCCGCATTGAATGAAAATGTACAAGTGGTCCCCCTATTTTCTTGGCAAATGTTCTGTTACTGCAGAGATAACGCTTTTGCAGAGATGACGTGGGGTCACGTGCATTTGAAAGGACGTTTTTACAACGGATTTTGCTAGAAAAAAGGGCAAGCATTTAATGCTTAGTGGGATACTTGACATTTGGTGACCCGTTGACTGGTTTATAACAATTTATTGAAGGAATATATGTTCCTTATTTAATATTGTGACTCACCAACCTAGGACATTAAGTAACTAAATCCTTAGAGCATTTAGTTACATCATTTAATATACCTCAATGTCAAGCGAGAGACAATAAGAGATATTTACTCAGGGAGAGAATTAAGAATATACATTATACTAAATGCGTTGTCATCAGGGAGCCTGATTAATCAATATTCAGCATACCAAGTTCAGCTTTCAGTCTAGTGAACGTTGGTTGATCCAAAGGTTTAGTGAAGATATCAGCTAGCTGATACTCAGTGGGGATGAAATGCAATTCAATATCTCCTTTTAAGATGTGGTCCCTGAGGAAGTGATATCTTATGTCTATGTGTTTAGTCCTTGAGTGTAGGACTAGATTATTTGAAATGGCAATCACACTAGTGTTGTCACAAAAGATGGGGACTACTTTGTATTCCACATTGTAGTCCATGAGTTGACTCTTCATCCAAAGGATGTTTGCACAACAACTAGCAGCTGCTACATACTCAGCCTCAGCAGAGGACATTGCAATTAACTGTTGTTTCTTTGCACTCCAACATAATAGCTTTCTACCTAGGAATTGACATGCACCTGAGGTACTTTTCTATCCATATTGCAGCCAGCATATTCTGAGTCTGAGTATCCTTTAAGATCGAAGCCTGAGAAACGAGGATACCATAGACCTAGTGAAGGAGTACCCTTTAGCTACCTGAAGATTCGTTTAATAGCAGTAATATGTTATTCTTTGGGATCGGCCTGATATCTTGCACATAGAATTGTTGAGAACTGAATATCAGGCCTGGTTACTGTTAGGTACATTAATGATCCAATCATTCCCCTGAATAAGGTTTGATTGACTGGTTTATCAGTGAGATCAGGACCTAAGTTGTTAGGGGGAACCATGGGAGTCTTCACTAAAGCACACTTAGAGATGTCATGTTTTTTAAGTATTTCTCTAGTGTATTTTTCTAGACAGACTGAGATCCCTTTGTCCCCCTGTTTGATTTGTAGTCCAAGAAAATATGTTAATTCACCCATCATACTCATTTCAAATTTCTTTGTCGTAAGTTTTTCAAACTTTCTACAAAGGTCATAGTTAGTAGATCCGAATATGATGTCATCAACATATATCTGAACTAGCAGAACATCCTCCTTGGTCCTGAAGATAAACAAGGTATTGTCTATCTTCCCCGACAAATTTTTTCATTATTAGGAAGGTAGAAAGAGTTTCATACCATGCCCTTGGTGCTTGTTTATGTTCATATAGGGCTTTGTCAAGTTTACAGACATGGTTTGGGAACTCAGAACTCTCAAAACCAGGAGGCTGAGCAACATAAACTTCTTCAGTGATCTTTCCATTTAGGAAGGCACTTTTTACATCTATTTGGAAAACTTTGAAGTTCATGTAAGTAGCATAGGCAAGGAAGATCCTGATGGCTTCCATTCTTGCTACATGGGCAAAGGTTTCTTCATAGTTAATGCCTTCAAGCTGACCACACCCCTGAACAACAATCCGAGCTTTATTTTTTATGACAATTCCATCTTCATCAGTCTTGTTTTTGAACACCTATTTTGTACCAAGAGTTGTTTTCCCTTTAGGGAGAGGAACAAGTTTCCAAACTTTGTTCTTGAGGAATTGATTGAGCTCTTCTTGCATATCTTCAACCCACCCTGGATGGGTCAGGGCCTCTAAAACCTTTTTGGGTTCAACTTCAGAGAGAAAGTCTGCAAACAGACATTCATGGGCTGAGGCATTAGAAAGTTTAGCAGCCTGACTGCGTGTGAGCATCCCCTCAGACACATCACCAATTATATTTACAAGCTCTATGTGTTGTTGTCTTGACCATGTGTCTTGAGGACTTGGATTAGAGCTTGTAGATAGTTGATGAGTATCAGGGATTGGTGGTTCAGTACATCGTACTAGGACATCACTTCTCACTGAAGGATTTTCAGTGATAGGAAGGTCAATATTCTCATCAATTGTCCCCTCAGTGTCTCCATGGATGAGAGAATCAGTTGATTCTTCAGCCTGAGTAGGGATAACTTCAGGGACATGTTGATTTGTGATTAAGTTATCGATTGCCTATTGTGAGGTGTTATATGGAAGGATATATCAGCATCACTTTGATACTACTTTGAGGGACTATGTTCATTCTCATCAGGAGGATATCTTGATGAGTCATTGATCCCAATATCTTCCATTGATTGATTTGTGAAGTTAACGGCATCCATACTTTCATCAAAGGTGACATGAAATGACTCCTCAACTTGTTGTCTCCTTGTGTTAAAGACCCTGAAGGCTTTGGAGACAAAAGAGTATCCAAGAAAGTATCCATCATCAGCTTTTGCATCAAATTTACCAAGATGGTCCTTTTTATTGTGAATTAACATAGGACATCCAAACACATGAAAGTAGCAGATACCTGGAATCCTTTTCCTGAATATTTCATAAGGAGTCTTATCATGTCTTTTGACTATAATACATTTGTTCTGAGTATAGTAAGCTATTTTCACAGCCTCAGTCCAGAAGTGTTTTGAAAGATTGGATCCATTGAGCATGGTTCATACAGCTTCAATAAGAGTTCTATTCTTCCTTTCAGCCACACCAATTTGTTCAGGTGTGTAGGGAGAATAGAAATTCTAAGAAATTTATTTCTCATCACAAAAACTCTCAAGCTCTTGGTTCCTGAATTCTGTTCCATTATCAGTCCTTATTTTTTTAACTTGGGTGTCATTTTGATTTTCTACTTGCCTGATAAAAGACATTATGAATCCAGGATCCTGACTTTTCCTTTTAAGGAAGTATACCCATGTGTATCTAGAGTATTCATCAATAATCACAAGGTTATATTTCTCATGATTTATAGACATTGGACTGACAGGCCCAAATAAGTCCATATGAAGAAGATGAAGACACTTCCTGATAGAAAAGTTTTGTTTTGGCTTGAAAGAAGCTCTCTTGTATTTACCTTTTTCACATGTTGAACAAGGTTTGTCTTTTGAGTACACAAGAGATGGCAAGCCAAGAACTTTGTTTTGTTTTGCAAGTTTGTTCATGTCTTTGAAATTGAGATGTGACAGTCTCTTGTGCCAAAGCCAATTGACAGAGTCTGAGGCTTTAGCAAAGAAACATGCTCCTGAGTGAGTTACAGATGACATGTCTAAGACATATACATCATTTCTTCTTGGAGAAGTCAGCACAATTTCTTTGTTCGCATTGAAGATTGTACCTTTCTTATCATCAAACTGAACGATGTACTTAGCATCACACAGTTGGCTGATACTGATGAGATTATACTTCAGACCGTTTACAAACGCCACTTTTGAGAAAACTATTCAACCACATTTTATTGAACCGTATCCCTCAGTAACACAAGATGAGTTATCACTGAATACTACCTTAGGACCTGGTTGCTCCACGTATTTGTGCAAATAACTTGTGACCCCTGTCATACTTCTTGAACACCCACTGTCTAAGTAACAGACAGGCTCCTTAAAGTGTTTCTACACAAATAACGAGGTGGATTAGTTTCTCTTGTGAGCCCACTTTTTAGTAAGCTCTTTGGCTCTAGGATCCTGACGTCTTTCACCTCGTTTGAAGTACTCAAACTCATCATGGTCTGAGGTAGAATGAACATTACTTCCACATGTGTTGCAGCTTAGTCCGACTGAGGATTCAGTGCTTTGAGATGACTCAGCTAGCATACCCCTTCTGACCACAATTATCGTGTTGTGTCCTGAGGTAGTATGATCATTGCTTCCACAAATATCACACTCAGGGTAGCATACACAATCATCAAGCCTATGATTAAGGATGCCACAATGTGTACATGGTGGGAAAGGCTTACCCTTGGATTTTCTGATTTGTTTAGAGGCGGGCCCATAGTTGTAAGGTTGAGCATTATATCTATTAGCATTTCTAATAGAAGCCATGTGTAACACCCCCAAATTTATACAACTCAATACAGCGGAAGACTCGTTGGTGTTACGGGATAGCACATTACTCACATCATAGACAACGCATAAAAATCGCGTCGTTTATTAATAAAGCATTTCCATTCATAAATATCAAAGTTACATCGGTCCCAAGTCATATTATTTCATACAAAGTTTTACAAAGTATTTGAATGCAAAATATTGTTTAAGTGCGGGCCATGAATTCTTGTCGTCTTCCCGAGAATTACCTTCAAGTACCTGAGATAAAACATGTTAAAAGAAAAGGTCAGCGATAACGCCGAGTGAATCCATAGAGTTTAATAAATTCCATCAATATAACTTTGGTATAAAATTATTACCAAAAATCATTTTGTACAAATCATTGTAATAGGCCCTAAAATAGCCAAAATCATTTCATACAAATCTTTATCAAAATCATAATATAGGCATTTGCCTTAAAAATCATTACACGAGCCAATGTCGTAAAAACAATCATACAATACGTCTTATAACGTTGTACGAAAATAAAATCCGTTATATGAATATGGTTATGAAAACCAAAACACAAACATAATTTCAATAGTATGACCCTGTATTGCTAGTCAGGCAATACGTCGTAATTCTGAGCGTCTAGTAGTATTTCGTTAGTCGGATTATTATAAGCCGCATGACATTGTTACCTTACTAAACCAACAACGGGTAGCTAACCCGATACCAATTTTGCCCATCTAAAGTAGCGTGTCGTCACAAAGGTCACGCTATGGAAATCTTCTCATACATAAATTCGCTTACCAATCAATGTGGCACGACGGGGATCAACCGTCAAGGCGCGAACTGGGGTGATCGTCCCCAAATAGTACTATTAAATGCATAAGCGTCTACCAACTCCCGGTAGTTCAAAATTCATGCTAATGGGACTTTTAGTGACATAACCTAACTTTAATAATCCATTTTATTTCATCTATCGGGTCCATTAATCATTTATCAGGTCATACAATCGGGTCATTCAATCATTCGTGTCCAAATCAATAAACAAACAATCAGGACAAATGGTGTCCTAATTTTATAAAAACTAACATGTTATCTCCCTCGTGGGTTTATAAAATATTTATAAAAACATTTAAAAGAGTGCGAGGCTATGAACTCACGTTGATATGGGAAGGCGGGTTATCGGCGATTCGGACGTACGGTACGTGCTTCAATCACGGAAACCTAGACAAATAATACTAGTCTTAGACTTTTGTCCAATGACTTTATAAAAATAACAATTATGTATACATATGATGATTATATATATATTATGATCAAGTGGGTTTACATATTCTCGTTTACTCATTTTAGTGTTATATGTCGATAGCTTTTATACTAGTTTACTAGTTTTACCCATTTACGTGTTTTAAGTCCAATAAACTTATTGTAAGTTCTTTAACTTGTTTTAATCCATGTTATACTTATTTTATCAGTATCTACACTTTACAAGTTGGGCCTAAATGGGTTAAGCCCAATAAATTCTTTTTACAAGTTTTTATCTTATTTAGTCCAATTATTAGTCCAATAACGTTAATTTAGTCCGTTAATGTCCGTATGTTATATAGTTCGGGTTTTATCGGGTTTTACTTGTTATACATGTTTATATATCAGTATATAAGTTTTATAAAGTTTACATTAGACGGGTCCAACCATCTAAGTTTTATTTAACAAAAACGTTAATTTTTACGGTATTAGCCGAAAAAGTCGTAAAAACAATGTTTATAGTTTTATAACTTATAAGTATTATTTCACTACCATTTATATAAGTTATTCATTCATTTACCCTTTTACATATTTATATAAATAAAATTCATGAGTTAGTGGGTTTTAACTTTACATTTTATACAATATAATTTTGAGTGCTTATATAATAGTATTATACTTTATTTTCCAAAATCTGATTTTTATCTTCACTTTCACCAAAACTGCCATATCTAGAGTTCTATATGGAGATAGAAGCTCAAATTTTTATCACATAAACTACATGATATGTACTCCATTTAACTCTTCTATAGCTACTGTTGAATAATCTTCTAAGTATTTTCTAAAAATCGTCCAAAACAGTGAACTCAGATTTGTATCTTAAACTTGTTTTGATCATATCTTACTCATTACAATGATTCCATTGCATGGCCAACTCTCACATGTGTACAAGACTCATAGCTTACTGTATATCAATTCTACTTCATCATTTTATCAGTTCATGACATGTTTCTTTACTGTTTTATACAGCCATCAAATTTAAACAAGATTTTAGCCTTGTTTCTTATAGTTTTTCACCTTTTTAATCATGTTTATCAACACCAAATCCCCACACAATATTTTTATCATCATATAATCATCATAAACATATACAATAGGAAATAAAATACATGATTACATAACCAAAAATAACAAGAGGATGAGGAGGACAATCTTTATACCACCATGTTGATGTAGGTTATGATTTGGACATGGATTTTGATGGAGAAACTTGTGCATAACCAAGACCATCTTCAAGACCACCAATCTTCATATACTCCTTGTGGAAAATCAGCCTTAGTACTCCATGGAAACTCCTCCTTGGATGTTATAAGCACCACCAATCAATAGGGTTTCAAAGGGGCTTCAACATATGTGTAAATAACACATGATTTTGTGGTGGAATCAAGATCAAATTGGGTGTTTTTGGGTGAGATATGGACGAAATTTGAGAGAGAGATGAGAGAGTTGTGAGATTTGCATGTGAAAAATGAAAGCAAATGGTTATGTTTAGTGGTTTTGATGTTTAGTGGAAAACTTGTAGCTTTCAAGTTAAGCTAAGTAGGACAAGTGTGAGTAACTTGTGTAAAGCTTGACACAAGGTTAGTGTGGTGTCACAATGTGGCCATCCCATGTGTGGGGGTGGGGCAAAACTTGTTTTTGTCTCATCCCCAATTATTTACGGGTACTCCTCGACTCTAGTTTCCTCGATTTGCGTGCCCTCGGGTCGTTTTACGAAAAACATTTTTATAAATTATGAATCAACGGCACAAAACGAATCTAATAAAAATTGTCTCATCAAAAACGGAGTTCGAAAACGTAAATACGTAATCCTAAGGTTTCCGGTTTAGTCGTAAAGGACGTTAAATTAAAATCGTAAGTCCTAATCTCTTCTCGTAAATTTGTGAGTTTATGAACCAACTCAAAATTAAAATCCTAAAATAATATTCACAAATAAATTTATTTCCTGAAATGTCGGACTGTCACCAAAGACGGTGTATGTAAACGTAAGCACGTAACGTTGAATCCTCTGGTTTAGATGTAGTCGACGCTACTTCAAGACGTAAATCCAAATTTCTTCCCAAAAATAAGTGAGTTCATATTGTAAATTGTTTTTAAATAATATTCGAGAATAAAATATCAACCATAAATTGACGGATTGTCACAGCATTTACCCCTAAACAGGATCTTTGTCCTCAAAGATCATCTTACCTTACTACTCGCTTCTTATAGAGTTAAAGCCATGTGGGTATTTCCTCCACATTCGGTCTTTTCTCACAAGTGTAATTCATTACAATACGCGAGTTTTATCAAACATAACTACGGGAATAAGATCGGGCTAAATGTTGACTTACTTTCTCTATCCATGATGTTCACGGGTTTCTGATGAATGCAACTTTTCGCCGATCTAAGCTCTACTAAGAATAATCAGATTCTCACTTGATAGATATTCCATCAAGTTCGATATACGAAACGTAATTCACGCAGTCTTTGAAGTCCTAGGGTAGATCCAGCTTATATGTCTTTCAAACCAATCTTTTATATCGTCTCAATGGTCCCATACAACGGGGACTTATACCCCATGATTTGTCAGATCATGAATTCATTTTTCCAAGTTTAAAAATTGTGGCATAACTTCGCTACCCATTTGGCACTTCAAGATCTACATTTCACATTCACATAACCACTTTCCCACTACCAGCTGTCAATAATCAAATCCTAATTTCAACAATCATTTCAGATCTCGCGGATCAGGTATTTTGCAAGGTTAGGTTCGCCATCATAGGAAACCTTAAACCTAAAAGACATGTCCAACTCACAATGGGTGTATGTCGGGTGTCTTTATCTCAACTCCTGCTTACAGATGCTCTAATATTTAGATCCTAACAAGATTAGATCTCGATCCTAATACGATAATTATCAATGATAATCTCTCCAAAGGAAAACGATTATACGGTCTATTACCAAAGGTCAATAATTCAAACATAAAACAGCGCTTATAGTATTTTGTATCGTTACTTTACCTCGTCCCTTCGATTGGGGTGGTACATAGTACTCTCATCAAGATTCGTTCTTAATGACTTCTGAGCAAATCTCTAGAAATTCAATGCGAAGCGAGGATCTTGATGATGATGTTCGATATAGGCACACTATGTTTACATAACTCCTTTAAATAAAAGAGTCTATTTCTTCATCAAGATTCTATCATTAACGAGAATGATATTAGCAGATTTGGTCAGTCTGTCGACGATGACCCAAATCGAATCAAATTCAGATGATGACCTTTGCAATAGCTAGACGTTTACTAATGTATGAGGCGAGGTCTGTCTTCATAATTGCCATCAGTACAACTTCTTCAGACAAAGATATTTTTAGTCATAAATGACATAAATAGAATACTTATACATACAAATTCCAACATAACTATATCTCACAATCCTCCATATTTAGGCAATCACAAGTGGCCTTTTATACATCTAACGCCAGCGGCTTCTCAATTCTAATGGTTCATATTAGCCGCGAACCCTTTTTATTATCTATATTATCTCCTTTTTTATTTTACACACATCGTTTATTTTAAATTGTTCGGCAATTTATTTTGCACCTTCATTATTAAGGAACATGTCCTAATTGGTTCTTTATCTTTCATACATAATGTGTCAGTAATTACGTTCTCTTTCCTGATGAAATAAATATCATAACCGTATTTATTCAAAATTCTTTCTTCATATCTTCTATGTTTTAGTTTCTTCTTAACTATTATTTTTATCTGTTTTGCTCAATCTGACATCTAAAGCGTCGATAATTATTACAACTAATTAAATAATAAACATTTAATTTTTATGAAACATAACGTAAAATTTTAATTTCCTTAGTTCGACCAATTATAAAAATGTTCAAAAATAAATTTGAATTTAATTAACAAGATTTTTGTTGATTTATCGAAAATAATTAATAAGATTCGTAAATGTTTAAAAAATCTTTGGTTATACTTTGGTCAAAATTTTCTTAGTTGAAAAGCGAAAATTATTGTTTCAAATTTTTAAGTCATGGTTTAAATGGGTCTCCTCAATTCTTCTTAAGTTGTCTAGAAGTATACACAAACATTTACCCCTAAACAGAAGTTGAGTTAAATGATTTGTGTATAAGGAAATAATCCCTTTAAAAATTTCTTTGATAAAATATTTGTCAAAACATATTTCCATTTCTTTTTGGTAAAATCCAAAGTCTTAAAAGGGCTCTTAATTTTTGAAGAGTCAATATATATATATATATATATATATATATATATATATATTTACCATCATTAATCAAACGGTCATTTTATGTAAAGGATTAAGTCTTTAATCACATGTTAAATATTTAAGGTACATGTTTTTATTGTTCGGCCAATTCAGGGCAATCTATAAATAATTATTAACTCCTTCTTATTCTTATAAACAAACAAATGGTCCTTAATGATCGCAAGCATGAATTTATCAAATTACAGCCTACACACGTGATTCACCAAATTTATGAATGCTACATGTGTATTAGTCAATCCAACGACATCACGTGAAACTCATAATGTCCATTACAAGTTCTGGATGTAGTGACTGGAATAGATAATCTTCTTCGCAGACGCGAAATTTATGATAACCATGCCGTGGATCAAATTTATAAAACATACGCTAAAACCTTGTAAATGATCGAACAAATCTTCCATTTCGAGTTATGGATATCGTTTTCGATTGTCAATTTACTCAGTTCACAATAATCTATAAATATAAGGAATGATAACACCATAGCTCTTCATGATGACAGGCTTGGTATAATAAAATCTTTCTCCGACAACTCTCTCAGTTGTACGGTAATTCCTTTAATTTAGATGGTGCTGACGTACAGTGCACAAGCCACAAGTGCAGCACCGGAAATATAATCAATATCAATTTCAACTTGCCTTAATGGCGAAAGTCTAGGTAATTTACCATCAAATACCTCCTAAAGTTTCAGATAACATAAGCATCTTTTAATACATTCACTTCAAGTTCTTTCTAGATTATAATATCTATGACTAATTCACAACCATTCACAATATAAATTCAAGTCTAAATGCAGGGAATGGTCATCCATCAAGAATTATTTAGATCACTTTTGATAATTAACATCTTATCTTTTAGGGGAATTCTACTCGAGTTCCCATCAATTAAGACAATGTCGTCATGTCATAATCAATCAATCCATTCTATTGGCACTATCAACTTTCCAGTTGCATTGCCGTCGATAAGATGTGAACTCCTCAAAAGACTAATAATAACTCATAATCCTTTACAGATTCAAGGATATCAGGAGACATGACTATCTTAAAAGAGTAAGGTCAACGCATAATCTATGCGAGAGAATTTCAAATCAGATACAGACGAAAACATTTAACGAATATGAATATATCCCATGTTTTCATGATTCGAGTACGCATTCGAAAGCTCCTCGGATCGTTACCCATGTCATTCAAATGAAATCAAATCATAAGAAATGATAAGAACGTCAATACATCCAGTCGGGTATCAACACTCGATAATCAGATACTTTTCCTAAGAATCTCACTACGGGAGAATTGGACAAGAACGGAATATCAATTGTCAAATAAGACAAATTCCACAGATGAGTAAATTCAACTCAGAAGAATAGATGCTATAGGCACATATGTAGGTGTCCCTGACAATATGTCCCTATTTCGCACTTTTTGCAGATCTCATAAATCTTAATCTTTCACAATCTTCAAAGAATATTTAGTGTTTATTAACCAGTTTTATGGTGACTACTAATCAGCCTTGCATTGTCAATTCCAAATTGTATGTAGGCGCGCAACTATATACAATTTCAAGATTAACAATGCAATACTCAGTTCGTCAAAATTTTATCATCATGTTTATGATAAAACATTTTCATGCTTAATTCTTAAATAAGAGTCAAAATAAATTTACAAAGATTTTCCTTGTTATGAAAAAAATTAAGTTTTCCAAAGTGTTTTATAAACAACTTCATTTTGATATCAATCACTTATAAATCTTACCTTGAATAATCCTTATTGTGATGAAAATTAAATTTTCTCAATATACACGGTTTTATCTTATAAAAACAATTAGTGATCTGCAGAGGAGTGATGAAAGCTTGTTCACCAAGAATTAACTACGATATGCTAGGAAATGAGCTTAGCCAAATAATCATGAGGTTCATGACCTCGATGACGCTCAAAAAGAATAATTCACAACATAACTCAGTTCAAGATGAGTACTTGTTCAGTGGTTGCATCACTAATGCGAACATTAGGATATAGCAATAAAGGATAGATAACATCGATACATGTAGGATTTAGCAATCAAAGGTAGTCTTTCTCATTAATCACAAACAAGTCCAAATTGTACCGTAACACATTACGTGTCACTATATCATACAATTCTCAGAACTCATCCTACCAACTGATGTCTCAGTTAAGTTAGGGATTATTTTTAAAAGATACCACAATGAATACTAATCTACAAGAGTCATTAGGTGTTCCACATGTCCCGGAAGATCCATCGGTCCCAATTCAGAAGAAGATTTCTTCAATTTATTTCTTGGACAGGGGCATCCTCATTAGTGGACAATGGCCTAGGAACAACACTTCATACGAATCAACAATCAATTAAAACCTTATAATTAAATCACAAAACTTAACGACTTCCTCTTAACAATCTCATATTCCATATAGGTTAAGTTTTACTTTTATTTATTCAAGTTTCAACCACTTTATACTCAATTCAATATCTTACCTCATATTCCAATACTTTTAATCTTATTCTTAGACCTTCAAACTGCAATAAAAGCTCGATATGAACAACACTTAATTTCCAATCCTATAGCTCTTACAACAACAATTATCAAATGAGTCACTAGCATGAGATGACTCATACATTCAATTAGACTTTTCGGAAAGGTACTAGTGGCATGAGGCTTTTGGGTAATGGTTTCAATGACAGCCTCAAGTGCAACATTCACCCTTTCGATTTCAGTTTAAGAATTGGATGACAACGAATCAGATGACATCTTTCTATGTGGTAACGTTTTGTCAAACTCCACACTATAAGGAAAGATCGTCATGGCATCGATATCAGATTTAATATCTCCAATTCTTCTTTAATATCACAATCAACTAATATCAACATTTCTACGAGTATCAACCATTTGTTGGGATCATAAATATCCACAACTTGGTTTAGATCTGGGATAGCTAGAATTCCTACGAGAATAGCTTCGATTAATTTACTAGGAGATTTAGTGTTCCTTGTGACAATCTACGTCGTATAAATACCTCGTATAAATATCAAAATAATCATCAAACAATCATGTAATCAAATTACATCATGTATATATATATATATAATCCAAGATATATATATATATATATATATATATATTAAAATAACACTTCTCAGTCTGGCCTTGTCGGTAACTCGGGAATTCTTCGGCGCCGTTATAGTCAAAAGATTTTTAGACATTTTTAGAAAAATGTTTATAGTTAAAAGATTTTGAAATGTTTTATTCAAAACCTTGGTTTTAAAAATCTTCCGTTCTCTATAACGAGAGCTCTGGTACCAAACTGTAACACCCCCAAATTTATACAACTCAATACAGCGGAAGACTCGTTGGTGTTACGGGATAGCACATTACTCACATCATAGACAACACATAAAAATCGCGTCGTTTATTAATAAAGCATTTCCATTCATAAATATCAAAGTTACATCGGTCCCAAGTCATATTATTTCATACAAAGTTTTACAAAGTATTTGAATGGAAAATATTGTTTAAGTGCGGTCCATGAATTCTTGTCGTCTTCCCGAGAATTACCTTCAAGTACCTGAGATAAAACATGTTAAAAGAAAAGGTCAGCGATAACGCCGAGTGAATCCATAGAGTTTAATAAATTCCATCAATATAACTTTGGTATAAGATTATTACCAAAAATCATTTTGTACAAATCATTGTAATAGGCCCTAAAATAGCCAAAATCATTTCATAGAAATCTTTATCAAAATCATAATATAGGCATTTGCCTTAAAAATCATTACACGAGCCAATGTCGTAAAAACAATCATACAATACGTCTTATAACGTTGTACGAAAATAAAATCCGTTATATGAATATGGTTATGAAAACCAAAACACAAACATAATTTCAATAGTATGACCCTGTATTGCTAGTCAGGCAATACGTCGTAATTCTGAGCGTCTAGTAGTATTTCGTTAGTCGGATTATTATAAGCCGCATGACATTGTTACCTTACTAAACCAACAACGGGTAGCTAACCCGATACCAATTTTGCCCATCTAAAGTAGCGTGTCGTCACAAAGGTCACGCTATGGAAATCTTCTCATACATAAATTCGCTTACCAATCAATGTGGCACGACGGGGATCAACCGTCAAGGCGCGAACTGGGGTGATCGTCCCCAAATAGTACTATTAAATGCATAAGCGTCTACCAACTCCCGGTAGTTCACAATTCATGCTAATGGGACTTTTAGTGACATAACCTAACTTTAATAATCCATTTTATTTCATCTATCGGGTCCATTAATCATTTATCAGGTCATACAATCGGGTCATTCAATCATTCGTGTCCAAATCAATAAACAAACAATCAGGACAAATGGTGTCCTAATTTTATAAAAACTAACATGTTATCTCCCTCGTGGGTTTATAAAATATTTATAAAAACATTTAAAAGAGTGTGAGGCTATGAACTCACGTTGATATGGGAAGGCGGGTTATCGGCGATTCGGACGTACGGTACGTGCTTCAATCACGGAAACCTAGACAAATAATACTAGTCTTAGACTTTTGTCCAATGACTTTATAAAAATAACAATTATGTATACATATGATGATTATATATATATTATGATCAAGTGGGTTTACATATTCTCGTTTACTCATTTTAGTGTTATATGTCGATAGCTTTTATACTAGTTTACTAGTTTTACCCATTTACGTGTTTTAAGTCCAATAAACTTATTGTAAGTTCTTTAACTTGTTTTAATCCATGTTATACTTATTTTATCAGTATCTACACTTTACAAGTTGGGCCTAAATGGGTTAAGCCCAATAAATTCTTTTTACAAGTTTTTATCTTATTTAGTCCAATTATTAGTCCAATAACGTTAATTTAGTCCGTTAATGTCCGTATGTTATATAGTTCGGGTTTTATCGGGTTTTACTTGTTATACATGTTTATATATCAGTATATAAGTTTTATAAAGTTTACATTAGACGGGTCCAACCATCTAAGTTTTATTTAACAAAAACGTTAATTTTTACGGTATTAGCCGAAAAAGTCGTAAAAACAATGTTTATAGTTTTATAACTTATAAGTATTATTTCACTACCATTTATATAAGTTATTCATTCATTTACCCTTTTACATATTTATATAAATAAAATTCATGAGTTAGTGGGTTTTAACTTTACATTTTATACAATATAATTTTGAGTGCTTATATAATAGTATTATACTTTATTTTCCAAAATCTGATTTTTATCTTCACTTTCACTAAAACTGCCATATCTAGAGTTCTATATGGAGATAGAAGCTCAAATTTTTATCACATAAACTACATGATATGTACTCCATTTAACTCTTCTATAGCTACTGTTGAATAATCTTCTAAGTATTTTCTAAAAATCGTCCAAAACAGTGAACTCAGATTTGTATCTTAAACTTGTTTTGATCATATCTTACTCATTACAATGATTCCATTGCATGGCCAACTCTCACATGTGTACAAGACTCATAGCTTACTGTATATCAATTCTACTTCATCATTTTATCAGTTCATGACATGTTTCTTTACTGTTTTATACAGCCATCAAATTTAAACAAGATTTTAGCCTTGTTTCTTATAGTTTTTCACCTTTTTAATCATGTTTATCAACACCAAATCCCCACACAATATTTTTATCATCATATAATCATCATAAACATATACAATAGGAAATAAAATACATGATTACATAACCAAAAATAACAAGAGGATGAGGAGGACAATCTTTATACCACCATGTTGATGTAGGTTATGATTTGGACATGGATTTTGATGGAGAAACTTGTGCATAACCAAGACCATCTTCAAGACCACCAATCTTCATATACTCCTTGTGGAAAATCAGCCTTAGTACTCCATGGAAACTCCTCCTTGGATGTTATAAGCACCACCAATCAATAGGGTTTCAAAGGGGCTTCAACATATGTGTAAATAACACATGATTTTGTGGTGGAATCAAGATCAAATTGGGTGTTTTTAGGTGAGATATGGACGAAATTTGAGAGAGAGATGAGAGAGTTGTGAGATTTGCATGTGAAAAATGAAAGCAAATGGTTATGTTTAGTGGTTTTGATGTTTAGTGGAAAACTTGTAGCTTTCAAGTTAAGCTAAGTAGGACAAGTGTGAGTAACTTGTGTAAAGCTTGACACAAGGTTAGTGTGGTGTCACAATGTGGCCATCCCATGTGTGGGGGTGGGGCAAAACTTGTTTTTGTCTCATCCCCAATTATTTACGGGTACTCCTCGATTCTAGTTTCCTCGATTTGCGTGCCCTCGGGTCGTTTTACGAAAAACATTTTTATAAATTATGAATCAACGGCACAAAACGAATCTAATAAAAATTGTCTCATCAAAAACGGAGTTCGAAAACGTAAATACGTAATCCTAAGGTTTCCGGTTTAGTCGTAAAGGACGTTAAATTAAAATCGTAAGTCCTAATCTCTTCTCGTAAATTTGTGAGTTTATGAACCAACTCAAAATTAAAATCCTAAAATAATATTCACAGATAAATTTATTTCCTGAAATGTCGGACTGTCACCAAAGACGGTGTATGTAAACGTAAGCACGTAACGTTGAATCCTCCGGTTTAGATGTAGTCGACGCTACTTCAAGACGTAAATCCAAATTTCTTCCCAAAAATAAGTGAGTTCATATTGTAAATTGTTTTTAAATAATATTCGAGAATAAAATATCAACCATAAATTGACGGATTGTCACACCATGTGTACCTCATGATCTGTTGTCTTGTGATCTTCACTTTTACACTTCATGTAATAGAGAACTCTAAAGCAGTTATCAGTGGTATGATTTGTATAGTGACATAGCTCACAGGAAGGTTTCTTTGTTTTAACTTTCTTGGAAGACTCAGGTTCAGTTTTGTTACTTGTTGATGATTCAGGATGTGAGGACACAGATGTTTCACCCTGAGTTTTAGAGGCTGAGTTCAGCTTCTCTTCCATGAAAAGTTGGAACAATCTACTTAACTCCTCTTGGTTTACAACAGGAATAGAGTTGAATGAGTTTGCAGGAGTCCCTGAGGGAGAGATAGGTTTGGTTGTTTTCTTAGTGACAGTTCCTGACTCAGTGTGATTTGGTGTCACTTTTGAATCAGGCTTTGTTTTTCAGTACAACCTAACCCAACTCTTCCTCTATGTGAGTGTTCTTGATAAGATAGTGGAATTAGTTCGGAACATAGACTTCCTTGATAGGTGTGAAAACACCCATCCTTTTACCACTTAATTATAATAATAACCAAGCCAAAACGTGTATTTTATGTCGTAAATGTCAGAATTATGCGTGGTTTGTGTTTTTGTTGTGATTTAGGACCAAAATGTGAAAAGGGAAGAAAACACGGGCTTTTATCGAAGAAAAAGACAAAAGACGAAGTCATGAGATCAAGAGTGCAAAAAGAACAGAAGTCCAAGACCTATTCTGAAGATTTATCGAAGAACAAGTCTGAAGACGAAAGTTTAATAAAGCCGAGGAACCCAAGTCTAATTAATGAAGAATTTTCAAGACGAGTTTAATCAATCCCGAGACAACGTCGAAAAAGTCGAAGAGTTTAGAAGACGAAAAGACGTGAAGAAAGAAAGAAAGAAGGAGCAACACATGCATCCTTCCCTTCTCCCTATATATAGCACCCATTTCACTTCATTTCTCTTGGTTAGCTAATTTTGACAAAATTAGTCTTTCCACTATTTTCATTCCTTGCACCATTTATTTTTCATGTCATTTTGATTTCATGTATTAGATTTCTTGCTTTTTAATCCCAAGTAAGTTGATTTTATTGTTGAATCTTTGTTTTCCTTTAATCAAACTTTTCTTTATCATTCTCATCCTACTTTTCTTGTTTTTGATTTGTTATAAATTCGGATTAAGCAATCTTTTGTTTAATCCCATTGCTTATTTGATTAAAAGTTTGTCTTTTCATTTCCATCTAAGCTTTTATATGAATTAAGTTATAAGTTTGACAATCTTATTGGCTTATTTTGTGTTTAGCTTATTTGTTGTTAAGTTTTCTAAAAAAAAATTATCTTTTAAAAGTTTGCTTATTTCGTTTGCTTATTTTGAGGTTTTTATAAAGTTTATGAATTTCGTATCTTAAAAGCTTTCAAATTTATGCTTATTGAGTTGTTTAAGATTCGGTCAAGTGCTTATTAGCACTGCTTATTGAGTTTCTAGCTTAACTTCATTTTCGGATTATTTTTGTGTTCCATCGCAATATTGAGGGTATTACACATTCCGATAGGTTGCTTGTTTGTATTGCAATAACCAAAAGGGGGTTCTACTTTGCGATAGCTTGTGTTCTCATTCCCTTATTCCGATCGGGATTGCGATCGCATATTCCGACGGGTCTTAAGGTTACTTTAAGTCGGAACGCTGCCCAAATTTTGTTAACAACATTCTGATGGTTTATCTTTGTAATATTATTCCGATGATTTCACTTTTTACACATTCCGATGGATTCGTTTGTTCGACATTCCGATGGTTTCCTTTTTAAACATTCCGATAGATTTGTCTTTGTTTATTCCGATGGATTTTAATTGTAGTTATTCCGATAGATTTTGTATTTTCACATTCCGATGGTTGGTCTTTTCAGTATTCTTATAGATTTGTTTACTTTATTCCGACGAGTACATGCCGATGGGATTCCGATGGTGCATTCCGATGGGATTCCGATGGGGGTACTCCGATGGAATCCTAGTTTCTATTTTCTAGTTTTACTTTTAATTGTCAATTTAAACTTTCCGCCATTTTTGCTTAGTGTTATTTTAATCGTCTTAAATTAGATTTATTTTTGAAGTTTTCATTTTTATTAAGTTTTAAGCTTTCAAAATTTACTTTTTCGTCATTTATTTTTAAGTATCAATTTTTAGTTAAATTTCAATCTTTTATTATTTGTCTTACTAAATGTTTTTATACAAGTCTTTTTAATAGTTCTTTTATTTTATTAGCGTTAGGCTTGCATTTACTTTTCACTTAGAATTAGATAACCAAATCTCCTTTTTCTGAACCAAAAATAACTGAGTAACACTTTGAACCGGAAATCAATTCGATTAGACACCGAGAAAACGAACTTTTTTTTACTAGCAAAAACCTAATATCAAATGGCGCCGCTGCCGGCTCTTTTCGTGAAGATTAACGGTTTTCTGTGAGAGACGCGTTGGATTTTGGGATCCGTTCACTCGTGAACGTTATTATTCTTGCATTTTTCAAAAAAAAAATTCAAAAATACAAAAACATTTAAAAAATCATAAAAAGCATTTCTTTTTCGAAAGTTTTGAGCCAAAAATAATCTTCTTGCTTATCTATTGTTCTTCATGGATTCTTACGTCCATTGTGTAGGGTGTGGGAGACGATTATATGGGTGCGAATCATGTCAATGGTGTTCATGCGAGAAATGCGGAAAAGACCTTCCACCTATTTCAATCGATTCACAATTGGGATTTTGTCCCTCGTGCAATTAGACTAATTCGTCCTTTTCTAATCCACCTCCTATCCCCCTTGCATATATTGTGGAAGCGATTCTCATTGGCATGTTTCGTGTCCAATTCTATACCCGTCTCATGGCGAGCAAGAACTGGGTTACAATTATGACAATGGTAATAGCTATCTACAAGAAGCACCGGGTTTTCCTCAATACCCGTATTGCAACAATTGTGGGGGCCCTCACTATACTTCTTATTGTCAGCCAATGAATTATTATGAGCAAAATCCGTGTCCTCAGTTTTCTTCACCTATGGATTATTATGAACCAAATCAATGTTCTAATTTTTCTCAACCGATGAGTTACTATGAGCCACACCCATGCTATAATTCAGGTTTTCAAAATTTTGAGCCCCCACAACACTTCCTCGATCATCAACCCTCTTTTGCATTTCCTCCTGAGCAAATTGCCACTCTTTTTGACAACTTTCAAAAAGTTCAAGAAGCTTGCAACAAGATCATCGAAAAATGTCAAGAGGATCAACGACAAGAGCAAATATCGAATATCGAGACTTATACTCCTCCTATGTATCCATACTATTATGATGATGATGACGATAAGCCTACTATTTCTTGGAATGATCTTTTTGCTCAATGTCCTAGTGCTATTGTACCTCATTCTCTCGATATCCCTAATGCGTCTAAGGATTGTGATACATTGAGTGAGATTAGTGATTTTGGTCTCGAAAACTTATTTGAGGAGGTTTGTGATGTCCCTACTTTTGTTGAGCTTAAGGACGAGGTCGCTTTTAATAATGATTTCCAATTCGAGCCCAAGATTGTGGAAATTATCGAACGAGAGCTAGCTCTTTTACCTCCACTTCTTCCAACAAGTGAGGTCGATTTTTCCAACGTCGAGGCCGAACTTGATGAGGGAACGTCTTATTTTTCTTAATAATGACGAACCAACTCACTTGACCAATCATCCAATTCTCGAGGAGTTACCTAATCAACACTCCTCAAATGATAATTACGTTTACCACATTCGTGCGGATTTAACTTGCCAACAATCCCCACAAATAAATGATGGACTCGTACTTGATCATGATCTTTTCGAGCGAGTTTCTAAAATCCTCAATGAGGGGAACGACAAACCTTGGTTTGACGCCCCTATCGATGATGAAGAAATCAAAGAGATTAACGTTCATGAGGATGAGTGCTTTGACCCGGGAGGTGACATTGACCATTTTATGATTGATAACCTTACGGCTTTGCCGCTTTCTGAGCATCAATTGTCTTTGGGGAATGACAATTTGCTTACTTTACCCACCCCACCTCCCGTGGATCGCAACCTTACATACTTTTCGTATGTTGAGAGGACTTTTATGCCGTTCAAGACTTACCCTCCGGCCTCTCCTTTATTATTTTCCTCTGGGAACGAAGACAAGGTCTTTGATCCCGGTATTACATTCGAGGCTTCCCCATGGACCATTTAATTCGGGGACGAGTCAGGCTCGCGACTCGGTTAACAAAAACAAGCGCTTCTCGGGAGGCAACCCGATTATCTTTCTATCTTTATCTGTTTTTATAATAAGTGTAGGGGAGACCCTTGTATGTGTTTGTTGTTTTCTTTCTTATCATGTGCAAGGATTCGAGCTTTCAAAGATACATTCTTGATGACTTTTGACGAACCGTGATCCCGTGTACCCTTCTTCCCGGTTTTATCCTAAACTCTTTTGATTCTCTATTTTATATTTTTCAATATTAAAATAGGAATCACTTTAGTTGTCCTTTCCTTAGCAAGATTTAAAATAAGTGCACAATGTCATAAGTGCAGGGGAGTTTACTCCCACACGCTTAAACATTGAGGACAATGTTTATATCAAGTATAGGGGGACTTCTATCGAAGTAAGTGGGCTTTTCCTTGTATTTGTCCACATTTTAACCGGAAAACTGATTTTTCGACATTTTTCAAAAGTTTTAATCTATTTTGGCCTAGTAGTATAGTAGTATTCTCCTTTGTTATCGTTATTTACTTTCCTTGCTTAAATAAAAGTTTAATAAAGTGGTTTTAAATTTTTCAGTCGTCAATATTTTGACTCAACCCGAGTTTACTTATTCAAGTTTACTCTAGCTAGTATCCTTAACGTGTTTAAGTCAAGTTTTGCTAGGCTTTTATATAGGGAACTTTAAAACGCGAAAGTCTTAACTCTCACGGGTTAAGAACAAGAACTTTTCGCAAGTTCCTATAATTGATCCTAGAGAGTCGTTTATCAAGGGAACTTTAAAATGCG
Organism: Glebionis coronaria; assembly: GCA_025667525.1. Taxonomy (NCBI): domain Eukaryota; kingdom Viridiplantae; phylum Streptophyta; class Magnoliopsida; order Asterales; family Asteraceae; genus Glebionis; species Glebionis coronaria. The sequence continues at coordinate 84,853,980 of CM046879.1, read as the reverse complement.
AATTCTAAACTTGAAAAAGTCTAAGAGTTTGCAAGATCCTATAGATGACTCGAAAACCCAAAACTTTGATTTAATTGGCTAAGCATCCACGAGTCTCATTCCTTAAGATTTTAAATTGTGGAGAATGAGAGATGATAGAGTCAATTATAAGTTTTGTATTCTTTCGTGAATTCTTGTGAGTTGATTATAAGCTTTTTCTCCCATCGCTTGCTAATAAATATATTTGCAATAAATAAGGTTGTACGATTTGAAAAGTTACTTAGCTTCTAGCACAGGATCGTTTAAAGATTGCTCGGTATTAATTAGAGTTCATAGCCAAGGCATAACTTATTGAAGCGGGATGCGAAGATTGGCGAGTCCGAAAAGGACCTAACAAGGCATGAGGGCTACATTTTGTTGCTAAAGATCCAAAAGTGATGTGAAGAATCATTTATCGAAAATCAATATCAAGGATCGAGACACACGACGAAAAGCAAATACTCCCCAAAAGATCATGGAGAAGTCTATCCAAAAAGGCCCTAACAAGGTATGAGGATAAATAGATCCAAGTCCTAAAAGGAGGCAGATCGTTGTATATCAAAGTCCAAATAAAGATTGGAGAAAAATGAAGAAGTCGTGGTCCAAATATGAAGAATCTCTCAAAAACTTCAAGTGAAGAAATTCCTATTATGAAGAGAAGACCATAATTTCAAGAACGTCTCTCAAGATTTGAAGTATGAAGTCACTACCAAATATCGGTCCGAGAGAGGTCTCAAATCGTGAAGCAAGTTATGCCAAGATATGAACTTTATGAGGTCCCGAGAAGCAGTTTTAAAAGATTTTGTCCTTTAGCTAACTATTGATTAAATCTTCCTACTTTATTTTCAGCCTAAATAACTATCAAAATAAGTTAAAAATGCATCCTTGTGATCATTCAAGACAATAATAAAATATAAGAGATACACCTAGGAATAAGGGAGTCTAAGTAAATAATTGGCCCACATGAGTTTGTGTTAGTTTGCTAACTTATAATAACAATGATCTCGTTTTTAAGCTTGGTTTGGGGAACGTGAAACTTGAGGGTGATAATCATTCATGACATTTCCAAAACCATAAGGTAAGTTTTTGATCTTTTTACTTGTTTTCTTATTTTTGAAATTTTCTATCTTTTTAATAAAGGCCAATGTGGATTGATTGTGATGGAAAATATAAAACGTGCTTTGTAACTAATGCATTGCATGAGGACATTGCAATGGTCAAGTGTAGGGGATTTGATAGGTGTGAAAACACCCATCCTTTTACCACTTAATTATAATAATAACCAAGCCAAAACGTGTATTTTATGTCGTAAATGTCGGAATTATGCATGGTTTGTGTTTTTGTTGTGATTTAGGACCAAAATGTGAAAAGGGAAGAAAACACGGGCTTTTATCGAAGAAAAAAGACAAAAGACGAAGTCATGAGATCAAGAGTGCAAAAAGAACGGAAGTCCAAGACCTATTCTGAAGATTTATCGAAGAACAAGTCTGAAGACCCGGAAGTTTAATAAAGCCGAGGAACCCAAGTCTAATTAATGAAGAATTTTCAAGACGAGTTTAATCAATCCCGAGACAACGTCGAAAAAGTCGAAGAGTTTAGAAGACGAAAAGACGTGAAGAAAGAAAGAAAGAAGGAGAAACACATGCATCCTTCCCTTCTCCCTATATATAGCACCCATTTCACTTCATTTCTCTTGGTTAGCTAATTTTGACAAAATTAGTCTTTCTACCATTTTCATTCCTTGCACCATTTATTTTTCATGTCATTTTGATTTCATGTATTAGATTTCTTGCCTTTTAATCCCAAGTAAGTTAATTTTATTGTTGAATCTTTGTTTTCCTTTAATCAAACTTTTCTTTATCATTCTCATCCTACTTTTCTTGTTTTTGATTTGTTATAAATTCAGATTAAGCAATCTTTTGCTTAATCCCATTGCTTATTTGATTAAAAGTTTGTCTTTTCATTTCTATCTAAGCTTTTATACGAATTAAGCTATAAGTTTGACAATCTTATTGGCTTATTTTGTGTTTAGCTTATTTGTTGTTAAGTTTTCTAAAAAGTTTTTATCTTTTAAAAGTTTGCTTTTTTCGTTTGCTTATTTTGAGGTTTTTTATATACTTTATGAATTTCGTATCTTAAAAGCTTTCAAATTTATGCTTATTGAGTTGTTTAAGATTCGGTCAAGTGCTTATTGGCACTGCTTATTGAGTTTCTAGCTTAACTTCATTTTCGGATTATTTTTGTGTTCCATCGCAATATTGAGGGTATTACACATTCCGATAGGTTGCTTGTTTGTATCGCAATAACCAAAAGGGGGTTCTACTTTGCGATAGCTTGTGTTCTCATTCCCTTATTCCGATCGGGATTGCGATCGCTCATTGCGATAGCATATTCCGACGGGTCTTAAGGTTACTTTAAGCCGGAACGCTGCCCAAATTTTGTTAACAACATTCTGATGGTTTATCTTTGTAATATTATTCCGATGCTTTCACTTTTTACACATTCCGATGGATTCGTTTGTTCGACATTCCGATGGTTTCCTTTTTAAACATTCCGATAGATTTGTCTTTGTTTATTCCGATGGATTTTAATTGTAGTTATTCCGATAGCTTTTGTATTTTCACATTCCGATGGTTGGTCTTTTCAGTATTCCGATAGATTTGTTTACTTTATTCTGACGAGTACATTCCGATGGGATTCTGATGGTGCATTCCGATGGGATTCCGATGGGGGTACTCCGATGGAGTCCTAGTTTCTATTTTCTAGTTTTACTTTTAATTGTCAATTCAAACTTTCCGCCATTTTTGCTTAGTGTTATTTTAATCGTCTTAAATTAGATTTATTTTTGAAGTTTTCATTTTTATTAAGTTTTAAGCTTTCAAAATTTACTTTTCCGTCATTTATTTTTAAGTATCAATTTTTAGTTTTAAATTTCAATCTTTTATTATTTGTCTTACTAAATGTTTTTATACAACTCTTTTTATTAGTTCTTTTATTTTATTAGCGTTAGGCTTGCATTTACTTTTCACTTAGAATTAGATAACCAAATCTTCTTTTTCTGAACCAAAAACAACTGAGTCACACTTTGAACCGGAAATCAATTCGATTAGACACCGAGAAAACAAACTGTTTTTTTTACTAGCAAAAACCTAATATCAAATCTACCATGAGCTTTTTGATTTTCTCTCAAGTCCTCTGGATGAGAACTCAACTCACGGACTATGGCTTCTACTTTGATAAAATACCTATGTATTGTGACTCAAAGTCGGCTATAGCCATCTCTTGCAATCCGGTTCAACACTCCCGTACCAAGCACATCGTAGTCAGATATCACTTCATCAAGGAACAAGTGGAACGTGGTATCGTGGAATTATATTTTGTCAGAACTGAGTACCAGATAGCTGACTTGTTTACAAAAGCCCTATCTCAAAATAGGTTTCAGTATCTCGTTGGCCGTCTTGGTATGAAGTATATGACTCCCGAAGACTTGGAGGTTTTGGCAAATGAAGCTGCTTGATTTTTCTCTTATAATGACTTCTAAGCACATCACAACTTAGGACTCGGACATCAACTAAGGAAAGTTTACCACGGACGATAACTTATCATTCTCAACGAGAAATTCAACTTTCTCGGTCATGAGCTTCTCACAAAAAGATTCTAAGTTTTTAAGTTCATGTAAAACGATTTCTAAGTAAATGTCAGCTTAGACCTCGAACTTCAACTTAAGGAAAGTTTATCACGGATGATAACTTATCCTTCACAACGGGAAATTTATGTTTCTCGGTCATGAGCTTATCACAAAACAATCAAAGTCTTGAGCTCATGAAAAACGGACCCGAAAGGGTAGTGTACGTTTCAGTGCGCTTTCCCTAAGCAATAGAAGAGAAGTCTTCTATCCTGATTATTTTAAAACCGTTTAACACAATTTTTCAAGAATTTCTCAAAAGGTTTTTCTAAATATTTCAAAATTGTGTGTTCAACACTCCCTTCCTCATATGTGATTTTTTATATCTCAAAATTGTCATATGTTATTTTGATCAATTTTTGAGGGGGAGCGTTTTAAAATCAATGTTGTTGGGTACATCTCTGAAATTGTCATATTTTATGTATCCAACACATTCCGAAAATGATATGAAATTGTCAAATGTAATATATTAGACCGGGGATTCGTTGTTGACAGTTTTAACTTCCCATCGCTTCTCAAAGCATGCACCAGAGTTTCAGCATTAAATGAAGGGATGGAACTTCATGGGTTCGCCTTAAAAATGGATTTTTTGTCTGACCCATTTGTATAAACTAGTTTGGTTGCAATGTATGCAGCCTGTAGCCATATTCAAGATGCGAGGCTGGTATTTGATAACATGTCTGACAGAGATATCGTCGCTTGGAACATTATGATCAACGGGTGTGTATCATGTCTTACCATGCAATTCCAAATTATACTCATAATGAATTGCTAATTTTCTTACAAATTTTCTTACAAATTTTCATGTCTTACCACGCAGGATTGGTTGAAGAGGGTCGAAAAGTCTTTGCATCAATGATTGACGAGTACAATATAACACCCAAACAAGATTATTATGGTTTCATGGTGGATCTATATGGCAGAGCTAATTTGCTTAGAGAAGCTCTTGAGGTCATTGAAGAGATGCCCATGGCACTGAATGTTGTCATCTGGGGATCTCTCATGGCTGCATGCCAAGTCTACGGTGAAGTTAAACTAGGTAAATATGCAGCAAAACGGGTTCTTGAGCTAGACCCTTATCATGATGGGGCTCACATTGTTACGCATGCATATCTATCAATTATTTAGGATATATCTTTGTGTTTTATGTTTATCTGTTTAGTATCTTTTATGTTTATCATTTATCTTTGTGTTTATCACACAACTAGTATTTAAGGTTTCATAATGTAATCATATAATCAAATCAATCAAGTTAAAAGTAAAGTAACTCTCTGGTCTTCTTGTCTAAAGTTCTTATGGAGCAAGCACTCGCTTGAAGTGGTGCTATCTATCCCGATACACCCTAACCGGGTAGTATTTAAGGTTTCATAATGTAATCATATAATCAAATCAATCAAGTTAAAAGTAAAGTAACTCTCTGGTCTTCTTGTCTAAAGTTCTTATGGAGCAAGCACTCGCTTGAAGTGGTGCTATCTATCCCGATACACCCTAACCGGGTCGTATCACACATCCTGCTGTCAAACATATATTCCAAAAAAAGAAAATGGGAAACTGTTGGGGAAATGAGGATCTTGATGCAGAAGAAAGGTGTAGTGAAGCAACGAGGATGTAGTAGAACTGAATTAGACGGTGAGCTACATGAGTTTTTAACAGCAGATACCGATCACAAACAAAAAGATGAAATATATAGCAAGTTAGATGAGGTTGTAAGTAAGTTAGAGGTGGCTGGCTACACTCCAAATATGGGTAGCGTTTTAGTTGATTTGGAAGGAGAAGAGAAAACAAAGGCATTGTTATGGCATAGTGAGTAGGGGTGTCATTCGGTTCGGTTCTCGGGTTGTTCGGTTTATTCGGTTCGGGTTATTCGGTTAATTTTTTTTTCTGAGTCAACCCGAAAACCGAACCGAACCGAAAACCGAATTTGAATTCGGTTCGGTTTTCGGGTTGACCCGAATAACCCGAATTTTCTGAATTTTTCAAAAAAATATATATAATTATATAAATATTTACAAAAAAAAGGTTATTTCAAGTATAAAATGATATTTTTATATTAAAATTATGTTTTAATAACTAGTTTGCATATATTAGGATTAAATTAAATTTTAATAACTATTATATATACATAAATTTATAAAATATATATATATATATTTATAAAATTTCGGTTTTCGGTTCGGTTCTCGGTTCCGACGGCCAAACCCATACCCAACCCGAAAACCGTATTAGTAGTTCGGTTCGGTTCGGTTATGACCCAAAACCCGAATTCTATTTTCGGTTCGGTTCTAGTTCGGGTTCGGTTCGGTTCGGTTTTCGGTTTTTGTGGGTCAAACCCGAATTATGGACACCCCTAATAGTGAGAAGTTGGCCCTCTTCTTTGGGTTACTAAAACAAGAAAGAGGATATTGCATTCGTAGAATAAAAAATCTCAGAGTCTGTGAAGACTGCCATAACTTCTTGAAGTTGGTATCTAAAGTTTATGATACTCAAATAGTTGATGAAACAAAGGAAATGTGAGTATACTAATGTGCTATACGTAATCTAATAATTTCATATATAGGAATCATCATAATTATGTATTTTTGAAGAAAAATGAACCGAAATGAAGTTTCATTTCTCTCTTCTATCTTAGCTTAGCTTTTGTATACATCAGCCTTCAAGTGCATATACACTGCCTATAGGTACTACGTATCTAACTTTAACCATGCCAGAAATATGTATGAACTGTCCGATAGTTTATAAATTCGATCCACGTGACCTTTGTAATGAAATGGTCTTTCAGCACTAGTTGTTACCAATAACATACAAGGGCAAATTCTTGAAATGCCCCAATATGTCACCTTGTTTCCCTTTTTGCACTCACCAAATGAAAATTTCCCAAAATGCCTTATGCAACTTATTAGACTTTTCAAAAAATAGAAAAAAAAGTTCAAAAATTTTCCAAAATTTACCATTTTTGGAAAAGTTGCATAAGGTATTTTGGGAAATTTTCATTTGGTGGGTGCAAAAAGAGAAAAAGGGTAAGATCTTGGGGCATTTCAAGAATTAGACCAACATACAATTCTCTCAAAACTTTTCCATCTGTTTTTTAAAACATTATTTTTTATAGAAAAAATTTCATTTATGGTCCCTATCGTTTACACCAAACATCAAGTCTGGTCCCTATTTCAAATTAAGTCCGCAGATCATCCCTATCGTTTACATTTTGGATCAAAATTCGTCCCTATCTTGGATGGGTGTTAATTTTTTCCGTTAAGTCGAGTTTGGGGAGGGATATTTTGGGGTTTTTACTTTTTTCCCATGCATTAAATACATCCACTCACTTCAACTTTTTTTCTTTTTTTCTTATCTCTCTCACTCTCTCACACACATCTCTCTCTTTCTCATCCACCACCAAAGCTCAAAACCACCACCATGATCTGCTCAAGGGATCGTCAGCTATTAATTGACCGTCTTTTGGTTATGAATATAAAAACATGCACATCTTTTTTTTTCTTTCTTTTTTTGATTTAATTGGAGTTGCATAAACCTCATCCAGCAAAGCCCATTTTTTCCATCTTGGCAATAGCAGCTCCGTTAGTTTAAACTACCGTTGGTTTCATCCGTGCCTTCCTTTTCTGTTTGGACGTGGATTGAATGCCTAGATTCGTAAAGCTTTATATAAACTGTCCACATCATGGAAAGATTGTAGAGTTTTTATTTTTCTCTATTCTCTCCCATTTATAATATTGAAATTTTCTTTGCCAATAACGAGTGAATTTGGCTCAAAGATTGTGCCACCAAATAGATTATTAAAGATGCTTTTGGAACTTTATGATCATCAAGATCAAGACGTCCTTGCTTCATCTAAAAGGCTAACACTTGAGCTTTTTATATCTATCTCCCACTCTTTGATCTCCCACTCTCTCTCTCTCTCAAATCAATCAAAAACCCAGATCTAGTTATCATAAACCCTCAAATCCAATCAAGGCTTTCATCCCTCAAACTCATTCTTAAAAAAACCACAATCTTTCCCTTTTTTACTCACTTCTCTTAATCCTAACATGGATCTTCCTTAGAATCAAACAAAACTCACAAATCCAACCAAAACCCATAATAATAGCTAAACATGATATAGATCAAGACAAGAAGCATACTCGATCCAAAATTTACACCTCCTTACACCTATCATCACCACCGTACCTATGTCATCTACAAAAACATACACACAAAATCATCAGATTCAAGAGGGTTAGTTTCACGACCCGCATCTTCAGATTCAAGTTTCAACGGAGTAGCAATATTACTCCGTCCATCGGGAAACGTAACGGTGGTGGTTTTCTTAACCTCGGTGAATTCACCACCGCGAACCACCGCCTTCCTCTCGGTCTCCACTTTCACCGCCGCCTCTTTCTTCCCCAACGGAAACGGAGGTAAAAACGGTAACTATAAGTTGTTAAACCCCTGGGTGAACTTAGTGAAGAGTGCTAATACTGGATTTGTTGAAACGGTGTCGTTTTTTGTCACGGTTGTTATTTCTTTGTCCGCCATTTATGAGATGTCTTTGAAAAATGATGAGACTGTGTGTTGATTTTTTTTATTGTCAAGTTAATATCAAGGTTAAAACACGTGTGGTGCACGTGTCTGATCGTATGGTTTAACAAACTTAACTATAAGTCAAGATGGTAGGATCTGGGTTCTGATTTGAGAGAGAGATATCTGGGTTTTGCTGAATTTGAGAGATGGAGCAGGGTAGGATGAATTTGATGGAGCAGGTAGGAGGGAGAGAGAGAGAGATATGGAGATGAAGATGTGTGTGAGAGAGAGATGAAAAATAAAAGAAAAGAAAATTATGACTTTTTAAGTATATAAAAATATAACAAGTAAATGACCAAAATGCCCCTCCTCTCTCAAGACTTAACAGCCAAAACTAACTCCCATCCAAGATAGGGACCATTTTTTATCCAAGTTGTAAACGATAGGGACGACTGGTGCACTTATTTTGAAATAGGGACGAAAGTTGATTTTCAGTGTAAACGATAGGGACTATTCTTGAAATTTTTTCTTTTTTTATATCTTTTCTATAAACCAAGTTGCTCTCTGCGCATTGGATTCTAAAATCTTAGCAACAAATGGTAAAAGAAGACACAATACAATAGACCCTTATGTTTGAGAGTAATTCTGATGGTATAAAGTGTTGCACAGGTTCTTGATCCGGGCTTTCCAAGATCGAATGATCAAACAGCCATCACGAACAATCATCATAACATCATATGAAAATAAGAACACTGGAGATGGGGTGAATCCTAAATAAATATGCTATTATTGAATGAATTGGTTGCTTTACAATTTCAGAAAACCTAATTTATATATAGTGTTTCAATCGGTGTTATGAAACAATGTGATGGTTCTGTCAAACCAACAAACGATCCCTTCATTATAACCGTCTTTTTTACCCTAATGGGTTTAGTTCTGGGCCTAAATCTTGCAGGCTCTTTCTTTTCTTTTTTCTTTTGGTATCCAAGACATTAATATGGTCCAACATAAAGATAATCTCTGATATTTTAGACTCGCCTATCAGCAGGAGAATTTATGCTAAAACTATAAGAAACCGCTCTACAAACAACAGATCAGAAAAATGTCTACATGTTAAGGACTTGAATATGTTTGCATAGTTGCAGAAAGCTGGACTTCGTAAAAAGGGCACATATGTTCCTGCAAATCCTTATTATTGAACGTGTGATCATCAAACCCGAAAAAGAATTATGCGGAATTGGAACCTTGTAAACAAAACCGACAAACATACACGACTAAAAGAAGTAATCCAATGTCTACATGACAAGGACCTGAACATGTTGCATAGTTGCAGAAAACTGGACTACTAATAAAACAACAAAATCATGGTGTTGGATAACTTGACGAGACACCACATGAAACTAATACTTAAGAATGTCTAGTCTATTTTGTAAATTATTTGAGTTAATCGCCACAATCAACATAAGTAAAAAATAACAACTTTAAAATAAAGATTATTCTGGTCACACAGACCATGGATCCATATGGGTTCGAGGGAATATAAGAAAGAAACCCAGTCGGATGACACCAGCTGTCGTATTATCAACTGGATGGTACAAGGGTGGAGATAGGTGCCACAAGTACATTACGATAAATGGAAATGGGAGGAACGTGAAGGCAATGGTTGTTGATGAGTGTGACTCCGCTATGGGTTGTGATGCTGAGCAACCACCTTGTCAACAATATCGTGGATCCATCAAAGGCAGTTTGGAAAGTCTTAGGAGTATCCGAGAATAACCAGGGAGATTTGGATATTGTATACACCATCTTCAAACATGTAAAACTATAGGTTATCCTGCTTCTTAACTTGTTATAGTAAATGTAACTAGTTATAAGTCCCGTGCACGCATGGGGCTTCAAATAAACTAAATTTGTTTTAATAGTTTTGTTTAATAATAGATATATAAAAAATTCAAGTGTTAAATGTTTTGTAACTGTGAAATTCGTATAATTAATGATTATACACGTGGTTATACACGTGTGAAGTGAAAAATATAAATATAAAGTATTTGTTTATTTTTTTAAAGTTACTGTAAAAATATGAAAAAAAAATAAGTTACACTTAACTCTATCTATTTTATTTAAGATTTAACCACTAAAGTTTTACTATTAATTACTTCCTTCTTTTTTAAATTTTATTTTTTACAAATTTTACACATATACTTTTGTGTCATTTTTTTCTCCATCAAATTTCTCTACCAAATTTTCACATATTCTTTTAATTTTTTAGCTAAATTTAGGAAGAATTTGGTTTTATTATTTTTAAATTTTAAAGACAAATTTAATTTTTAATAAATATTACTAAATAAAGGAAGAATTGATTTATGGACGAATAAAATCCCCACTAATTGTTTTGCTTTACTAAGTAAAAGATACGTGAAACATCAAAGTAAATAACTAATTAATCTCATGGATTCTGTACATAGTAGAATCTCCTTAGCCTGTAAATCACTACATACAGTTTTATTTATCTTCATATATCTTTTTGTATGTTCTTCTCTAAAGAGTATCCAAGCATCGGGTCGAAACCGACCCAACACAACAAAAATACAAACAGGATATTAATCTCGCCTTGATCTTCTTGTTGAAGTAGCTTTTCATACATAAACTGGGAAAAAAATAAGATCCATAGATTAAACCATAGACATTATCTGTTGCATAAAAATATAATTCTAAACTAGACAAAAATAATAATAAAGTCAAACTCAAAAAAGCGCATGTGACTCTTACCTTGATTCCAGGTTGACAACACCAAAGAACAGCCTCCACAACAGCTACATAAACTGATGATTCGTTATGGGTGCTCATCAGTTTAAGCCCTCCCGATCCGCTCATCTTCAGCAACTTCTTTGTGTTCTAACAATCAGGAATACCTCCAAAATGCTTGATTGTAGAGCCTTGGAGAAAATTAGCTTGCATTATTTTCCGAGACCACCTTCTTTAATGCAGATATTTACCTTAGTTACATAAGGTATCATGTAGACGCCGCGCACTACGATGCGTTAAGACATCCAACGCCATATGATCGTCCGATAGTTTTCAGACCATGTTTTTGAGTTAGTTGTTAGTAGCGTGCCGTTGTCCGTTAATAATATATTTTTAGGGGGTATTTTTCAGGATTTGGTAAGGTAAGACATTCATGTCTTATAACAAGAAGTAGGCATCGTGAGGTTGGATTCGTGCTAATGGAGAAGTTAACTGACATGGAGATGGCCGTTAGGTTTTCAACACCTAAAAATGTTAATACAAGAGAATACCTCCATAATGCTTTATTGTTGAGGCTTGGAGAAAATTAGCCTGCATTATTTTCCGAGACCACCTATTTTAACAACAATAGAAAGGTTCCTCTCCTTGTTTCTCGTATAATAAAAGCAACAATAATATATGGTTTTGAGCATTTGGGGGTTGATCAGTACTCTGGGCAGACATATCAATCTGTGGTGGATTTACGGTGTTCGCTCATCGCTGATGCAAGAAGAAATGGGTGGGTTTGCATACAAAGAAAGGGTTGTACGAGTATAACAAAAAGGGGTGATACTTGCTACTTAATAGGAAGCATGAATGTGTAATTATTATTGTTCAACTACTTTTTACTTGGTAATTATTATTGTTCAACTACTTCAAACGTCATACACTGAATTTGTACTTGGTAAAATTAATTTTCAAGTTAGTGGGTTGTTTGGACAAGCATTAACTAATCATCAATTTTCAAAGAACGGAAGGTGTACACAAAAGTGACCTACCGGCTGGCTTACTTTAACTTGGTTTCAAGAAATAAATAATAAATGGACACATATGTAATAATATATTGTCAAATAAACGGATGTAAATAACAAACACGTATATAACTCGCCCACAAAATTATACTTACCATGTAGTATATTATATTAAATATATATTGTTAGATAATAAAATAATTTGATTTGGTTCGGTTTTTACAGTTCGATTCATCCAAAAATCGAACCGAAAGTTTGCAAGTTTTTTGAAAAGTAAAAACTAAATCATCGGTCTCTAGTTTTGGTTGATTTTTTGGGTTCGATTTTATCGATTTCAGTTCGGCTTAGTGCATCTTGTATTTTACGATTTTTTTCTCACTCATAGTTTTTTAGGTATAGTAATATATTATGAAGAAAAAACATATCTCACAAAAATACATTTTATATAAGTACACACAACAAACAAGTGATGAACATACAAAGTTGGTAGCATACTCGGCCCTTACGACTAAACTTTTGGCTAGCATGGAGGCAACCCAGTCGTGAGTCACTCGACCGACTAAGTTGACCTTCCACTGCCATCCTGATTAGTGATTATTCGATGGTTGATAAAAACGCCTTTTTTTTCAAAACCCTTGTGCCTATGTGCAACAACTTAACCACCTTTTTTCAAAACCCTTATGCCTATGTGCAACAACTCGAATCTTGGATGTTACAGAAAATATAAATACTCGAGCGACATGGAGAAATTAACTTTTACGTGAGAAGAGTGTTAATGGGTCACCAACACATCTCCCCTCTTTATAATTCGTGACACACATTGTTTTTTATTAGAGTATGTTAATGGGTCACCAACACATCTCCCCTCTTTACAATTCGTGACACACATTGTTTTTGGGAGTTGATTGACACACTCTTCGAATTTATTGGCACACTTTAAATGTTTGTGTTATGCCTATTATACCCTTAATTTTACATACTCCACTAATTAATCACTAATTAATGTAAGAATATATATGTCAACATACACATAATTTGAGTGTATCAATCAATATTTAGAGTGTGCAAATCATTATCCATTGTTTTTTTATTAGAGTTGTTCCAAGATGCACAACATCAGGCGATCCAAGACGATAACCCAACCATCAACAAATTGATACATGTTTGAGTATTCACTTGATAATATGTCTAAAACAGAGACATCCATAGTGATAGGAGAAGATGAAAAGCTATGCAATCAAGAAAAATCTACACAAAGTGCCAACAAAATAATGCCCGAAGAGGTGATGAGCATTGTCTCTTCCACAAAGAAAACTCAAATCCAGGCGGATCTCGAGAACCGAGTTGATCCAGGTAACTTCAAACCCGACGAGTCTAATCGGGTTTCGAAAATATGAAACCCGGTTTAATTTGACCCTTTTCTTCGACTAGAATCTTCAACTGGACGGGTCAAATCGGGTTTCAAAACATTGCTAATCAGGTTCGTCCCATGTTTTCGGACGCCCTAAAAAGGAGGCCCCGTTTTACTTGTAAATTAACTGCATATAAACTTGAATTATATGACATATTTTAAATATATAACGTATTTATATACTATAAAACTAAGAAAAATAAAGCATCTTATATGCATCACTTACACATCCCTTGAGCCACCTCTTTTGCTAATATTACTATAAGAACTATTTTTTATTTGAACTCCTTTCCCCCTGGTATACTTTAAAATATAAGTCCGCAACAAATTAGGGGAAATCTTTTTAGTCATACTGACTCTTAATTTATGTAACTACAACTGGACAAACTTGTATTCAACTAAAGATTAGACCAGTTTGTATGTTGTTGGTATATCAAACTACTACAGCTTTTACCCAGGTGCATAAAAGAGAGATCACTTCACCTTGCAATGCACTCAACTCAACTATCGAGAGGTACATACATTTACAAATAGAAATGAAGAGCCCCCGGTTTACTTCTCTTAGCTCCACAAGCCGCATCTGCATTTGAAATAAAGGCTTAGACTTGCAAACCAAGTGGTGGTATCCAGGGAAAAAAACACCAGTTGGACAAACACTACCACTCGGATAAAGGGCGGTGATGGTGATGGTCCATCAGAGTGTAACAAATACTACCACTCGGATAACACACCAGTTGTTGCACTATCAACTAGATAGTACAAGGAAGAGGATAAGTGCCACAAGTACTTTACAATTAATGGAAATGGGAGGAGCGTGAAGGCAATGGTTGTTGATGAGTGTGACTCTACTATGGGTTGTGATGCTGAGCACGACTATCAACCACCTTGTCCCAACAATATTGTCGATGCATCAAAGGTAGTTTGGAAAGCCTTGGGAGTATCTGAGAATAACTGGGGAGATTTGGATATTACTTGGTCGGGATAGTTGCATACACCATCTCTAAACATGTAAAAACTATAGGTTGTCCCTCTTTCTAACTTGTTCTTGTGAATGTAATACGTGAAACTATATATGACTAAATTTGTTATTCCATTATATTAAACATCAAAGTAACTATTAACTAATCTCATGGATTGTGTAAATTTAGTGCATCTAAACCCAAATAAGATCTGATGCTAGTTCTAAAAATATGTCCATCCAAAGCAAAAACGAGTAGTATCCTAAAGAACTAAAAAAGGGAGTCAAACAGAACAAAGTCAGCCTAGCGACATCATCCGAAATGTGAACAGTCAGTAAAAAGCAAAAGCTTCCTAGAAACATTGTCAAGACATCCTTATCAGTTCAGAACCATGGATACATATGTAAATATCTAAATGCATAAATTTCCATACTTTTATCCTCACCGGTGGGATCCTTAGATCAATGCATCTACATATCCGCGCGACTTTGACTGTCTTCAGAAACCTTCTTCATGAACAACTGTTTGGATGTTAGCAAGTGTTAAACGTATGTACATACAATTTGGATGATCAGAAATAAAATAGCTTACCATTTTCCTTTACGAAGGTGATTGTTTTTCTTGGTTTTTCACGAGGTAATGCTGTCAACAATGAATTCAAGTCACTGAAATTCGTTTTGACTTTTGTGGAGGAGGATAAAAGCATAAACTGGATATTAATCTCGCCTTGATCTTCTTGTTGAAGTAGCTTTTCATATGTAAACTAAAAAGAAAATTAGCTTAATAGATTAAACCAATAGACATTATAGTTGCATAGATATATAATTCTAAACTAGCAAAAATAAAAACCAACTCAGTTGGATGTCACTATGTCACTGTGGGCTCGAATCACTAACTACTAACTCGCCGTTAAAAAAACAGCAAAAATAAAAATAAAGTCAAACTCAAAAAGCGCACATGACTCTTACCTTGACAACATGATTCTGTTTTTCGAAGTCAATCGATGAAAAACCTGACATTAGAGTTAGAGATCGAGGTCGACAACACCAAAGAACAGCCTCCACAACAGCTACATAAACTGATGATTTGTTATGGATGCTCATCAGTTTAAGCTCCACATGCTCGAGTTCATAAGGTAGAGAGGGAATCAGCTTTAGTTGCTCAATATCTATGGAACCCTACAAGCCAATTAGTACAAACATGATACTAACTACTAACTCGTCGTTAAAAAAACAGCAAAAATAAAAATAAAGTCAAACTCAAAAAAAGCACATGACTCTTACCTTGACAACATGATTCTGTTTTTCGAAGTCAATCGATGAAAAACCTGACATTAGAGTTAGAGATCGAGGTCGACAACACCAAAGAACAGCCTCCACAAGAGCTACATAAACTGATGATTTGTTATGGATGCTCATCAGTTTAAGCTCCACATTCTCGAGTTCATAAGGTAGAGAGGGAATCAGCTTTAGTTGCTCAATATCTATGGAACCCTACAAGCCAATTAGTAAAAACATGATAAATTTGGGCTTATTCTATATAATTATATCGTTGAGTATATAAGAACACAAATAGATAAATGTGTTATTTACCGGGGATGTCGCCCCTTTACCCAAAAAAAACCAAATAGATGAATTCAGGTGATTACCACTTTAATAAGCAACATTAAGTCATTGAATCTATTTGTCTTGTCCAAAAAGCGCCTCAATTTCTGGAACCAAAGAGTGTCAACATCATTTCCAGGGCAGCAAAACATACGTGATTTCGACTCGATTATATCTTTTCCATGAGGAGTGGGGTAACCGAAATAGCTAAACAAAAGTAATTTGCGACTATCTATGTCAATATTTTTCAAATCACACCTCACATTCAACACAACTTTTCTCAAGGATGGAATTGACAGACTGAGGTTGTTGCATTGATTGGGAATACTTAAAAACAAATTTTCAAGGAGGGGGAAGTTGGATAAAAAATCAGCAAACCCTTTTGGTGTCGAAAAAGGATACGCACTTAAACGTAACGCAGTCAATTGTTTGCATGAGTTCAAGGATGGTGGTTGATGACGTATAGTCCCCAACCGGGTCATGAACCGGGCCTACGGGTACTACCCGCATCCGGTCCATCACGAATGGGTTGGATTAATGTCATTCGAGCTTATGGTCTTGAATGAACAGTGGTCGCATAAGATGTGTGCGGCCCACGGCCCGGCACGGCCGGTACAGGGTTAGACAGAATCACAATCCTATTAGGATTGGGATTTACCTCAAAGTATAGGATATACACTCACCATAATTAGAAGATAATAATCAAGCTAATTATGGTGATTATCTTATGCTTAGGGCCAAAGTAACAGTGGCAGCCCATTAGGGTTTCACTGCCTATATAAGGAACCCCCAAGGGTTCCACAAAGGTATCACATTCTCTATACTCTCAATCTACAGCCGATTTCTAACCCTAAACCGATTACTTATTCTCACGCCTGAGTCTAATCGTGGGAGACATTCCCACGGTAAGTCTAACGCATGTTGTTTTAGTGTGTAGGATCTCAACAAGTTATTCACTTGGTGCAAGATCCAGAGCCTAGCCTACCTGGATTAAGCCTAATTCGGGTCAAGCAAGAATCATCCAACTTTTGTATCAACAAGTTGGTGCCATCCGTGGGACCCAAACACTAAACTAAACACAGTCTTCATCTCAATCTTTTTCGATGATGAAGGGACACTTTCAGGGAAACCCTAGGAACACGAATCTTGGGAACCGGAAGTCCGCGGGTGATGGGATAATCACCTCCGCTCAACCTCAGGGTGGCCAAGCAGGAGCGCCTAATAACTGAAACATCTTTTAGTCTCTTGGTGGGGCAGGCACGTCCGATAATATACCACCACCAACCACCACTTTGGATAACCCCTACCCGGGGGCTATGCCAAAGGCTCCTACCAAGGAGCCGCAAAGGCCACCCGCGGTCAAGACAGAATTGGAAGGTGACTCACTCGACGATGAGGACCTTGAGCGTGTTCTCACGCAAAACTTTGACAGAATCGTCCTGGGCATCTCGTCAAGGCTAAATCTGGGAAGGAACCTCCAATCCAGGCTTAACTTTGGCAGCCCCGCACCTGGCACTTCGCCTCGAACTCGGAAGAGGATAAGGAGGGTGCATACTCAGGAACAACCTCCCTTTGAGGAAACCACTCAACCTCAGAATGTATTCGAGCGCATAGGGGATCGCATCATGCAGGAATTACAACAAGCCCGCGAGGATGGGGATAGGTCCGACGGCTCCACTGGACGCCCGGTACTAGAAACTCCTGTGAACAATCGCCGCACTAGTGTGTGGGATAGGGTGAACTCTTGTGGGAAGAAGGCTCCTAACTTTTCTCACAAAAGTGGTCATCGTAGCCAACCAAGAGGCGGGGCACCGCCTCCCTCTCACGACCCTTCGGGGTCTGATTCGGATGACCATCCTCCCAAGCGTCGCCGTCCTAGGTATTCCCCCCCCCCCCCACCACCACCATCAGACGATGAGGGATATTACGATGATCCTTATTATCGTTATGTAGAAGAGGAAGATCTTTCCCGCCCACGGTGCGATGACAGAGAGGACGCCTTCACTCTTCGCATACGAAACTACTCCAAGGAAAAGAAGCGTCGTATGCTGGCGTGTGTTAAAACCTATGATGGGTCTGGTGATCCGGATGATCACCTAAAAATATTTGATACACAGGCTAAAATTGAACGATGGTCGATGCCTATATGGTGCCAAATGTTTAATTCGACCTTGATTGGCAATGCACATGATTGGTTCGAAAGGCTCCCTCACTGAAGTATTGATAGCTTTGGCGAGCTACGTACCGCCTTCAAAAACAATTATACTCAGCGAAAGAAGTATAATAGGGATCCGGTCTCGTTAGCAACCGTCAAGCAAAGACCCGGAGAGTCTATAGAAGACTTCACGGAACGCTTCAATGACGAGTGCATGCGCACAAAAACGTGCCCAGAACTCCTAAAAATTTCTGATTACATGCATACCATAACGGACAAGGAGTTAATTAGGCGCCTTAATGATAAACGACCGGAAAGGTACGACGACCTCATGGAAAGGGTCAGAAACTTTGTAGAAGGAGAGACCGCGGTAGCTGCGGCGTACCCTACACAGGGGAATCATAACTATCGATCAAATGACCAGCCCAAGAGGCAATCTGGTGGTCAGAGCACCCAAGGCAATGGGAGGAGCTCGGATTACAAGATCTAGAATAAAGGAGGGCGGCTGGATGATAAATTCACCCCTCTAAAAATGACTTATCGAGATATCTTGTTGACGGAGGGGGAAAACTTCCCAAGGCCTCCCCCAATGATAACTCTAGTTGACCGTCGCCAAGGAAAACGCTTCTGCGAATTCCACAACGACAAGGGTCATGACACGGAAGAGTGCATCCAGCTCAAGAAGCACATAGAGTCGCTGATTAAATCAGGCAAACTCAAACACCTGGTAAAGGATTGGAAGGATGGGAAGGATAACAAAAAGTATGACAAGAAGGATTCCCAAAAGGACAAGCCTTCAACCATGTATATGATCCAATCCTGGCAGCGCCGCACAAAGCATAAAGTTAGTCAAAAAATTTCACACGGCAGAGAGATCACGTTCCCTCCTATCACGGCAAGCAATGTGGCCGATGCACCTCTCACGATTGAGGTAAGCATTGGAACCCACAACGTTCGTCGTATGTATGTGGATGGAGGATCATCAGCGAAAGTACTCTACGAACATTGCTTCGTGCAGCTACGACCAGAGATCAAAATCCAATTGGTGTCGGCCACGTCACCGCTCATTGGCTTTAGTGGAGACACTATCTGGCCAATCGGACAACTGCGTCTAATGGTAACCATTGGGGATAAAGAGCATTCCACCACGGCGTGGATGAACTTCATGGTGATACGTTCACACTCTCCGTACAATGGTATTATTGGAAGACCAGGCATCCTAGCCATACGGGCAGTCCCGTCCACGGCTCACGGCATGATTAAATTCCTAGTCGATGGGGGAATTGTTACTATTTACAATTCGATCGCACTGGCATCCGAGTTCCACGCCGTGACAACACCAATCCAACCAGTTCCCATAAAGGAAGGATCACCACCCCCCCCCCCCCCCAATTGGAAGGTGGTAATCCACCCCGACTACCCGGAACAAGAGTTAGCCATAAGGGGGAACGCTATCGAAAAAGGGAAGAAGGCCATGTGCTCTCTCCTAAATGCAAACCTTGATATATTTTCATGGGAGCCAAAGCATATGACGGGCGTGCCGTGTTCGATAGCAGAACATAGGCTTCAAATCCGCACGGGATATCCCCCTGTTAAGCAAAAGAAGCGTGGTCAAGCACCAGAACGCAGCCAGGTAATACTGGATGAGGTACGGAAGCTGGTGGACGCAGGAATTATGCGCGAGGTATATTACCATGAATGGTTATCCAACCCGGTCATGGTCAAGAAGCATGACGGGAGCTGGCGCATGTGTGGACTTCATAGACTTGAACAAAGCTTGTCCGCAAGACTGCTATCCGTTACCAGAAATCGATTGGAAGGTGGAATCCTTATCCGGGTACCCTTTCAAATGTTTTTTAGACGCGTACAGAGGATACCATCAGATCTAGATGGCAGAGGAGGACGAGGAGAAGACGGCGTTCCACACTAGTCAGGGTGTGTATAGTTACATAAAAATGCCATTCGGACTGAAGAACGCTGGTGCGACATATCAGCGACTTGTTGATAAAGCCTTCGACTCGCAGATAGGCCGTAACCTTGAGGTCTACGTTGATGACTTGGTCATCAAGAGCCATACGGAGGAAGCACTTCTCCATGATATCCAGGAGACGTTCGACACATTGAGGAAAATCAACATGAAACTTAATCCAAAAAAGTGTACGTTTGGAGCCACCGAAGGAATGTTCCTTGGGTATATGATTGATCCAAACGACATTAAACCTTGTCCGGAGAAGACGGACGCCGTGATACAGCTACCATCCCCTCGGACATTCAAGGAGGTACAATCACTCAATGGAAAGCTAGTCGGGCTTAATAAGTTCTTGTCCAATTCCGCGGAGAAGTCTCTCCCTTTGTTTAAAACACTCAATAAGTGCTTAAAGAAAGGAGACTTCGCTGGAAAAAAGAGGCGGAGGAAGCCTTTGGGCAACTCAAACAACATATCGCGGCTCTTCCCATGCTAGTTGCACCTCGACCTAAGGAAGAGATAATTATGTATGTGTCCGCTACGTACGGAGCAATCAGCGCAGTCCTTATGACTGATCGGGATTCAGTCCAGAGTTTACTTCATAAGTAGAGCATTGCAATGGCCGGAGTTGAATTATTCATCAATGGAGAAGTTGGTTTTATCACTGGTTTACGCCGCGAAAAGGCTGCGCTGGTACTTCCAGGCGCACCCAATAGTGGTTATCACTGATCAACCAATAAAACAGATCATCTCTAAACCGGACGTGGCCGGGATATTACAGAAGTGGAGCATCCAACTAGGAGAACATAACATCTCTAATAGACCAAGGACAGCCGTCAAAGGCTAAATTTTGGCAGACTTCCTAATTGAGAAACCTGAGGAAGACGAACCAAGGTGCAAAAAGAAGAAATTCCAACGGAACCATGGGTTTTGTTTACTGACGGATCTTCTTGCACGGACGGGTCAGGAGCCGGCCTCATTCTCACGAATCCGGAAGGAATGGAATTTACCTACGCCTTGCGCTTTGAATTCACAGCCACGAATAATGAGGCAGAATATGAAGCATTGATTGCGGGTTTAAAAATCGCCGCTAGGATGGGAGTCCGAAACCTTGAGGCCTCTGTAGACTCACGGCTTGTCGCGAATCACATCCTAGGAGGGTACGTAGCTAAGGAGGATAACATGATCCAATACTTGGAGAAAGTCAAGTAACTTATCGCCGTTTTTGGAAATTTTTCCATCAAGCAAGTACTAAGAGGCGCGAACAAGAAGGCGGATGCTCTTAGCAAGATTACGTCTACAAGGTTCTCCCATTTATCCAAGCAAGTGTTGGTTGAAATACTCAAGGAAAAGTCTATTACAGGAGGAGAAATCGCGACCATAGTTGAAGAAGGAGGACCTACATGGATGACCCTGATTATCAACTATCTAACTGATGAGACCATTCCGGAAGACGAAAAGGCGGCGCGGCGTATCAAAAGGAAGTCGTAACATTTTGAACTACGGGATGGTGTTTTATACAAGCGTTCCTTCTTACAGCCGTGGTTGCGATGCGTCGGGCAGCGCCAAGCTAGCTATGTGATAAGTAAGATACATGAAGGGTCGTGCGGCATGCACGCATGCCCCATATGAGTAGTGGCGCGTGCTTTACGCACAGGGTACGATTGGTCGACTATGCATCGGGACGCACAAGACATGATTCTTAAATGCAGCGATTGCCAAGTACACAGGCCAGTACCGCGACATCCACAGCAAGAACTGACACCCATCACATCCCCATGGCCATTATACAAATGGGGGATTGATATCGCGGGCCCTTTTCCTGTTGCCGCAGGGGGCGTTAAGTTCTTGATTTTAGCTATGGACTATTTCACTCGCTGGATAGAAGCTAAGGCGGTCAAAACGATTACGAGCAAACAGGTAAAAAAGTTTGTTTGGGAAAATATTGTGTGCCGCTTTGGTTTGCCAGGCGAGATCATCTCGGATAACGAAAATTAGTTCGCGGATAATCCATTCAAGGACTGGTACGCGACATTGAACATCACACGGCGTTTCGCATCAGTTAAACACCCACAGACTAATGGTCTCGTGGAGCGGGCAAATAGAAGCCTAGGTGAAGGTATAAAAGCACGCCTAGATGAACAAAGCGCCAAATAGGTAGATGAACTGCCGCATGTCCTATGGGCACATAAGACAATGATCAAAACAGCCAATGGGGACACTCTATTCGCGCTGGCCTACGGAACCGAGGCTGTTATCCCAGCAGAGATTGAGATGCCAACAATCCGCACGGTGAAACTTAACTTCACGAACAATGAGCAACTTCGCGTCAATCTTGACTTGTTAGAGGAGAAACGAGAGATAGCAGCCATCAATGAGGCTAAGTGTAAGGCACGTATGAAGGCTTATTACGATTCCAAAGTCAAGGGTGTTTCCTTCCGACCGGGGGATTTTGTCTATCGTGCTAACAAGGCAAGTCGCGTGGAGAACACGGGGAAGCTGGGTCCAAAGTGGGAAGGGCCGTATGAGGTCACGGAAGCTTTAGGGCTAGGTGAGTATAAGTTGCGTGATATGTATGGCCGTGACTTGGATCGTACATGGAATATTTGCAACCTTAAAAGATGCTACCTCTAAAAGGGCTACGGCCTACGCATGGACACTTTGTTGTGGTCAGCTTCCATGAAGATCCATGTATTTTTTGTTTTCATGCTTTCTAGGTTCTATTTGTCTTAGGATTTTAATTTTGTCAAAAAATCATAACCGTTCTAATAAAATGTCGTGGTGCCTAGCTAGCTCCGCGGTTTGTTCTTGTGCAAATTATTGTCTTATGTTTTTAGAATTATTTGTTATCTTCTAGTATGTTATTATTTGTTCATATGCATTCATTCAACCGTACATGTACTATTCGCTCCCAGGCGGGGTAAGAGGATTAAGTGAACCTAATAATTCAACTTGTCGCATAAGAGGGATACAACCTCAGTGACGCGGATCATGTATCCTTACTAGACACCTTATTCACAAGACGTTGTAATAAGTTTCTGCATACCGTACTTACATAGTGACGGACATGATAAAGACACACGCTGTACGTCTAGTAACTTATAGACTTAGTTTTATTCTTGTTAAGCCGTGACATGTCATGCAAACAGATACATGATATCTAAGGAATAATAACAAGTTTCAATATAAACAAGCAAAATTGTCGTGATCACCACGGACGCACACTAAGTGTTCAGATGAAATGTTACACAAAAGTATCGTGGACATCCACGGACGAATATTTGTTACAAATACAAGTGTTCAGAAATTACAGCCATCAAAGTACGCCCTACATAGGGGGGGAGAAACTTGCCTATCTCTTTCTCCTCTTCGGCTATCCAAGAAGATGATGCTTCACCATGGCCTTTCTTGTTATGGGCCCGAACTGCGTTCGCCTCCAACGTCTCGCTTAATGTATGTTCACCAACCACGATCCTCATGACGTCCTCATAAATAGGAAGGGTGAGCTAGCTAGGCGAAGGCGCGGTATGGGCCCGGGAGTCTCCCTCACCTTGCGAGCATGCGCCCAGACATAATTTGTCCATGATTTCCCTATTGGACGCGTCCTTTGCAGACTCAAGCTCGGCCAAGAAAGGGTACTCCAAATCCCTCATAGCAGCCAAGGATGCGTTCATCTTCTCTGCAGCCCCGGGGTTGAAGTACGCATGCTTGGTGTAGTTCTATTTCTTGCTTATCAGCTCTACGACCATGACCATACCTTCGTGTCAGCCACAGTCAATACCGTCCGACAGAAGATCAGCAAAGTGTTGCACAAATTGGAGAGCCTCCATCCCTTTTATAACAGCCAGACACGCCCCATGACCCACCATCCACCTACGGCCAGCAATGGCTGTGAGTAGTTGGGGGTACAGCACCTCGTCACTGTAACACCCTCACTTTGATAAGTGGATTGTTACGCGTAATTATGGCGTGTCATCAAAGCATGCAAGGTAATATGTACTAAAACATACATGACCATATGGAAAACCAAAATCAAACATCGGTTCCCAAACATAAGCCCAAAACATAAATAAAGTAAATGAACTAGAAGGACAAGACAAGTGTCCAAACAAGCATAAGTATACGAAGGCAAAAAGGAGAATAAGTCTAAGGCAGCTTCCATCCTATGCACGTCCTCCAAATGCTCAAGCCTATCCTTGGGTACCTGCCGTTTTGGGACATGGAAAGGAGGGTAACGGCTGAGCAAATACGCTTAGTGAACGGATATATGACATAGTATGAATCACTGAAACATAAATAAGACTGAAGACAGCGGAAAAGGATAAGTCCTAGATAACCTAGAACATGTTCATAAAACTGGTTTTATAGTTTGAAAAGACTTATGTTTTTATATGAAAACTGTATTAACTAGCCAGTAGCCTATATAGGTCATGAGGTTCCACCGTACATGAATACTTGGAGGGGAGACCTCGTCATGCAATGAGAGGGGTTGCCTCTAATTAATTAGTCTGGATAGGAGGGATCAACTCCTAGTAAAGGATGCAAGGCACACATCGCATTCACTTTGGTATTACTGGTAAACATGTAACTAGGATGCACCCATACGCCCCACATGATAATATAATATAATGGCCAAAACCGTAAAGGGACGCCACGAGCAATCACTTCGCCGTGGGGAAGTCATAACACTGGTGCCTCCAGTGTTATGGTTATGGTACCTCCATAACTAGGTGACACTGGTCATGCATGTATATGGCTTAGGAAATTATTCTAACATAAGTATCAAACATATAAAACAATACTGGGGAAAACAGGTGGCTGCAAACGAGAAATCCTAATAAGGAAAGAATGTCCATACTAAAAGACGGGAAATTCGTACCTTATATCCAGTGAACGAAGAAGACGAAAGAATGAAAGTCCTACTCCGATCTCACTAATGCTACATAAATATGGGACATGTATAAGTATTCTGTTTACCGAGTACTTAACTGATTATATCGTGTCTTAGCTTGTTTTATATGTTCTTGTCTTGTTTTACTAATTTTAAGGTTATGCTGAGTTTATCATGTGTTCTATTTATTAAGTATTACTTGTATTTCTTGTATTATTATACTTGTGGTGTAATAATAAGTAACTTTCTAAAAATAGCAGGTTTCCTAAAATAGAAAGTTTCCAAAAATAGATTAACTTAAATAAATAGATCAATTTCAAAAAAATAAAGTTTCCAAAAATAGTAAGTTTCCTGAAATAGAAAGTTTCCATATTTAGAAATAAGCTGAATTAATAAGCTAATAATATAAGCATAAGTTTACTGGTTAAATAATATAAGTCATGTAATTATTGGTATAGTTTATTAATAATATCATGTTAGTTAAATAAACTATAGGTTATATGATTTAATTAAATATAAGTATGATTTAATTAAATTAAGGTGTATAAAATACTTAGGTTAAACATGTATTAATATTATATTAGTTATAACCCAAGTCATGTTAATTGATTAATTATATTTCATGTATTAATAATTAATTAATACTATAGTCTAAATCAAATAAATAAAATACTTAGGTTAAAACATGTATTATTTTCATAAATAATAAATAACCTAAGTCCATGTTAAATTAAATTTATTATTAGTCATGTTTTTAATTAATTTAATTTCTTGTTAAAATAATATAACTTGTAAAAATTAGTCGTGAACCGGGCCCGTGATTTTAATTTAGACATAACGTGAACCGAACCGAATTCCCCCGAGAACCGGACCAAACAAACACCCCCCCTTAACATTGGCTAACCGGCTCAGCCGGTTGCCACTGTTCTTGTAAAGACGCCACCAGCTTAAGCCGGTGGTTTCCCCTGGTTAGCCTCGGCTAGCTGCTGCCTCAACAAGGTTCCCACCGGTGGTTCCCCCTGTCGAGCCTGCGTTCCCCCCTGCTAGACCAAAACAGCAACCGACAGTTAGCCGGTGGTGTTCCTTGTTGCCACCGAGACCAAGAAAGACCACAAGGCCACCCTGAATCGCGTTGGGGTCCCTTGTTTCACCCTGCTGCCGAACCACAAGGACTACACCGAGACCCAAAGGTCTCGGTTGTGGTCATACGAGAGACACCGAGAGCTTCGGCTCTCGGTTTACGTGTGTCGGCCGAACTAAACCAACCTAAAACACCTTTTATTTTTATACCCCATGATTAGTTAACATGTTAAAATCCTTATTTTGATAAAAAAAAACCCATGATTACATGTTCTTGATTAAATAAAAGAATCATAAGAAAAGGATAACGTATTACTGAATGCGTGTAACGAATGGAACACAATAACACGAACAAGCTATTGATTTTTAATCACCAAAAATCAACAAACATCTCCTTGTGGTGGTGTTGTATCCGGCAGCCAAGGAGAGCAAAAGGGAGGCTAGGGTTTTGTAATTTTTAGAAAACTCTGTAAAAGTAAATGCACAAAATCCTTTTTTTTTTTATTTAGTCAAAACCAAAAATGGGCTTGGCCCTCTTGTCCTTTTGTATATGTGGCATATGGGGCCCCACAAGGGGAAACCCGAAGTTTTTCCCGTGTCTAATATTTTATTGCACATACGTTCGTGTTTCCGTGTTATATTATAATCAAATGTTCGTGTTATACATAAATACTTGTACGCAACGATATTAACCGTATTATATTAAATAAGTACGTAATTACATGTTCGTGATTTTACGTTCATGATTTCATGTTCATGATTATAATTATTATTATTAATAATTATCGTGTACTATCAGGTACTTAATACTTATCGTGTAATAACACGTACATAACTTCTATAATTAATAATCGTGACACGTGTTCGTGCTATAAAAGGAAAGTTTTGATTGGTTCGTATGTTTACTAAGTATACTGTTCATGGTAAAAGTATGCGGGTTTTACAGTCACGGTCTGTGAAGAGGGCGTCCAGCTCAGCGTCCTTCTGCACAGAGGTCTCAATCACCCGTTCTAGCACTGCTCTTTCCTTAGCAAGCTCCTCCTTCAAATCCTCCTCGCCCTTGACCAACATTCGTACCTCCTCTAGCTCTTCGAGAGGGCAGATGCCTGGTCAGCTGATGTCTTCGCCAATGCTTCGGCTACGGCCACCTGTGGATGTTATACTAAGGTTAGAATAAAGCATGCATAATATGAACGCGGGCATGATACCTTGCAGATAAGTATCTTAGTTTTCGAAGCCTCAAGCTGGGCTTCGAGCTCGACAACACGCTTGTCATGAGCAGTGGCGTGTGTGACCTGTTCTTTCACGGTTGCTTCAGCTGTGGCAAGTTGGGATTAGAGGGTCGCAATCATGGATTCATTTTCCTCAATCATCTTCTCCCTACGGCCGTTCTTCCTCTTCTAAGACTGGGCGTGCTCCAGGGCTGCCTCAAACATCACCCGCATGGATGTGCCCATGGCTATCTGATGCACTAGGGCCCCATTGTATTCATCCACTAGGTCATGGTGACTTAGTGCGTTTATATCCTTCACAAGGCCAGGAGGAATACAATGGTTAAGGTAGTCCCGACACTCTTCCGCGTCCCTCATCCTATCAGTAGTTGATGTCTTTCACTCAGGATTAAAGCGTGTGGAGGGGCCAGATACATGAATTTCCTACGAGGTCGTTGGGGTACCTTCCTCGAAGGCCAGGCCAGATTTGGGCACCGAGGCCTGACGGACAGGTTCTTTCCCCTTCCTCGTCCCTTGGACTGGCACAGTACCAGCTTGGTTATCCCTGCGAAAACCAACATCCATCACATAAGTATCATTACAAAGGCACGTACCTTTTACTTAGAGAAAAAAAACAATGACACAGACATAGGAGGACGACTTACATGATTGTCTTCTCTAGCTCTGACGTAGTGGGAGGAACCTGGGAGACCGGCTCAACAGCTTGGGGTTGCACGTTCTGAGCTATATGGGCATCCTGGGCCGTCCTTGAGGCCTGGTTTGTGCTTTCACCAGATTGGTGGAGGGGGTGGTCTTCGCGCAGTCTCTTGGATGGGGCATTGTGCTCCCCCACCACGGCCTCGTGGGCCTTTCTAGCCCTCTTGATCTTTCTTCGGGTACGCCTTAGGACGGGTTGCTCTTCTTCCTCCTCCTCCTCATCGTCTTGCTACACTTCCTCCTCATCTTCGCCCATCATTCAGGCAAGGCCGGAAGTGGTTCTCTCGATATTATCACCTTGCTCCTCATCATGAGCATGGGTGACAGTCTTAGGCTGTGAGGAGGGCCCGACATCATTTTCCAGCATCATCGCGTCTCCGTCCTCGTTATCAAAATCTATGGGGGGGTCTTCTGAATGGTTGTATCTTCCTGGTCGTATTGAGGGTCGGGTACGGCGGCCAAGGCGACTGTTACTTCCCTGGTGCGTTCCAGCAATTGAAGCTTGTTTTCTCGCCTAGGGCGCATTCCCTCCGGAATGGTCTTCGGGTCTCCCTGACATAGGACTCCAAAGAAATTCATTTCTGAAAAACAAGTGGTATGTTAGTTACGGACTACACATTTATATATCTTTGAGGATGAATATACTACACCTACCTTCTCCTCAGCTTCTCCAAAAAATGGGGTATCTGTTCGACGGGCCAAAATAGTTACGGCTAATGCCTGGGAGGCAAAGGAATGACTCGGGTAGACTCCTATGAAACCCTGTTCTGTTTGAATCTATTTCTCGAGCATGTTGGGCATTATATGTACCGGCTTAGGGAGGAAAATCAGGGCGTAATCTGTTCTTATATACAAACTCAGTCGGCCACACTACTGCGTCAATAAAAAAGTAGTGGTCGTACTAGTTTTTTAGTGAGTCCATGGCTTTGTTGTGACTCACGGGGCTGTTTGGGGATCGTTTCTTGAAAGAAAGCCAGCCATTCACTAGGTTTAGAATGTAGAACAACCTAAAAAACTCTACGGTTGGGGGGATGTTTCTTTTCGCGGCATAAGATTTCAAATTGACTTATCTTACACGCGCCTATGCAGTGTAGTTGGGTGATATGTACATCATAGTATCCTAATAAATCTATAAGGAACCTAGTGAAAGGGATGCGGTAGTTGGCCGCATAAAAAAGACGAGTATGTAGGCCTGTCTTTCCCTGGGGGCTTCAGTTATAAGCTCCCCGGCACCAAGAAGAGCGGGGTGAAGGTTGCTAGGAATGTAATAATTGGAGCAAAACTCTCCTAGTTTTACTTCCGTCATCACATTCAGCACAAATCCGATAGTGGGATTGTTCCTATGAGCCATAATTTATTAAGAAATGATGAAAGGCGTGGTGTTCTAACCTGTGTGGGGGAAGATCCATGCGAAAGAAAGTGATGGTTATGAAGAAAGCGTTAATGACGGAAAAATAGCAAAAGACTGTGTGTAACACACAGCCGTATGGGCAGCCTATTTATAGGGTTGCCTCGATAGTACTGATTCATTGGATTAGTGCCACGTGTCTTCCACTAACCTAAATCGTGTGGTTAGGGAGATAAGTGGCAAGTGAACAGTCAGGCGGGACCCACGGGTCAATTCTGACTCAGAAGATTGTGTCGCTCGAGGTACTGACTGTTTGTACTTTGCCAGTCAACATGTCAGGTGAACAGTCCAATGTGTCGGGATATGCGGTCATACGTATGACCATATCCAATGTTTCATTTAGTGTGTCTCGGTCGCCACGTGTGGATGGGGTACCATTTATTGGTACATAGGAATAAATTCCTTACTAATGGTTGACACGTGCCGCCGAGATATGGTTTTCAAATTCAACATTTCAAAATGTTCTTTCTTGGTACGTCCGAGGGGCATTTTTAGTCTAGATATTACGCCTACGGTTGTAACAACTAGACTGGGGGGACATGATGACGTATAGTCCCCAACCGGGTCATGAACCCGGCCCACGGGTACTACCCGCATCCGGTCCATCACGAATGGGTTGGATTAATGTCATTCGAGCTTATGGGCTTGAATGAACAGTGGCCGCATAAGATGTGTGCGGCCCACGGCCCGACACGACCGGTATAGGGTTAGATAGAATCACAATCATATTAGGATTGGGATTTACCTCAAAGTATAGGATATACACTCACCATAATTAGAAGATAACGATCAAGCTAATTATGGTAATTATCTTATGCTTGGGGCCGAAGTAACAGTGACAACCCATTAGGGTTTCACTGCCTATATAAGGAACCCCCAAGGGTTCCACAAAGGTATCACATTCTCTATACTCTCAATCTACAGCCGATTTCTAACCCTAAACCGATTACTTATTCTCACGCCAGAGTCTAATCGTGGGATACGTTCCCACGGTAAATCTAACGCGTGTTGTTTTAGTGTGCATGATCTCAACAAGTTATTCACTTGGTGCAAGAGTCGGAACCCATCCTACCCGGATTAAGCCTAATTTGGGTCAAGCAAGGATCATCCAACTTTTGTATCAACAGTGGTGTACCTCTTCGTCTTCCTCTACCATCTCTAAACGAAACATGACATTCACGTAGATTTGGAGCTTCGATAGCTACCCTCTCAAGCCCATTCACATGATGAACCCCAACTTTCTGAAGCTTTTGAAGCCCATAGATACACAATCTTTTGAGACCAGAGCCATATTCAACAACTAATTCCTCAAGAAGAGGACAACGGGCATTCAAACACTTCATAGCCTCTTCATCTAAATAGACTACGCAAAGGTGCAACAGCTTCAAACACTTTAATTTGACAACATCAACCATTGACCATGAAGGTAACTCACAATAACCAACTGTCAACGATGTTAATGACGAGGCAGACGAGAGTATGTTAGGCAAATGACACTTTGGCAGAGGCACTCTGCCAAAGTCTCGATAGCCATAGGCATATATTCTCAACACCTTAATCCCTTTCATAAGAACTAATCTGAGGCATCTCTCAGTAATATCTACTTCTGTACTTTCCTGTTCCTGAAATATTGTATCAAGGTTGAATGTGTGCACACTCACGTTTTGCTCACAAAATCTGGAGGTGGTATAGGCCATATACTTGTAAAATATTTCTCTTCCAGCGCCAAAAAAGACACTATGACGGCTCTTAGATGGACGAACGGATTCGATAAATTCATGGAGATTGAAATTCAAAATGGGGAAAGAAGCGGTAAGAGTAAACCATTTTTTAGACAATGCACTACATCGAACAAGGTCTACTAGAGACTTTAAAAGTGAAAGTATGTGATGAAGAATGACTTCAGGAAGCTCTGAAATCCGATCCATTGCATCTACTATATTTATGTTCTTCTCTATCTCCCCAAAAGTTTCACTAAAGATTTCACCAATCACAATATCTAACTACAAACATCTGCTTCTGTGGCAAAAAAAAGAAAAGGAAATCAAGATTCCAAATTCCGATTTAAAAAGTGAGTATCATATAACAGAAATAATTCTAATTACCTAATAACTTAACAAGTAAGGCAGTAGCTAGTGTCTCGGATTGCTTGATTTTGCTGCTTACGATATGTGTAAATTATAAGGGGGTGTTTTGTGGAGTCCTAATGATCGTTAGACTCAATGGTTATGGACCATTCTATCTAGGATTATCAATGTTCATATGTAAAAAACATAGCGGAATAGAACATTAATAGGAACAAGATGTTATAAGAATAAAGACACGAATTTCTCCCAAAGTGCTTGTATTAAAGATTAACACAAACAACTCTAGGTGTGTATACATTGAATCCCACACCTAGAGATCAAACTTTACTGTAGGTTACATTATGAAAACTGAATGAATATAAACCTACGTATGTTTTCTTTATATAATAGAAAACATAGCTTACAAAGAAAGCTAACATAATAATAAAAAGACTCCACCAGCTTGTAGAATTGCTTCTTGTACATTATAGTCCTTGTCTTCTTATTTTGTTTATTTTGTCACATCAACTCAATATTTGACCCAACAATCTTCCCCTAGTTGATATGACAAAACAAACTGCTTTCTTTCATGACACTAGTTCTTCAAGTTGCCATCTTCCCCTTAGTTTATTACTTCTTCCCCTTTTTGTCACATCAACAAGGAGGTAGTAAAACATAGACAACTATGAAGCATACACATACCATGTAAATGATGTAACGCTTAGAACAATAAGCTTCCCCTTATACCATGCGTTCACCATTTCTTTTGAACAAAAGTAGAAGTATCAACCATCAAAAGCAAACAAATAACTAACCACTTGCAGAAACGAATACTATGTAGTACCATCCATGATGAGAGCAGCACCAGAAGTTAACATGTAGTGCCATCTTTAAATGACTAATAGTATGCGTACCCAAGTAGTAGTATCTTTGAAAAGAGCAACTTCCAATGGTTTTAAAGAACCAAATAAGATCAACTTTTGTCAAGTATCTTGAATCTTCAAATTCTGTAGGCTTTATATAATGATCACATATGAAGAAATCTAATTATGACTTACTTGATGATGAAATAGAATAACCCGAACTTGTATTCCATGTCTTGTACTAAACATGTGACTCCAAAACTCACGGCTATAATGAGTAGTCTCTTGACAAAAAGAATTCTCTAGAAAATATGAGCATATAACGTCTTAAGAAAAATCTCATACATTTGCTACCTTTTTATCAAGTCCATTGTCACACATTAAAAGAACCTACAAGTTATCTTCAAATGCTGACAAAATTTAAAGATATGATAGAACACCAATCCGCGAAAATCTACTTCGTCTTCAAACAAGTAATAAAAATTTTTCTTCGTAACCAATGAAAATAAAACGAGCCTTTATACCTTTAAGAACTAATTGCTGTGAATGAACCAAATTCCAAACCAAAAATCTCTCCAAAACTGTCAGTGGTTGTGAACAATACTGTCAGCGGATAGATTACAAGTGTCAGCGGATAGATTAAATGTGTCAGTGTCTAGATCAATCCACTGTCATCCTGTCAACTGATAAATAATATGTGACAGCGTCTACAAATTAATCTTTTTGTTAACCAAATACCTCACTCTTTTTCTAAACGTGAACCATATAAAAACATGAAACTCCATGGGCCACTTTCTTTGCTTCTATTTACACTCTCATCTTTTCGTCATCGAGGGACCACTATAATCACCATCGAATACACAGTTTTCTGCCAACATATGCTCAAACAAATACCCCACGTCCTTCTGCCAATTTACCATGTGATCACATCACGCGAATCATATAAGACCAAATAAAACTTGAATGAACATTTGTTGTTGTGACCACACGTGAATACTAAAATCACCTCTTTTGACATCTAGTGTGAATAAACAATATTCATCACGTGACACCTTTTTTTACTGTTCCATAAAGCTTGCAAAAAAAAACAACTTCGTAGCCCACACATATCCATCATATTTCTTCGTAATAGTCATCAAATCTCGTCCAAAAATAAAACATAGTGTTACCTTTAATCACGCCATATATAATTTTTCAACCATGATCCCATCATTTAAACATGAGATTGAATTATTTAAGGAAATCAATTCCTACAATTTTGGCAACAATATTTGTATCACACGTCTTTGATCCGGACTGTATTGCAAAAGCAATCTCGTATATACTCCCTATAATTTAGCTAACCATCCATGTCCCATAAACCAAGAAAAGAATCTCGACTGTTTTAGCAAATCAAACTGTTTTCTTCAATAATCACGCGACCATAACACCATATCCAAATTACTCGTCACTTAATCAAATCTATATGAAAAGTTTAGTCAGTATATTTTACCTTCTCATGTGATAACCAGTACCTCTTCTTGATTTCACACATAACACACTTGTCTTGACTGCAATAACCATTCACGTATTTACTTCTTCTTCTTCTTTTCTTGAATTCCGAATCTTAATTCATCTCAGCGGCTTTAATAAGACGACACTCTTGAAACCCTAACCTGTTGCATAAAACTAAATATGCAAACCTGGGACCACAACATCATTCTTTATTCATTCAATGAGTTCACAGGACTACAATCGAATAATACAAAACTCCCCCAAGACTTATTCATAACCATAACATGTGAATGAGAACAATCACAAATCCATACAGATCGTTCAACATCATACAGTCCTGAATAGAGGTGGCAAAATGGGCGGGCGGGCGGGCACGGGCGGCGGGCTAAACGGGCAACGGGCTAAACGGGCGGTGGGCTAAACGGGCGTGGGCTAAACGGGCACGGGCGAAACGGGCGGGCAAAACGGGCGGGTTAAACGGGCGCAAACTAAAAAAGGGAAAAAACATATAAAAACCTACAAATAAATAATAAAAATACTTGTTTGAAAGCCGGGATAAATAATTTAATAAAAAATATTCGTCTAGTATACTAATTTGTATTTTACAAGTGCGCCCGTTAAGCCCATTTAGTTTCTTACATATGCGCCCGTTTAGCCCATTCATTATAAAGATGGGCAAAAAGTGCCCCATCCTTTTTTGAAAATGGGCAAAAAGAGCCCATATGTATCAAAATGGGCAAGATTTGCCACCTCTATTCCTGAACGAATGAAAATAACTATCATAACCTGTTATTTAAGTGAGCACCGAATCTCTTTTTCTTAACACATGACTGTCCTGTTCCTGCAGCTTCATAACCAGATCTAGAGTTTTACAAGAAAAACCCTATAACGAAGATCGTCACAGCTTCAAACACGAAAACTGGCTACATATTAAGGGTTCACAAATAAAGGAACCTTACACCATCCTCTTCACAACACCACAAATCGTCAACCTAGGGTTTATTAGCAAAACCCCAAAATTCAGAACTTTAGCGACACTAATTCTGTTGCAAATCAGTCACAAATCTTGCAAAACGTCACTAATCTGTCACAAAACTGTCACGAATTCTGGACAGCGGCTTCACAGCAACGAACACGAACATAAACATCTTGTAGATCCTAGATCGAGAGCTACCCGCTCTGATACCAATTGTGGAGTCCTAATGATCGTTAGACTCAATGGTTATGGACCATTCTATCTAGGATTATCAATGTTCATATGTAAAAAACATAGCGGAATAGAACATTAATAGGAACAAGATGTTATAAGAATAAAGACACGAATTTCTCCCACAGTGCTTGTATTAAAGATTAACACAAACAACTCTAGGTGTATATACATTGAATCCCCCACCTAGAGATCAAACTTTACTGTAGGTTACATTGTGAAAACTGAATGTACTATGTTTTCTTTATATAATAGAAAACATAGCTTACAAAGAAAGCTAACATAATAATAAAAAGACACCACCAGCTTGTAGAATTGCTTCTTGTACATTATAGTCCTTGTCTTCTTATTTTGTTTATTTTGTCACATCAACTCAATATTTGACCCAACATTTTTGTCTAAGCTTATGTTTAGGGCGTATAAGTAATAAGCTTATAAGCCTGTATAGTCTTTGAGCTTATTATAGTTAACAATAGTTAATGAGTTAAAATGACATGAACTTCAAATTTTGTAATTATTATATGAGGGTATAAAATTCTTCTAAATAAGCCCTCAACCGACTATATAAGGCGAAACAAACAGATGCGGAGGTGTTTGTTTAACCTTATTTTTGCGCTTATGAGCTTATCTTATTTTGGCTTATATTTCATAAGCTCAAAATTTATCGCTTATTTTAAAACTTATGCGCTTATATAAGTGTATAACAAGGTTATATAGTTATATAAGCCTATAAATTTCAAAATAAGCCAGAAAAAATAGGTCTTATGAAATATAAGTTGAGATAAGATAAGCTTATAAAATAAATAAAAATAAAAATTACCAGATTATTCGGTTGGAGTTGTGATGGTTGTTGACATTATTTTTCGTTTTTATTATGGGAGTTGATTGGCACACTCCATTTTTTGATTGGGACACTCAAATGTATAATATGTTAAAGCAACATTACACAGTTTAATGCACAGTTTGCAGTGTCCCAATCAAATATAAGAGTGTGCAAATCATTAGCCATTTATAGTTTTAGAAGTAGATTAATCAAAATTTATATCTATATATTTATAGTTAATTAGATAAATAGTCCTTGTGTTTGACACTTTTGTGTTAACCGGTCCCATTACCAAACACACGTTAGTTTTCTTTTACTAAAGTAAGTCATGTGCTCGTCATATGATGTTTGAGTTTTGAGTAAATTACACCGTTCGTCCATGTGATTTGCGTTGACCGACAAGGATCGTCCCTTGACCAAAAAACTTGCATCGGCTGTCCCTGAGTGGGAAATATTATATACCATTCGTCCCTCACCTTTTTCAACCCCACTAACCTCCAAACGATTAGAGGTATTGTTGTCTTTTCTTTCCCACTGCATACATAGCATTTAAACTCTTATTTACTCTTAGTCTAATCAAAACACACACCCCCGTATTTTCTTATCTCTCTCTGACTATTCATATTCAATCCCAAATCAATCTTAATCAATCCCAAATAAAACTCTCATCAATCTGATCAAATAAAGAGGATCTAATGGTTGGACCATTGTATAGAATACGAGACCGACATGGAGTTGATTTTGATCCGAATGTGGTTTATGGTAAGCCCTGTTTATTTTATTGATTACTTCTTTTGCATGTAAAGTTTAGATGATTGTTATTGATTTTTGGTTGTGAACCTTTTGATTTTGGTTGTGTAAAGTTTAAAAGACTAACTGTAAAAACCCTAACTTTTCCCCCCTTTTTTGTTCAGTTGGTGTTTCTACTATGTTTTCAATCAAGTTGCATCATGAAGGTGCTTTTAGCTTATCACCTGGTAGGTTGTACACTGGTGGCGATTTCAACATAGTTGATGAGTTACACAGTGATGAGTTTTCAATTCATGAGATAGACTCAATTGTTGAGGAATTAGGCAATGATGGCCATAAGGTAATGTTTTACCACTATCGGATAGTGATTTGGATTATGGCCTAGAACCTTTAGCAAGTGATAAGGATGTTATTAACATGGCTAAGTATGTTGAACAAGGTCATAAAGTGATTGATATATATGTAGAGCATGAAAAAACCAACCCTTACCTCTATTTTACATCACCCCTAAAACACAAAAGGGTTGTTATAGAAGAGTTAGAAGATTCTTAACCTATAATATCTAGAGCAGGAATAACACCAATATTAAGGAAGTTAGTCTATGATAAGAATGCAGGTGAATGTAGTGGTGTTGATAAGAATGCAAGTGAATGTAGTGATGTTGATAAGAATGTAGGTGAATGTAGTGGTGTTGATAAGAATGATGGACAGATTAGTGGTGTGGATAACAATGCAGGGGAGTGTAGTGTTGCTGATAAAAATGAAGGACAGGGTAGTAGTGTTAACAAGGTAGTAGAGCCATATGTTGTTAGGTTAGATGAAGGTCAAAGTAGTGTCCCTACTAAGGATTTACCTAGTAGTGCCTTTGTGGATGATGTTTACTCTTCATATGACCCTTATGTAGACTCCCAAGAGGCAAGGTTTGATCCTTTTGATGGTTTAGATGATATTTTACCTACAAATGACAATCAACCAGCTAAGCATAGGTTTTGTGTGAAACACATTCATGAGAACATAAAGCAGAAATAGAAAGGTGAAGCATACAAGAACTTACTATGGAAATGTGCAATACAAACAACAGTGGAGGAGTTTCAGGAAGCAATGAAGGAATTCAAAGAATTTAGCAAACCTGCTTATGAGTGGTTATTGAATATTCCACCTCAACACTAGTCAAGAGCACATTTCTCAGTTATATTGGTTTAACACTTTGATCACAACATTTTATTCACAATTACTAGTATTGATTCAATCTTGTTTTATGTAAATAGGGAGGTGTGAATCAGATGTGTTAGTAAAAAATATGTGTGAAGTATTTAATGGGAAGTTGGTTGGTGGTAGAGACAAGGCCATCATATCCACATTAGAGTTTGCTAGAGAGTATCTCATAAAGAGGATTGTCAATGTGAATAACATGATTGCTAGAGCTGATGGTCCACTCACCCCAACTGTTACAAGGTTACTAAGACACAACTTTGATGAGGCAACTAAGTACACAGTCAAATAGGGAGGAGGTATCTTATACCAGGTAAATGGTCCTCATCATGATCAGTTGTAATTGTAGGAAATGGGAGTTGACTAGGATACCCTGCAAACATGCAATAGCAGTAAATTGGAACATGGCCCTTAACAATCAAAAAACAGGTTTAATTGAGGAATGGGTACATCCTTGTTATAGGTTGGAAACATGGAAGAAAGTCTACTCATTCAAAATTAATCCTATTAGAGGTAGACTATTTTGGCCATAGTGTAATGTACCAACTATTTTGTTATCACCTAAGCATCAAACACAACCTGGTAGACCACCCAAAGCAAGGAAGAAGTCTAGGAATGAGAGAGAAATGATAAGGATGACAAAGAATGAAAAGCTGACTAGGGAATACAAGACAGTGACATGTGATAAGTGTGGCAGCAAAGGTCACAATTCAAGGACTTGCACTGGTCCAAGAATACCACCTGGTACTAACAAGAGAAAAACAAGAACCCCTGGTGAGGATTATAGCTCAGCAACACCTACAACATCTCATAAAACAACTCCAACTTCTGCTACTAATAAAGGAAATGGTGTTGCAGCAAAGGATAAAGGAAAGGGTGTTACAGCAAATGATGGCTCAAAGAAGAAGCAAACTCAGCCAAGGAAGAAGATTATTAAGCCTGGTTAATATGATTGTCTATTTTAAACAATTTGGATCTATATTTTGTGTTTTGTGCCTTTGGATCATGTTATGTTAATTTTATATTTCCTAAGTTAGACTATGTAATAGGTCAGTGTCTTCTAAACTTATGTTATGTAATGGGTCAGATTACATTATCTTCTAAATTATGTTATGTAATGGGTCAGTTTGACTTTATTGTTACCTTGTTTTGTAATGTTATTGTTAATGGCTTATGTATAATGTGATTGTCAAACAACTTTGTATTCATAATCAAGAGTGATTGTGGTTTGCATACAGTTAGTAATGGAAGTCATCAAGCACAATTGTATACATTTAGTAATGGCAAATGTGATTGTCAAACAACTTTTATTCATAGAACATAACATTAGAACAAAAGAGACATTCAAACAAGTAGATTACATTAGTACTAAGACATAATATTAAACTAAACCCAGGTTCTAGAACATAACATCAAAGCAAAAGACAACAAGTAGATTACATTATCTT
Organism: Glebionis coronaria; assembly: GCA_025667525.1. Lineage (NCBI taxonomy): Eukaryota > Viridiplantae > Streptophyta > Magnoliopsida > Asterales > Asteraceae > Glebionis > Glebionis coronaria. The sequence goes on along the minus strand of CM046879.1, from coordinate 84,814,745 downwards.
GAAAACCACAAACAAGATAAAAAAACACCAAGACATCAGCAGATACTTCTTCATCCTTGCTCTTCCTTCCACCACCTCTTGAAATTGTGCTTGATGGTTGTTCAATGATCTCAAAAGCCTTGGAATGATTAATGCAGATCGACGACACATAAGAGGGTCAACCCAATCAAATAACCAATAACACCTCCAAAACCTGCGCCCTGGATTTTCGTTGGTCCATGATGTGATCATAACAACTTGTGATCCACAATGACTCTAACCATTTTTGTGATAGAGAGAAGAAATAATTAAAACAGGTAGGTGAAAAGAGAGGTAGATGGGGGGTATTTATAAGAGGATAAAGAAGAGGCGGGAGGGGTTTATTTTTTTGGACGGGAAATGAAGTGGGAAAGAAAAGACAACAATAACCCTCTAGGTTTGATGGATAACGCTGGTTAGTGAGTTTGAAAAAGGGGAGGGACAAATGGTATATAACGTTTCTCACTTAGGGACAACCGATGCAAGTTTTTTGGTCAAGGGACGATCCTTGTCGGTCATCGCAAACCACAGGGACGAACGGTGTAATTTACTCTTGAGTTTTTGTGTTTCAACTAGGGCTGAGCAACAGATTCAGATTGGACTGGACTGGACCAGTCAAAATCGGATTGGATTGAAGATCGAATTGGTCCAAAACTCCAGACCAATATCAGACCAGAATGGTCCGGTCCGGTCCAATCCTAATTAGGCAAAATAAACGATTTTTGGTAAGACCGAACTATATCGGATCGAGGACTAAAATGATCCAAAATCCCAGACCGAATTTGCTCGGTTCGGTCTGGATCGATCTGATTCGGTTCAGTTTTTTGGTCTGATTCGATCTAACGGTACAAAGGCTCACCCTTAGTTTCAACAAGTAAAGAACAAACAAATAAAATTGGAAATGTGGATGAGATAAGTTAGGTGGAGATTTGTTTTTTTTATAGCCGAAAACAATTGGTACATGTTTTTAAAAAAACAAACATGTTCACGGAATGCGACGACAAGTACGTGGTAATGTATTTTTAAACAAACAAATGTTACTATCTTACATTTCAAGTTTCTATTTACATTGATGTCGAAGGGGAAAAAATGTGAAATTTAAATAAACCAGCTAAAGACAAAAAATAAAAAATAAAAGTTAATAAAATTTATCGAAATTGATAATAAAAGAGCACACAATTTTAGAAAATATGGTAAACTTAGATTATGAAAATAATAAACAGATAAAAAATATTTTAATTAAAAATAAAAAATACTATATTAATAAGTTGTTATAAAACGTTGTTACAAAAAGGTTCATATGGTATAGTATGGGAAAGACACCAACAACTTGCTATATTTAGTAAATAAAATTGGCTGAAAATCCAGCCTTACTATTTTTAGAAAGTTGCAAATGTTTTTATAATGTTATAGATACATTTTTAGATAAGTTAATATTGCAAAACAAGGCTTACAAAGTCGATTAATTGCTTTTAAGCGTTTTAAGGCTACCAACTTTTATGTGACAAATTAATCGGTTAAATAATCAGTCAACTATTATTAAAGGCGGTTAAAAGTGATCAAATTTGCTGAAATTTTGCAAATCTTGCTAGAAATACTCAAAACTAATCACTTGTGGTACTTACTTACATCTATTACTATAAGTTAGTTTTTAAGAAAAACCTTGTCGAAAATACACAAAACTCGCTAAAAATATCCAAAACTTGCTGAAAATGACAATCCGACTAATCACCGTTAATCCCTTTAGATGGACTACAAGCTATAAAATAATCAACCATCCAACTATCGATTCACGATTTTTGAAACCTTAAGATAAATACATGTGAAATGATCAACTTATGGGGGTTATGTCTGGGCAAGAGATTTTTTAATGCTTTTTGAGAATTGTTATTTTTTTATTTTAAAAATAATTTCTTCTAAAATTAGATCTGTTTCGCAGAACAACTTTTTTAGAGCTGTTAGCTTTTTATTTTAAACAAGTAGTTCTTAAATGAAAAGTTTATTCATAAATTTTTTTAAATAACTAGCTGTAAATCACTGATATACCCTCCAAACATATTATAATTTATCTAAATATTTATTTTTAAGTCATTTTACATCTTAATTTTACAGTTAAAAATTAATTTATCAAACACTTTTATTGAAAAACAATAGAGTTTATAACTAACGTTAACAACTTTATAATTAACAATTTACCAAACATAGCCATGATAAACTAACGATCGTTTAAACAAGGATAACATTTGCAACCTAACAGACTACTTAGACTACTTATGTAAGGAAAAGGTTTAAAAACACGAGTAAAACCAGAAAAGAGAGAAGCGAACGGTGGTGCAGCAGCAGCAATAGCAATGAAGAAGAGTGGCGAAGTAATCGATTACGTCGGAAAAGTGATCGTCAAAATCACCGAAGCTAAAAACGTGAATCAAGTCATCCTCGCACTTCACTCACTTGCCGTTCGTCTTTTCCCACTCGATTCCCAATCTTTTTTAGGTCTAATTTTTACTCATTTCATTTTTTTCCATTTTATTCTATTTTCATTAGGGGCTGTTTGTTTTAGCTTATACTAACGTAACCCAATTTCGTCTACTTATGTAACATATAAGCCTCAATTTTGTGCCTTATTTGGAAACTTATGGGTTTATATAAGTTTATTATATCATTATATAACCCCATAAGTCTCCAAATGAGCTTAATTAGGCCTATTTTTGTTATATTATAAGCTCCGTAAGTAAGCTTAAACAAACAACCTTATCTGAGAGGCTAACTCAATGAGATATACAACAAAAAATTGGGACATTCGCGAAGTGATAGCATCAAAATTATGATACATTTATTGGGATAAATAAGCGTAACAATGTATAGACCTTATATATAATGATTATATGTAACATAAGCCTCAATTTTGTGGCTTATTTGGAGACTTATGGGTTTATATAAGTTTATTATATCATCATAAACTTATATAACCCCATAAGTCTCCAAATAAGCTTAAAAATTTGGGGTTTATGAATTATAAGCCGAATTATGGCTTATTTTCGGCTTTTATAATATAAGCTCCAATTTTGTGGCTTATTTTGAGACTTAGGGGCTTATATAAGTTTATTATATCATCATAAACTCGTATTATATAAGCCCATAAGTCTCAAAATAAGCTTCAAAATTTGTGGTTTATGAAATATAAGCCGAAATATGGCTTATTTTCGGCTTATATAAAATAAGCACCAATTTTGTGGCTTATTTTGAGACTTAGGATATAATAAACTTATATAAGCCCATAAGTCTCCAAATAAGCTACAAAATTGGGGCTTATGTTATATAATCATTATATATAAGGTCTATACATAGTTACGCTTATACCAATTATTTATCATACTTTTGATGCTATCACTTCGCGAATGTCCCAATTTTTTGTTTGCATATCTCATATAGTTAGCCTATCAGGTAAGGGTCTTTGTTTAAGCTTATTTAGGGGGCTTATTAGTTTATATAACAAAAATAGGCCTAATTAAGTGTTTCACTAAGCTTATGAGTGTTTGTTTCGGCTTATGAGCTTGTTTAATTTCGGCTTATATTTCATAAGCTCCAATTTTGTGGCTTATTTTGTGACTTGTGGGCTTATATAAGTTTATTACAATATGATAAGCTTATATAAGCCCGTAAGTCTCAAATAAGCTGGAAAATATATAAGTTTATTACAATATGATAAGCTTATATAAGCCCGTAAGTCTCAAATAAGCTGGAAAATCGAGGCTTATGATGTATAAGCCCGAAATCGAATAAGCTCATAAGCCCACATATAAGCTGAAATGGTTGATGTTTTATAATGTCCAGGTGTCCCCTCCTCAAACTAGCTAGCTTTTTGAGTGAGTTCTACGCTGGACTTATGAACCGATTACGAGCCTAGTATGGGATAGGTTTGTATCAGAAACACACCCCATTATGTGTTTTGGCTTATAAGCTTATATGAGGGGGTTTTGATAAGCCTAATCTTTGCGGCTTATTCGAGGAGGGTGGGTTTAGATAAGAATATTATGTAAAAAGACGTTTATAACCTCATTTAATGATTACACCAGTTTAATGTTCATGTACTTTTTCTGTCCTTTTTCCCTTGTTGACTATGATAAGCTAAGCCAAATGCACTTAACAAGAGCTTATGAGCTCATGATATATAAGCCATAAGTGGCTTATGTAACATAAGCATTAGCCCAATTCATAAGCTTTGCCAAAACAAGATGATTGGATTGGAACCATAGTACATTCTTGCAGAGTCTTTATGAAAATGAAGAGAAATGAGGTCTAGTTCCAGTTCGTTGATCATTTACTCCAAGATAGGAGTTCTATAATGTCGGAATTTTTGTAGAATACTATATTCTTTAACTGCGTTCCTTATAGTTTCACATTTAAATCCTTTGGGTCCATTTACTTTTTCTGCTTGCTGTTGTCTTTCGTGACTTTGTTTAAGTTCTATTTCCTAGTATTTGTTTGAAACTGATGAAGGGTTACTAACCGTTTTGCATTTCTGTGAATTTGTAGGTAGCATCGACAAACAATATAGAGATGAGGTATGCACATTGTTTGTTCACTTTTAGCTGTTTAATTCTAGACAAATTTCACTAGCAGACCATTCATTAACCTTATGACTAGAACTCAATGGTTAAACAACATCGAACTCAAAGAATTGGACTGAGGTCATTGGAAATAAAAAGAGAGATACACAAAATGATAGAACGAAAGGAATTACAGAATGGAAGTAATTTCTTATGTCAAAGATTTCCCCTTTGCATCATTGATTTATATGATGTGTTTGTTGTGGGTAAATAAGTCCGCATCTCTACATAAGCATTATAAACATAAAGATTTAAGAGTAATAGTACCATTTTTGAATTTTTACTGAGATGTCTGAGTAATGGTCAACTGAGTAGCATGTTGCATATGCCTCGATGGTTCTCGCGTATAGATCCTTGTCCAATTAATTACAAGTATGATATCATTTCTTTATAAGGCTAGCATTCTTCTGGGTTGCATCGCTTGACAACTGATCCTCCATTTTATCAACCAGTTTACGGAACTCTATCTTCCTATAACACTTTTCTTGTGTATCAAGTTTAATGGTTCTTTTTCCGGATTTATTTCATGAAGCGTATGCGTATGTAATTGTTTACGGATAGAGGAAAACGAATACTTAGCTAGTTATGGTTAATACACTATTGAACCAAACTTCGCTATAAATGTGTATGGACGTAGTTGGCAAATTGTGTTTTGCTCCTGTTTTTGCTTATCTTTGCATATAAGGTTGAAGAATCAAATGCATTACTCGCCACCTAAAACTCTTATTCCTGACATGTGTTTCGCAGTAATTTAATTCTTACTATTTTGAGTCTTATGAGATAAATTTAGACTTTTACTGCCTTACTGGTATCTTCCTGGCTGGAAAATTTGTGTCTGCTTTATTTATCGTATTTCAACCCTTGAGGCATTTTTAGTGAAATCAATTCCAAATCACAATCCCGCAACTATATATTAGCCTAGACCCGGTTTATTGAGAATTGATCCAATGGCTTATGCACTACAATTTACAACACGTGATACCATTGTCTAACTATTCATGTATTATAGCTCAAGTCTGGTATGGTTTTCTGCCTAAAATGACTGAAGAGAACCAAATAAGTGTGATAGTTGTTATAGTGGTTATTATAAGTGATGTAGTAGATTTTTTTATTAAATGGAGGGGTCATTGGCAAAAGCTGCATGGTTGAGAGAATGCTAAACATACAAGTTGATGGTATCGTACTTTGAATTCTTTTGGATGAGAATCCTTTATGGGGAAGAACAATGATTCATTGGCTAATTATGCTAGAAGACCATTAGTAAAACTCATTTTAATATCACCAGATTTAATTGAATAACAAGCAAATTTCTTCTTATGTTTTAGTAACATTAAAGTTGCTGTCTTTAATAATTTTGTATTGGAAGATATATTACTTATAAAAAGTTACATAATTTAGCGATGCAAGCGAAGAAGGCATAATATATAACCTTTTGTGCATTTCTTTTGCAACTCACAAGGATTGTTGTTCAGTCCAATCCTTTGACTAATTAGACATTGCTTAATCATTTGTTTTCCGGGCTTCAACAACGCTGGTGAATCGGTTATATCAAACTGAATTGATTCACACCACTCTATATATCACTTGCTTATCTCATAGTTCATTAAGGAAGTCTATTAAACTACTTTTTCGATCGTAGTGAATTTGTTATTAAAACAAGATTGTATAATCATATTTAGGAGGTACTGAAAATGGATACATCTCTGCTATATCATTGTTTGGGTGTGCGTGTGAGTGTTTTGAATGATGGTACTTCTGATTCTTAAAAGTCAGAAGTCTATGACTTTTCGATTTTTTATGGTCTCTGGGGTTGGAAGGATAACTTCTGTTATCTGGTACAGCATATTTTATTATTTGATATACAGGTAGTTTTTGTGGCTTGTGTAGGTTATTGGAACAGAAGTTCCTTCTGTACACGAAAGAGAGAACTGGCGGCAAACGTTTTACAGAAGTACTGCATTTCCAACAATGGCCAGAGTATTGTTGCTTGGTAATCAATTAATCTTTTAGCCCTTATTTTTTACTCATATAAGTGATGCACCGATACTAGAAGAAAAACTTTATTGGAGGATCTAATATTTCAGGTTGCTGATAATTGCAGATATTGCTTTGAATTGGTTAACTTGTTTCCCCATTTCTGCAAAGAAACATTTATATGATGTATTCTTCTTAAGAGGCATTGTCTCTGAGGTTGTACAAGCTTTAGTTCCTTATTTACAACATCATTCAAATGGGCGACTTGAAGCAAGCATCTGTTCAAATACCGAGAGGTATTGCTAATGTTTTTGCATCGTTACACTTTTAGCTCTACTATCAAGTAGATTAGTCCTCAATGCATCTATCATACTAATAGGTGTGCGAGTTATCTCTTTTTAAAAATAAAATTATTTCATTTTAGTGTCAGAAACTAGATGATCAAAATAAGAGTATATACAGTATACATGACAATGCACATCCTTTCGATAATCTTTTTTTACGTGTAATCTTCTTTTGGTGACAGATTACTTGCACTATGCTTGCTTGAAAATGATGGGGTACTCCAATTAACTAGAGAATTTTCTCACCAATCCGAAGATATTAATCTCGAGCAACACAAGTCTGCAATCTCAAGAGTAGCACAACTAGTTACATCTGTCCCTGACAAAGCACGATCGGGAGCTTCCACCTCACTTTCATCGCAGTATCCTTCACATATATGTATATTTTTAAATTACCTTATCATGTATTTCTTTGTTATCTCAAGCATGTTAGTGTTTGTTATATCTTAACGAGAATATGTCAGCTTATATGTCAAAAAGATTACAATTCAACTAATTCAAGGAGCAGAAGAGTGGGAGAAGAAGCATTATAATGAATTAACTAACCTCACTAGAAGTGATTTAGATGGTTCTATATTATTTATAGGGGATGTTTTTTCTCGTATATGTAGGCGAGGGTCTACAGGTAGGCTACAATACCATAAGCATAAACACTTCGAATCCAATCACATTAATTCGGTTAAGATAATAAGTTATTGGCGCATGCAGATGTGCTATTAAGTGAAGTGATTCCACGGGTTCTCATTCAAGTTCGAAGCCTCTTGCAGCCAGGGAGCGATTTGACTATTGCTGAGGCTTTTAAATCAAAGCCTGGTTTGCAGTTTTGGTCAAAAATAATGGAGGCAATTAAAGATTCATATGCTGTAGAAAGAATATCTGAGCAGCTTTTGCAAAAGCTAGCAACTCAAAACATAAATGATGTTGAAGGGTACTGGATTCTTTGGTTGTTTTTCCACCAGATTTATGAGCTCCAAGCATCCATTAGGTATGATATAGGCATTTAGACACCCTAGACTATATGCTATTTATCATGGTAGATATCTGTCTTGTATATGGAAAATAACAGATTAGTTGCAGGTCAATTTTCACAGAACGATTTTTACTCTGGAAAGTGTTCCCAATATGTTGTTTGAGATGGATTCTTCAGTTTTCGGTTCTTCAATGCCCTCCTGATGCCGTCCTTAGTCAAAATCGTTGCAATCTATTGGATACTACTAAGCGTCTTCTTGCAGTATGGTCTAAGCAAGAGTTTGTACAGTCAGCACCAGTTGAGCAACAAGCTTGTATCCTTTTAATTTTTTTCACTACTATTAATAAATTCTCAACTTGATCGTCTTATTTTCTGTATGTTTATTTTACACTTGCGCTAGAGGCATTTGCTTATAAGTGGGTCAATTTGGGTTGCCTTTTATCTGTAATGGGTCAAGTAAAAGATTTGTCTAAAAAGGAAACAGGTCCAATGGGTCAAATATTTTGAAAATCTTTGGAAGAGTAAGCTTTTTTAAATAGATCAAATTATTGTTGCTATATTCTTGTTTTGACCTGGACTTGTTTGGATCGATGACCCAACTCTAAATTGCACCTCTTTCTTAATGTGATACCTTAATTTAGGCTTCAGATTTAACTGCAGCAGTTGGTCTTTCCTTAGAAAAGCTAAAAAAAGAAGATTTAGATGTTACCAAGGATGCAATGCACTTGATTCTTCAAGGGGTTAGCTGTATGTCTCATTCCCTCGATATGAGACCTCCGGAGTCATAAATTCATATAGTGTATTCATTTGATCTTTTTGTTTGAGGATGTCAGGTAGGCTAGAGAGCCCTTCTCATTTGGTTCGCAAGATGGCTAGCAGTGTTGCATTAGTCTTTTCCAAAGTAATCGACCCAAACAATCCTCTTTATCTTGATGATACCTGCACAGATGAGACTATTGATTGGGAGTTCACATCAACAAATACTGACAAGGAAGGGAAAGAAACAGATATTAACCAAGAAAAGGATAATGCTACATCGGTCTTAGAAAAGGCCAATGAAGACAAAAAAAACAAGAATAAGCATAAAGGATTGATAGAATTAACCTTGGTTGATCCAGATGAGGTTATTGATCCTGCAACACTGAATAACGATGATGATTCTGATGGAGAAAATGATGATGATTCTGAGATATCTGAAACCTCTAGTGAATCGTCTCTGCAACCGTATGATTTGTCTGATGATGATACTGACTTAAAAAAGAACTTTGCGCAGTTAGTTGATGTTGTTGGAGCATTAAGAAAGTCTGATGATGCTGATGGGGTAAGTTGTTTTTCGTTTGATTGTAACATCTTTTCAAATTCTTATGACTAGTTTTCTATTGGTGGCAAAACAGGCGGGCTGTGTAAGAATTTGAAACCGGAAATATTTGGAAGAAAAATAAGGGTTAAAGGGGGTTCGGGTTGCTTTAGATTGACTTGCTTGTTTTCATTTTATTTTTTGTGATTTATGGGGAGTAACTATTAACAATTTACTGAACCCTGTTTTCTATCCGTAAAATTACTATTTTGTAGCATCAATACGTTGAATTGCAATAGCAATGCTATATGTCAAAAGTATTAGATGCGTGCAACCTCTCCTTAATCCTTTTGCTCTAAATATATGTATCTGTAAGTTATTTTAGTTGTGCAGCTTTTTTAGACAATAGTTAATACGATTTGATCCGGTTCTGACATGTTGCTTCCCCCAAACAGACCCATATGGCCAATAGATTTCATAAAATGGAAATGACAAAGTTTTTGCTCATTTGGACCAAAAATAACTCTTCTACCATTATTGTCTAGTTTTTTTGCATGTTCATTTGTTTAGTTCATTCCAAACAAACAAACTAGCTTTACCTAAACTTTTGTCCTGCAACTTCCCTTTGTAGGTTGAAAGAGCTCTTGACGTTGCTGAAAAGCTAATTCGAGCATCTCCCGATGAACTTCCATTCATTGCAAGTGATCTAGTCAGAACCCTTGTTCAGGTCCGTTGCTCAGATTCTTCTTTAGAAGGAGAAGAAGAATCAGACGAAGAAAAAAGACAAAAATCACTGATCGCTTTATTAGTAAATTGTCCAATAGGAAGTCTTGACCCAATAAACAAACTACTATATTCAGCAAATGTAGACACCAGTCAACGGATACTGATCCTTGATGTGATGACCGATGCAGCCCTTGAGCTTGCTCATGCAAAAACCAGTAGACAAAAACACCAGTCAAAACCCCAAATATGGACCACTGCAGAGACCCAACCATGGTTCTTACCAAGTAGCGTAGGGCCCGCAGGTGCAACTGTCTGGAAAGAGATATCAGGAACTGAATCTCCGTTGAGTTTGACCTACTCTTATGAACGAGACCTCCCTAGCAGGCCGGGTCAGGAAAGGAGAGGAAAGTCAAGGCGATGGGGCCGGAAATCGACGAATGTAGTTGACAGTAATGAAGTGGAATGGTCTCAGAATAAGTTTCCTCCATTCGCAGCTGCGTTTATGCTTCCTGCTATGCAAGGATTTGACAAAAGAAGTCATGGGGTTGACTTTCTTGGTAGGGATTTTATTGTTCTTGGTAAACTTATACATATGCTCGGTACTTGTATGAAGTGTTCTGCCATGCATCCTGAAGCGTCTGCTTTAGCTCTCCCGCTATTGGATATGCTGAGTTCCAGGTATTACAAATGGTTATAAATAGATAAAATAACAATGGTTTATTCTCAAACTTTCATCCATTTGGCAGTTTAATCCGTGCACTCCTTTTGGTAATGTTGTTATCCTAGACTTCATTCCGCACTGCTTCCCTCCTATATATTTTTTTCTATTGGTCATATTTGAACTTATATATTTGGGTTAAGGGTTAAATCGCCAAAAAGATTCAAGAATATAAACATTACTGGAAATAGTTTTTAAGGGTTTGATTAAGTTTGAGGATAAATCATCACTAACCCGAGATACATAAAGGTTAATTGCTCAAAAAGGTAACCAAATTTGTCCAGTTTCTATTATAATTTTCAAACTTCTTTATAAAAACCAGCAGACGGTATAACTTGTTTAAGATACATGTTACAAGGTCCATGATGACGCCCTTTGAAAACTTGACCTTTTTACTTGGTGTTGGGAAACATGTTACCTGCTATTAAGATTAAAAATTACATTCGGTCAGGTGAAAACAGAGTTCGTTACAAAAGATAGTAGTTGTACTACAGTCGGTTAATGCAACAGGTGATCCTGAGGTTGGAAGTTAAGCTGTTTAAATAATGGTCTTAATTGCAGGGAACTAAGCCATCATCCGGAAGCATATGTTCGCAAATCTGTTCTTTTTGCCGCATCATGCATATTGTTGGCTCTCAATCCTACTTATGTAGCATCTGCATTAGTTGAAGGAAACACTGAAATATCTAGAGGGTTGGAGTGGGTCCGAACATGGGCTCTTTCTGTAACTGAATCAGACACTGATAAGGAATGCTACATGGTAAGGAGAAAAGAGAAACTTAAGTTTTATTCGTAAAAACTTGTGCAGTGACCTCTAAATGCTTTAGCTTCCTTACTGTACTAGATACCACTTTTTAGGGAAAGTTCCATAGATATCAACGTACTTCTCGAGATGGTATAGTCTGGTGTGTATAATTTTTATGGCCCAACATGGGTAATCAAGGCTTTCTAAACAGGCAAATAGGACCAGGTATATCTAGTCACATGAATGTAAATAAGTGCAAAGGGCTTCCATCACCAAACAAGAAACTAAGACACTAAAAACTATAGTTAACAAATTGACATAATACAAAGTATGTTGCTATTTTATGGAAATTTCTCCTTTTTGTAGTTTTTATCGATGTTTTTGCTTCCGTTTTGTGGCTTACATCTTTTTGTGAGCCATTGGCATATGTTCAATAAATGGGCCCACCTTCAACGTCAGTTTCATTTTTTTTATCGTGTATGTTGCTTAATGGTAATTACATTGTTAGATGGCAATGGCGTGTCTTCAACTCCATTCTGAAATGGCACTTCAAACCTCAAGAGCAATGGAGTCCTCTGATAGTGTAATCAAGACAAGAGGCATTAGTCTTCCATCAAATCTGTTGCAGGGGAAAATCAAAATCTCGCTCTAATGCCAGAAATTACCAAGTGGGCGTTGTTACAACTTTTCGTGGAAGCCACTGAAGAGTGCTGCACAGCTGCTCGAATGTTAAGTGACGCTTATAAACGTAATTGCCAAAAGAATTTCACCAGCCTTTTGATGCTATAGACGTAACACTTTTCTTTCTTAAATTCTTTTAGGTTTGTGATATTTGGTGCTGCAGCTGTACATATGAAGTTGCATGATGGTTATAGACTGTATGTGACGCATGAAACAACAAAGGCTAGTACAGGTACCCTATTAGGAAGGGAGAATTTACGATGTGTTTATTTTTTATTCTCATTAGCTGTAGAATGTTGAATTTTACATGGTTAAATTATTTGACGATGCTTTATTTATCTATTTTTGTCATAGTTTTTGAGTTATGACAATATGTTCTAAGTTTGAGGCTGATAAAAATTAGGTGTCGTTGACATTCCTAGTTGGTCTTTGTGTCACATAAAATGAAGATGAAAAGCTCGACACAATTATAAGTGTTTTACCATCTATTAGTGTAACCCCACCACACCCAGTCCCCCACCCACTCAAAACATTAAGATTAGTTAACCGGAATCAAAATTTGACTTCTCTTTTTTCCATGTTTCCAAAATGGTCACTGGACTTTCAAAAGAGCGTTGTGACCTTAAAACCTACAAACTATCCTATTTAGATGAACCTAGTTCCTCCCAGTTACTTCTCATTCATTCTTTACTACTCATATGACGAATCTGCCAACATAACACCATCCAACTCAGAACATTCACTTTCTAAAACCTTGACTCAAATTTACTCTTTGGCTGGAATGTTATCCATTGACTGAAATACCATTTGTTGCAATGATCAAAGGGTTCAGTCTTGATAGCCGGAGTCGAATCTAACCTTACAGATATCTTAAAAAGTTCAAAAGAAGAATTGGATCAACTAATGATGGTGGAATCATCATATGTTCAGGAACAGTTTGTCATTCAAGTTAACTTCTTTTATTCTGTGGTAATATCATAGAATAGGGGATTGTAGTATTACATCTTTTATAAGCCAATGGTTCTCAATGGCTAAAGAACCAGAGTCCATTGGTTGGTCCTGTGATAGATTCATCGGCTTTATTTCCTTCAATTGACTCGCATCCATACAGTCGAAACCTGGATGAATTAACTGTAGATATCCCATCAAAGAATCTCGTAACAAAAAAGACTTGTGGTCAGTTCCTTAGCTATGAACAAACTCAAACAGGATGTTAATGGCAGTAGCGCCTTAGTGGTCCCCACACAAGTCGAATTGGTGACCGCTCTAATATGGAAGTGTATGACCGTGTCATTAGATTATTGTAAAGCATCGGTGGTTTTTGATGTAGTAAATTGTAGGATAAAGATGGCACCTGTGTTACAAGATCATCAATTCGGTAATCTGTTTCAAATGGCTTGTGCAGTAACTGAAAATGCAGTTATGGTTTATGGATATAACTGGTGAAGTTGAGGAATTCGTTTACCGAGTATTTGAAGAGTTCAATGGGTGAAAATGGGGTTGAGATAGCGAAAAATAATTTATAAGAAATGAGAAAAAACATGAAGCAAGAGAGTGCGACTGTCCGAGGGTGTTCACATTCAGCAGTTGGCGTCGGTTTGCAGTTGATGAAAGTGTTCAGTGTGGGGGAAGCCAGTTTGGATTAGTATTGCAAAGTTTAATGATGAAAAAATAAGTATGACGTGAGCTTATATGTACCGCTCGAAGCCGCAGGGCACCACCTCCGGTGTCCTCTCGAGTTATAAGCCGGCGTTATCGGGCACCAACCAGCTCTATAATAAGCGCTTATGGATTCAAGAAGTATTGGAACTGAAGCATGGGCCTGGGAAAAAAGAATTAGTGGAAGAATTTAATAAGAGAAAAAAATACATAAAAATTTAAGTGTTAATTAAATTTGTGAAAAATATAAGAGTTTAGTGATTAAATTTTAAATAAATTATATTTTGTTAAGCGAAACTTATAAATACTCATATTTTTATAAATTTAAAAAACAAATAAATACTCCTAACACTTTAAACATAAAAAGTATATAAAATGTATTTAAACAAAAAAAATTAAAATAAATTTAATTTATGTGTAAGTTTCGTGCGCAAAAGACTTATAACTAGTATTGTAACTAATTAAAATCTCTTTTATTTAGTAAAGTAAAACATATAGTGAGGGTTTCATTCATCTTAAAAAAATATTCTTCTCTTAGTAATCATTTTTTAAAATTAAATATGTTTTTGAATTTTTAAAAATCATAAAAACCAAATTATTATTAAATTTGGCTTAAAAGCTAAAAAAAAATCATGAAAATTTGATAGGAGAAATTTGATGGAAAAAAGTGACATATAAAAGTATATGTATCAAATTTGTAAAAAATAATTAGAAAGATGATGTAACTAATAAAATTTTAGTGGTTAATTTTTAAATAAATTAGATGGAGTTAAATGAAATTTATAATTTATTATATTTTTACAATAATTTTAGGAAATAAACAAATACTTCTTACACATTATACATTTTAGATTTTATATCTTAAAGTTATAAAAATTATTTAAATTATAAAATTAATATATAATGAATTTTTTTTATGTATGATCACGTGTATAATTTAACATAACATCGTAAATATCGGAATTTAAACAACCCCCGCTAAAACACTCCTCCTCCATGGCCACCCTCTTCCACTCTCTCTCCTCACTTTCTCTCTCATCACCCCAACAACAACCAACAAACACCACTCTCGCCACGTCACCATCACCACCAACCACCATCACTTTCCCCACCCAACCACCTCCACCAACAACCCTAACACTCGATGGTCCCGACATCCAGTCCGTCATGTTCCCATCTTTGGCCTACTCGAACACGTTGTTCTTCAAAAGGCCGTACAATGTGCACGTGACTGTGTTTGATGACGACACCGAAGAGAGCTTGATTGGTAAGTTTCGCCAAAAGGTCTTTCGAGCTAATGTTATTCAGGAATCTAAACGCAGGAGGTTTTTCGAGACTAATCAGGAGAAACGTAAGCGAAAGACTCGCGATGCTGCCAGAAGGCTATCCAGAAGGTTAGCTTATGCTTATTTACCCCCAATATTTATATTTCTAAAATCATTTGTTGCGTATATGCTACTTACTTAGGTGGTTAGGCGGCATTCAGACGGTTAGCTTATTTACCCCCAATATTTATGTTTCTATAATCATTTGTTGTGTATATGCTAGTTAGGTGGTTAGGCATTCAGATGGTTAGCTTATTTACCCCAAATATTTATTTGATTTTCAAAAATAAGCTCACTTTTTGGAGCTTATGAGGGTATTGACTTCAACTTTTTTTTTTTTTTTGTTTGAACGGCGAGTTAGTTGTTAGTGATTTGAGCTTATAGTGACATCCAATTGGGCAGTATCCAAGCCTCGAACCTTCTCCTTAGGGGATAACCCCCACTCCTGCTTCTATTTAATTCGGGCCTCTGAAAGTCGTTAGTGAGACTCGAACTTGAGACCTCTCCAACAATACCTCCCCAAGGTTACTCTTGGTGGCCAACTGAGCTAGCTCAGTTGGTTTATTGACTTCAACTTATTGGCGGTAAGTTTAACATGATAAAGTTTTAGAAACTGTGCTTATTGACTTTTCCAATATCAAATAAGCCCACAAACTGGCTAAATAAGCTAGTTCAGACACCCCCTAAAAGGGCGTTTGGATTAGCTTATTTGATGAGCTTATTGGTTTTTCTCAAAAAACAACAAAACCGATAATTTAGTTTTGTGGCTTATCAGGTGATATATACTTAAGCTTATGCATTGCAGGCCATAAAGCTCAAGTTATTGAGCTATTAGCTATAACAAATGAGCTTATTGGCTTTTTTGTATATTTTTAAATAAGCCGCCAAGCCCATTAAGGGCTGTTTGTTTAAGCTTATTATGGGTATTTGATTTCGCCTTATATTTCATAAGCTTGAATTTTCCGGCTTGTTTTGAGATTTAACGGCTTACATAAGTTTATCATAGCATAATATTCTTATATATGCCCGTAAGTCTGATAATAAGCCAGAAAATGTGGGCTTATATGAAATATAAGTCAAAATTAAATAAGCTCATAAGCCGAAAAGTAAGCTAAAACAAACATACCTTTAGTCTGAGTACATATGAGTCAAAATGTCAAATAGTCGTCCTGTGCTGGCAGCCTGAATTGGAAAAACCATGTATGTTCATGGGTTACCCGATTAACAAGGGCAAATGACAGAAAGAGCTATCTAACTTAGTTTTAGTTTCCAGTTGAGTCTATTGGCCTATGTGAAGTTGTAAACAAAAAATTGTTCAATAACTTACATGTACAAAATCGCGAAGTTCAGTGACCTCCGTGTTTGTTAACCCATTTCCACTTTCCAAATGTCACAGCTTTTTGAAGTTCAAACTGAAACATATTAGACATATAAGCTGTTTTCGTTAAGTATACGACTAATCATAATTGAAAATTCTAAAATTGTTCCAAATCTGAACATAAATATACCTTCAGGCTTCAACTAGAAAAAGAAAAGAAATTGGGTTCCTCAATTGGAAAATGGACCTGAGTTGGATACCTTATAATGCCATTTGCCTCTATAACAAATGGATAAGCTTATCTATGGAGCTTATGGGTTGATTATAGTAACAAAACACAGGAAGCTGTACTAAGTTAGCTTCTGCCTTAATAGCCTGTTTTAAGAAGCCATGATGAATTTGCTTATTTAAATTATGTTATGTAGCTCATAAGCTGAAAAGTTATATGATAAGTTAACGGCTAACCCAAACACCACTAAGAAGACAAATAGTTACTAGAAGCGTTAGAAGGGAACTTATAAGAGGATGTTATTACTTAATTAAGTAGTTTGCTTAATCTTTTAGCTGATAAACAGTTTTGAGTGTTTCGTTAATTGTGCTTATTTGCTTGTTCAACACTAAATATAAGCACTTATGTGCTTATTTTCATGCAGATTATTATGTTAACATAAGCAATCCCAAGCGTCTCCTAAGTTATAACGAAATAGATAGACGATGTATAAATTTTAAATATGAATATACATTTATCTGTGAGAAGGGCCATACGGGACCTTATAAGTTATATCGATTGGTTTATATGTACTAGACGAGTACCCGCGCATAGCGGCGGAAAATCTTAGAGGCAGATAATTAACGATATGCAATATGTGTGATAAATGTTTCGTGTAACGTTCAAATTAATGTGAAAACACTCGTAACATGCAACCCAAAGCTTGAGCTATCGCCCTGAATGTGCAATCCCAGTATTTTTGGTGGATGACACTATCAACAACAATGACACCTAAAATGTTGGCGCTATCACCTTTAAAAACTGGTTTGGCGCCTTAATTTTTTATGATCTGAGACAATGCGTCCATGGAGATCTAGTATCTAATTATTCACGTGATTCCATCATCATACTTCTACGGACAATGTCAATTGGTAGGATGCAAGTCGTGTACGATTGGTTATAACCCAACATAGTGCAAAGCTAGCAAAAAAAACTATCTTGAGAGAAGAGAGACGCGCACAAAACAATTGCAAAACTAAGAATTGCAAAACTTTTGTCAATGCCAATAGATTAGCGATAATGTTAGTAATAGGTATTAATACTAAATTAGTGATAATGTTTATCAATGCCAATCATTACCGAAAGTTTGTATACTGAATATGGAAACAAAATATGAATATAATGTGTGGTGATATCTTTTGAATTAATTCATGATGTTTAGTAGTAATAGGTATTAATACAATAAGAAAAAAATCAGGGGATATTAAATTGATAAAATAGGAAAAAATCAAGTGTAAACTGAATTTAATGAATTCTTTTATTCCAATATTCAAAAAAAATCATTCGTGTGTCAGTTTCCTTAAATATCCGGGTGGACTTTGTATTGGGTTTGAAAAGTTTTTAGAACTTATTAATTAGTTGCCTAAATTAAAAGAGTTACAATATAATTGTCTAACTTAGCGAATATAAAAAAGAATGACTAAAATGAACACAAATTTATTACACATCTTTTGCAGTAGTAAGATACAACTTAAAAAAAGATGAATAACAAAGATGACACCAAAGAATAAGAGTATATCAAAGCCAGTTGATCCAATTGTTTCCAGCTACGTATTTTGAATAATCCCACACCTAAATATATGAAATAATTATCTAAATTAAGGTCCCTAACATGTGAAAATATCTCTTATGAACTTTCATTCCTCACTACATCTTCCTTTGCTTGTTAACATTATATAACTGAAAAAAGAGACACTTTCATTTTTAAAATTTCAATGACGCCTCGAAGCGGGCCTCCAAAATCACTTGGAGGCTCCCGCATCTCGTGTAGAAAGAACCTGATGATTCAAACAAGAACCAGATTTACTTTAGTAAAGTAAGAACCCCAAGGAGGTCGGAGGTCAAGTATATATATCGCAATAAGACCACGTGAAGTAAGCTGGTGTGTTTTGGTAACATAAAAGGAAATTTGTATTGTTTCTGAAGTTTATCTAAAGGAGCAACATTTAATATATTATTAAGTTTTATTATGATAACAAATTAACAATATGAACCAAAGAAAAAACAATTTGAATGGCTTTGCTTTCAAATAAATTCCAACCTATTCGCCCCTCTAAACAACTTTGACCCATTTTTATAGTACATTTGCGCAAGCATAAATCAATAAAACACATTTGGGTGTATAGATAGGTCAAATAGATAAAATTGTAGCAGTATTCGCTACTAAAAGACTAAACCTTGTGGGTTAGATGTTAGATCACGAGCGTTAGTCTCCAATTAGCAACAACTATTAGCATATCCGCAAGAAAGCTAATTGAAGTATTGAATCTTATACACCCAAAATACAAACCACACTGGCATAAACATCAATAAACCAATCATCACCATTCACCAATACGAAAAAAACGCGAAGTATAAAATAAGAATTTACCTTCGACCGCCAATAAAGTCATCATGCAAATGAGTATTTCTATTCGAAACATCAATATTTGACTGTCTTAATCCTTTCGTAATAACGAAACACAAAACGCTCTTATATGTTACAATAATACCAATAAATTTAATTAAGATCTCACCACTTAACACATATATTTACTGATTTACATTAGAAAGAGTGAGAAATAGTAACTCAACAAACACAAGATTGTGATATGTTACCTCCATATTGAATGTACAGATAAGGATCATGTCTTGAAAAATAAAGGAAAATAAACATTTTGCATACAACATTCATTCACGAAAAATAAATGAAAAATGAACATTCAAACAATGGAATACACCAAAATCTCCTGGGTAGCTCAAACCATCAACCGGAAACATCATTCTAACCATTTGTGATGGAAAAGATGGTGGAAATGGAGGCACCGATTCATCAGGTTTTTAATTTTTCAGGAATGGCCGAATGGTATAGAGAAAGGTATGAGACAAATTTGATGGTGGTGTATTGTTCTTTATATAGCCACATAATATTGTAACTTACATATAGTTTCCTTTTGTAACACAATATTATTAACAAACTTTTTACATACTATTGGCAAATTTAAATATATCCTTTCCTTATTGTTTTACAATTTCAACATTCCGAGTTACTACTGGGAAAATCAAAATATATCCTTTCCTTTTTATTACAATTTCAACATTCCTTTAATAAGAATCTCAACACTCCGCAATTTCAACATTCGGTGATTTCAACATTTGGTGGTTTTGTTAATTAAGTAAATTAGGAAATGTTGAAAATTCTAACATTTTTCAACTTTTGAGATGAGAAGATTATAAGGTAGTATAGATATATTTAGTATCAACCGTGAGTGTTAACAAATAAGAAACTAAAAATATTTGTCTATTGTTTGTTATAAGGGAACTGATTCACAACTTCGCGTTATTGAGTTGTAGGATCAAATAAGAAGCTATATATCTTTGTTAGAAGTTTTACAAGGATGAAGGAATACATTCATGATGCTTTTAAAACTGTGTTACAGCTTTACTTTGTTTAGCAGATTCACAAAAGCTGTGAATTAGCTTTTCGAAGGTTGTTAATCGGTTCCTTCTGATGCTTCTAACAAAAATGTAGCTTTTATTGGATCATAAGCTGTAGCGTCTTTGATTATCAAATGGGGATGTCTAAATTTTTCTTTTTGATCGATAGGAACGAGTGATCTTACTCAAATTCGAAAGTTTGATACTGTAAATGTTAGGATCTACCATCACACATAACGCAATTGCAGAAAATTAAGAATGATGCAGTGTTCACATGTTTAGGGAAGGGAATATGCAATATCAAAGTGATTATTCTTGACTTTAACTTTAAGTACCAGAATCAGATAATGAAGTAACAATATGATAACATGTAAAAGATGAAAGTTTATGGACTTTAAAATCGATAGTCGTGTGATAGGATCGAACTCGAGATAACGGGATTGCACACATTACGTGAAGAGTTAATTTATTTATTAAATATATTTATTATATTTGTTAAATCAAACTGTAGCTAACGATCGTTAAGTAATTAAAAGTTAAGTATTAAACGATCGTTATAGAATATTAAAGAAGCTAAAAGAAGGTGTCGGAAAGTTCCGGAAACCCCCTTTTGAGCTTGATGATATCCGGATTTCAAAGGGAGGAGATAAGGAGGAAAAAGATTTTGGCTTTATCTTGTTTAAACCTTGGAAGATAAGTTTCCAAGGTGTATATAAACAAACCTTAAGGCCTCATAATTTTTCACTCCATATTCTTCTTTCTTTGCCTTATACCGCCGGCCATATACACCCTTTTTAGGGTTCATCTTTGATTTTCTAAAAGCTATTTTAGATCTAGTCCTAGCTCCTCTCTAGGGTTGTTGGGTAGATCTTCCATAGGCTTGGAAGGCTCGGTTTTGTTCGTGCTAGACTCACGGTTAGCTCATCGTATCACGTGTGTACAAGATCGTGGTGTGATCTTATTTTAGATTACATCCTGGTGGTGTTTGTGATCTATCTTTACCGGTGATCGTTCTGCTAGGATAAAGGTATGTAACCCTAGCCTTGATTAATTATAATTGTGTTATATAAAGATCTTGTTAATCTGCTTCCGCTGTATGCTCTTTGATCTATGTTAGGGTTTTTATAATTGTTATGATGATCATAAACCTTCAGTGGTATCGGAGAGCCGTTTTAACATGATTATAATTATCAAGATCTAAAGTTTTTTTTAACTAATATTGATTTGTGTTAAAAATTACATGTTGTTTTTTAGGTTTTATAAAAATTAGGGTTTTTTTTTATTGTTTTAAAAACGGCTTTGTCGATTTTTTATAAAAAAAAAAAAAAAATTTTTTTTTGTAAACCCTAAAATTACATGGTAATTAACCTTAGATGTATGCATGAATTAATTGTTATGTCATGTGTGGTTACGATCCGTAGTAGTTTTTTAATTGTTAAGAGAATATGGAAGATCCGTAATAAACATGCATGTTTTTTACGGATCATATAATTTTGATTGCTATTTGCTTTATTTGATTCAAAGTTTTTAAAATTAGGGAAGACTTTTTATGTTCATAAAAACCCTAAATTTGATGTTCTTGGAATAAATTGTTTTGCATGTGGCTATTTGATTTAGTTTTTTTTTGTACTAGTTTTCATGCGTTTTTTTTAATTGTATGTTGTAAACAAGGGTAATTTTTTTTAAGAAAAATAATATGGACTAAATCTTATCAAAATTAATGAATTGTTTTGAGGTCTAAATTACATATGATTTGTGTTGATTAGAATTGCAATAGCAACTTAACGGCCTACTCAATTTTGACAAACTATAAAGTGGGTATAACGCACCGCTGGTCAAGTACCCGGTTAAGGAAGGAGGTGTTATGCTTCAGCGCTGACCAAATTCCCGGCTCGCCTGTGCGTCAAAATTGGAATTACCTACGGTTGTTATTGGTATAATTCTTTAAGGTTGTTTGGTTTAACCAATACCTCAACTTGCAAATATATGATGAACTTTTAGTCTCATCAAAAAGTTTACTAAACGTTTTATTAAACTTATGCTATGGAGATGTATGCATGCTTCTCCATACATGATTTTGACACCAAAATCTATACCCTAAAATTTAAGTCATATGCCCTCTAATTGACGAACACTTGAAGTTACAATTGTCGTCATATAAGATATCGGACGATGTTGTAATGGAGAGAAAACTTCATGACTGAATAAGATTGCACATGAAGGTTTTACGTTCTTTAGATTAGTCGACTTAATTGAGTTACTCAGTGAGAACTGGAAACTTAAGGCATAAAGAAGGGATAAAACATGTTTATAATGCAAAGTTTTTGGCAATGTAAATCCTTGACATATCTAGAAATTGCAATATGATTTGGCAATTATTGTTCGACAAGTTACTGTGTTGAATACATTTGTCACTAGCAGATCAACTGATGTGATAAATCTATGTCAATATGGATTCTAGTCTTTCAAGGAAAATAGTATGGTTTTATTACCGCGGTAATTTTATTTTCTTGAATTTTTATTATCGAAAATACTAATGTTTGAACTTATTTCTGTAGAAATGGCTCAACCCGAAAACAATCTGACAATAAGCTCGGCGTTCAAAGCATTTTTTGAACGGCCTGAACTTACTGGCCCTAATTTCAATGATTGGTACCGCTCACTAAGAATTGTTCTGAGAGCAGCGGGTACCATCAATATCTTGGAAACTCCTTTTTCCGGAGGATCTTGCTGAAGGAGCAACTGATGCGGAAAGGCTTCAACACGCTGCTAACGTTAAGAAGCACCATGAGGTGGCTGCTGTAATGTTAGGGAGAATGGCTCCATCACTTCAAAGGAAGTATGAGCTAGCTTCTCCTCAGCAAATGCTTGATGAACTCAAGGCTGTGTATGAAACGCCGCAAGCTGTAGAGATCTATGATTTGGTTGATGCTCTACATAGTTGCAAGCAAGCTCCTGGAAAGTCCGTAAGTGACCATTATATGGAGATGAGGGGTTATTTGGAACAACTCATCGCACTAGGACAACCCTTTGATAATAATATGGCTATTAACTTGATCAATAGGTCCCTTAATAAGGACTTCAATGATTTCGTTCGTAACTATAATATGCATTGCACGGGGAAGACAATTAATGATTTGCATGCAATGCTCATTGACTTTGAAAAGGGTTTGAAAGATAAGGCACCCACTGCTACTCCTCAAGTACTTTATGTACAAAAGGGTAGAGTGTCGAAACCAAAACCGCAAGTGAATAAGAAGCAGAAAGGCAAAGGCAAGGTTGATAAGAGCAAGCAAGTTGCGACTACATCAAAACCAAAGCAAAACTTTGCTAAGAAATCTCTGAAAGATGAGACTTGTCACTACTGCAACATGACTGGACACTGGAAGAGGAATTGCTCTCTCTATCTCCATGAAATGGCAGAACATAAGAAGAAGGCTGAGCAAGTTGCTGCAGCACCATCTTCAGGTAACTTATTTATGATAGAGTTATTTAATCTTTCATACAAATCAAACTCCTAGGTATATGATACGGGATGTGGTATTAATATTTGTAATACCCTGCAGGGATTTGAGTTGAAGAGGAGACTTACCTATGGGGAACAATTTCTGCAAGTGGGCAATGGCATTGTCATTATGCACGGTCTTTAAATAATTGTCATTATGCACCTAGAATTGTTAGGGGTGTTATTTCCTTTTCTAGTATGTTGGATCTTGGATTTACTCACACGATTGATAATAATAGAATTTCTGTTTTCAAAGATGGTTTATTCTATTTTGATGCAATTTCTGTGAATGGTGTTTTTGAAATTAACATGCATGATAAAAATCCGAAGAGGAAAAATAATTCTGTTTTTAGCATGAATAAGAAGAGTAAGTTAGACAAAAACTCTTCTTATCTTTGGCATTGTAGGCTTGCCCATATTGGGAAGACTCGCATACAAAAGCTTCAACGTGATGGGCTTTTGGAAAGTATCAATGATGAATCATTTGATAAATGTGAATCTTGTATCTCTGGGAAGATGACCAAGAAACCTTTTAATAGCAATATTGAAAGGGTTACTGAACTACTTGGTTTAATACACACTGATGTGTGTGGACCACTTAGACATGTGTCAACGAAAGGTGCTAGCTACTTCTTGACGTTTACGGATGATTATAGCCGTTATGGTTATGTTTATTTACTTAAACATAAACATGAGGTATTTGAAACATTCAAAACGTTTAAAGCCGAAGTAGAGTTACAACTAGGAAAGAAGATTAAAGCTCTTCGTTCTGATCGTGGTGGTGAATATTTAAGTCAAGAGTTTAAAGATTATTTAAGTAAGAATGGAATTGTTCAGAAACTTACTTCTCCATATACTCCACAACAAAATGGTGTATCTGAAAGGAGAAATCGTACATTATTGGATATGGTACGATCTATGTTTAATCTTACAACTTTACCATTATCTTTTTGGGATTATGCTCTTGAAACTGCTGTTCGTATTCTGAATATGGTTCCCACAAAGAAAGTTGATAAGACACCATATGAACTATGGCATGGCAAGAAGCCATATTTGTCTTATTTGAAAGTCTGGGGTTGTGAGGCGTATGTGAAACGTGACTCTGGAGATAAACTCCAACAACGCACCCTAAATGTATCTTTGTAGGTTACCCTAAGGAAACTGTGGGTTACTACTTTTATTATCCGGCTGAGAACAAAATAGTTGTGGCTCGGTATGGAGACTTCCTTGAAAATGATCTTGTAAATCAAGAATTCAGTGGGAGAAATTATGATCTTGAAGAAATTCAAGAAGATACATTGCCTTCTGAAAATACTAGCGATGAAATTCCTGTAGAACCAGAAAGTCTGAGTGTTCCACCGGAATTAATTCCTTCACGTAGGTCTCAAAGGGCTATACGTGCGCCGGACAAACTATGTCTATACATAGAGGATGATGAGGAGGAAGTAGGGGATCTTGGTGAACCTGCTAACTATCGATCCGCAATGTCTGATCCAGAAAAGTCAAAATGGATAGTTGCGATGAATGAGGAAATGAAATCCATGGAAATCAATGATGTTTGGAGTCTTGTAGACGCACCTAAAAATGCTAAAGTAGTGAAAAATAGGTGGATCTATAAGAAGAAAACTGACATGGATGGTGATGTACAATCCTATAAAGCACGTTTAGTGGCTAAAGGTTTTACTCAAACTTTTGGCATAGACTACGAGGAGACATTCTCTCCTGTAGCAGACTTACGAGCTATTAGGATTCTCATAACTATAGCAGCATACTATGACTATGAGATATGGCAAATGGATGTTAAAACTGCCTTCTTGAACGGTCGCTTAGATGAAGACATCTATATGCAACAACCGGAAGGGTATGTTGATCCTAAATATCCAAAACGCGTGTGCAAACTTCAAAGGTCTATTTATGGTTTGAAGCAAGCATCACGTCAATGGAATAAGCGATTTGATGAAGAAATCAAAAAGTTTGGATTTATTCAAAATCGTGATGAGCCATGTGTATACCGCAAAGCTAGTGGGAGTAATGTAGTGTTCCTAATTCTATATGTCGATGACATATTGATCATGGGAAGTAACATTCCAAGACTTAAGGAAGTTAAGGATTATCTTGGTAAATGTTTTTCTATGAAAGATTTGGGAGATGCTGCATATATTCTGGGAATTAAGATCTATCGAGATAGGAGTAGACGGTTAATTGGTCTTAGCCAAGATGCTTATATTGATAAGATATTGAAGAAATATAACATGCATAACTCTAAGAAAGGTTTCTTACCGATGGAGGTTAAGCATGAGTTAAGTCATGAGAAAGATGCATCATCACCTGAAGAGGTGGCTTACATGAAGAAGGTACCTTATGCTTCGGCTGTAGGATCTATTATGTATGCTGTAAGATGCACAAGGCCCGATGTGGCGTTTGCTCAGAACTTGGTCAGTAGATACCAACAGAATCCTATTCTAAAGTATTTAAGAAGTACGAAAGATATGTTTTTGGTATTCGGGGGTAAACCAGACACAGAATTGAATGTATGCGTCCTGGCAATGTGATAAAGACGATACGAAGTCTCAGACGGGTTACGTGTTTGTCATCAATGGAGGAGCAGTTGACTGGAAGAAGTAAGTTGACTGGAAGAAGTAAGTTGACTGGAAGAAGTAAGCAGAAAACCATTGCTATGCATGCGACTCAATCTGAGTACATGGCCGCTTCAGAAGCTGCAATGGAAGCTGTTTGGATTAGGAAGTTTATTGGAGATCTTGGAGTGATGCCTTCAATTAAAGAACCTATTGATATATATTGCGACAACTCTGCGGCAATAATATTCGCCAATGACCCTGGAGTCATGAAGGGCGCCAGACACTATAAACATAGATATCACTACGTTCGAGAACAAGTGGAAGCTCGAGAAATAAAATTAATAGAAGTTCACACAGATGATAACGTAGCTGATCCTTTTACTAAGGCTTTGTCTAGGCCAAAGGTAGTTAAGCATGCCAAGACAATTGGGCTGCAACTAGCTAGCGAATTCATGCAATAAATCTGTTGATTAGTATTTGGATAAAGGATGTAAGACATTATTGAGTTGATGAAATAAAGATTGGATTTCGTTTATTTTTCTGTTATTTGATTTTGTATCCTATTTTACATGTTTTAATCCGTGAGCATTATGATGTTTCTAAATGTCCGTTGTCGATTAATAATATGGGAGTATTATTAAATTAAGACAATTCAAAATTGTGACAGGGTATACTTGAAAGTATATTGGTCAATTTTGGATGATATTTGATGGATCAAATATTGGACTTATCCCAACTATGTGATTTTACTCTATGGATCTTTGTTATTAAGTAAATCATAAATAGTTATCCTTAGACCTATCCTTATTAACAATGTATTTGAAATGAAAGGATAATAATAATGGTTATATATCATTAAAAGGTTTTGTCCAGGAAACCTTACTCGAGTTGTACTAGTGACATTGTTAGTGTAACTAGACGCTAATCAATGTGATCACGATATTCGAATTTTGTCAAGTGGGAGCTGAAAGTTTATGGACTTTAAAATCGATAGTCGTGTGATAGGATCGAACTCGAGATCACGGGATTGCACACATTACGTGAAGAGTTATTTATTTATTAAATATATTTATTATATTTGTTAAATCAAACTGTAGCTAACGATCGTTAAGTAATTAAAAGTTAAGTATTAAACGATCGTTATAGAATATTAAAGAAGCTAAAAGAAGGTGTCGGAAAGTTCCGGAAACCCCCTTTTGAGCTTGATGATATCCGGATTTCAAAGGGAGGAGATAAGGAGGAAAAAGATTTTGGCTTTATCTTGTTTAAACCTTGGAAGATAAGTTTCCAAGGTGTGTATAAACAAACCTTAAGGCCTCATAATTTTTCACTCCATATTCTTCTTTCTTTGCCTTATACCGCCGGCCATATACACCCTTTTTAGGGTTCATCTTTGATTTTCTAAAAGCTATTTTAGATCTAGTCCTAGCTCGTCTCTAGGGTTGTTGGGTAGATCTTCCATAGGCTTGGAAGGCTCGGTTTTGTTCGTGCTAGACTCACGGTTAGCTCATCGTATCACGTGTGTACAAGATCGTGGTGTGATCTTATTTTAGATTACATCCTGGTGGTGTTTGTGATCTATCTTTACCGGTGATCGTTCTGCTAGGATAAAGGTATGTAACCCTAGCCTTGATTAATTATAATTGTGTTATATAAAGATCTTGTTAATCTGCTTCCGCTGTATGCTCTTTGATCTATGTTAGGGTTTTTATAATTGTTATGATGATCATAAACCTTCAAAAGATCCTTAGATAGTATTACACGCATGCTTAGTTGTCTTGTATTAACTCCTAGCCTTCTGCTTCTAAGCCGATTTTTTCGACATCATTCAGTTGGAATATAGAACCACTTTGTGTACTAGCGCAGATGTTATGGAGTACTATGATTTCACATTATTCTCATTAATTACAATGGTGAATAGAAAATTCATTTACTGTAAATTCTTATTTTGGACTTGCAGTATACATAGCAGACCATGCTACTGAAGATGATCACTTAAATGACAGTTGTAATTTGTATCCACATGTTTCAAGACATTAGACTTATGTACAAAACATTTAAGAATTCATTGAGAGATATCAATTGTAGTACCAGTCCCAAAAGAGAAAGCGTTTACCGACTGTCTGTTTCAGTACGTAGACCTATAGTTTATAGGACAAATATTCAAATCTCAGATTATAGCCTAAAACATCTGGTTTATCCTACGGTGAATTTGCTCATGACATTAACTTGCGGTGGAATAGACAAATGCTTGGAGCTCAGCATCTTGCTCAAACTGCAGCATATCATCTTCATTCATCACAACCCATGCTTCAATTCCATTATCTGATATTGAATCCATGAAAATTATAGAATTTTCATTGCTAAAGTTGGCAGTACTGACCCAAATTGGCTTTCCCCACCCAAAATCGCTTTCATTAAATTCAAATCTACACCAGCTGCTGAATCTGAAGACCCTTACATCCTCCTGAATCATAAACTTTCTTATATGATTGAAATTTTCTTTTGCTATCTCAACCCCATTTTTGGCTATTAGACTCTTCAAATACTCGCTATCAATCTTCTCAAGTGAAGCCCTCAACTTTGCCACTAGACTAGCGATGTCTGTACTTTGGTGAGCTACTGCACTAGCCAATTGAATAAGATTTCCAAATTGTTGATCTTGTAATGAAGGTACCATCTTTCTTCTGAAGTTTATAACATGTGCAGCCACCGAGGCTTTACAATCGCCTAAAGCCACTAACCCACACTTCCATAGCAAAGCGGTCACCACCTCGACCCTTGTCACGTTCGCTAGGGTGCTATGGCTTTTATCCAAATGACATTTTAATTCGTTTATCGCCAAGGAACTGAACACAAACCTCTTTGTTACAACATTCTTATGAATCGTTGGTTCCTTTCTCTTTCGTCTGTATTCATGTGACTCCATTGGAGGGAATAGAACAGCCGAGTCAAAAAGTGGACCCATCAATGGAGTCTCTGATCCTTTGGACATTGTGGACCAGTGGCGTACAAATGACGAAAAGCTGCAAGCATCTGCTATTCTATGAGATATGGATACACCAACAGCTATGCCACCACAATCAAATAAATTGACTTGGATGGCTAATTGTTCTTCAACGTATGAGGATTCCATCACCACCAGTTGATTCAGATCTTCAATTACAGGACTTCTGATGATGTTCATGAGGTTGCATCCGATTTCAGCTACTGAGAATTGAACCCCTTGATCGTTGCAGTCAACGGTGTTTTGGTTCTCGGACAACCTTCCTGCCAAAGGGTAGTAATGAGTTAAAGTTTTAGAAAGTGAGGTTTTGAGTTTAATTATCATTTCGGATTGTGGTATGGAGGTAGCTTCATCACATGAGTAGTAAAGAATGAATGAGATGTAATGAGGAGAAATTTGTTGGTCTATGTAGGATAGTTTGTATGTTTTCAGGTTACAAGGGGTTGGAGAAGATGGTAGTATAAGCTCTTTTGAGATTATAGTGACCCTCATGTTAGTGTTTTGAGATTGATAAATAAAGAGATAAATAGTATTCTGAGATTAACTAGTTGAATCCTACGTCTTTGGTGAACTATTTTGTGCGGTGTTGACCTTAGATAGGGTTTGTTTGTTGGATTGAGGATGGGTGGAGACCGGGTTTATGAATAATAAGGGGATAGTTGACATGGGTTTTGGGGCAGTGGTGGGGCACACTGTTTGATGGTGATCTGCTGAAAGTGTGAAATTATTTGTTTGTGGCATGCGAATGGGGGTGATATCCCAATCAAGGCCTCACGTAGACTGTGGTATGTGGTCAAAGTGATTTTCTGACTGTTTCTTTAAGCATTTCGCTGGCATCCCTTTGACACTCTGGAATAAGCACACTGTGCACATGATACTCCCTCTGTTTTACAGAAAGAGGTTGGTTTGACTTTACAATGGTCAACCAAATACTTCTCAATTTTAATTTTGATATTTTCTATCAAAAATGTTTATATTCTGCACTTTTGAATGATGATCAACAGACATAACCTGTAATTAAAAACGATATACATAAGCGATGTTTTGGTTTCTTTTATACCTATCAGCCCCCTCCCAAGATTATCCATTCTACATTAATTGATGGGCTATATTTGGATTTGCAGTATCCCTTATTTCATCATTAATGAATCATGTTTACATATATGTTTATACCATTGACTAAAGTTGAATGGTTGATATGGGTTTCTTTGAACACATCTAAAATATCTGTGTTTATTTTTTAATTTATATAGGCGTGCTCGACCACCAATAGCCAAAAAGGAGGACGTCCCGCGTAAGAAGAGAGCTGATGATGAGCAAGACAACTGGGACGTGATCGATGTTGAAGTCCCCTATTGTAAATGAGAAGCAGCGGCCATTATTATTGCTGATTTAAATAGGGTTTGATCTTGCACCCTGAAACTCTGATTTACTAATATGCTCGTCGTTTGCATTATGCGATGCATTTTGACTACTAATGATATGGAGTTGGCTGTTAGTTTTGTTTACAGTTTCAGTGTAGTTAATTAAGCATGATCATGTACTGGTATCAATTAGTATTGATCCAGATAATATCAGTCGATATGAGCCTTTAGAACTTTTGTGTAATAGTAACTGACTATTTGGCTTCATGCTGTAGAAAAAAGCTATTTTAGTGTTGGTATGTATAGTCTTTGCTTCCTAGATGTTGATTTTTTGTCTTTTTTCTTGGTGGCATCTTGCCATCATATTTTAGTGTTGGTATGTGTTGTCTTTGCTTCCTAGATGTTGATTTTTTGTCTTTCTTCTTGCTGCCATCTGCCTTCATATAGCAAGATAACTATAATATATCCCAAGTATCCTTTAAAATTAACTTATAGACCAAAATCGAAATTGCCAAAAAAGTTTTGGGGTAAATAATGGCTTGTGAGGATAGGGGGTCCTATTAAAATCGACCCGCTAAACAGTATCCTATTACAGTAGTATATAACGGTGTCTCAGTGTCTAAGTTTATGGATCAATTTTTTAGGGTATATACTATATATAGTGGACCACATAGTCTTACCAATAAATTGACCCTTGTATCTACCATTTACAAAATATCAGGAATACATACAATTGTTTGTCCAAAGTCTAAACTCTTTACAATTTATTAAGCAATACCTAAGTGTAGATGCTTAAGGCCTCTAGCTTATTATACAGAAGTCCTGACCACTTTGATAAACACAACTGTTTATGAAGAAATTAGATTGTGGTAGAACTAACATATTCTCGAAGCTCAGTATTGTGCTCAAACTTATGCATATCAGCTTCATTCATCACAACCCATGCTTCAATTCCATCATCTTTTCTTGAATCCATAAGGATTATGCAATTTTCATCGTTAAAATTAGCACTACTAATCCAAAATGGGGCCCCCCACCCGAAATCACATTCATTAACCCCAAGTCTACACCAGCTGCTGAACCTGAACACCCTTACACCTTCCTGAATCATATAATCTCTTATTTGTCTGAAATTACCTTTCGCTGTCTCAACCCCGTTGTTACCCGTTAGCTCCTTTAAATACTCACTGTTGATTTTCCCAAACGAACCCCTCAACATCACCAAAAGACTAGCCATATCCATATCCACTGTTTGATCCGTTACTGCACAAGCCATTTGAAATAGATTGCCAAATTGATTATCTTGTAATAAAGGTACCATCTTACTCCTGAAATTTACAACATGGAAAGCCACTGAAGCTTGACAGTCACCTAAAGCCACTGTCCCACATTTCCAGATCAAGGCAGTCAGAATCTCGACCCTTGTGGGTTTCACCAGGGTGCTAGTTCTCTCAAGTACTTCCCTTTTCAATCTATTTATGGCTACGGAACTGAACACAAACCTTTTAGTTACAAGATTCTTTACCGGGACATGAACCGTTGGATTCTTTGGGTTTCGACTGTATGCATGTGACTCCATTGGAGGGAATAAAACTGATGAATCAAGAACCGGACACGCCAATGGAGTCTCTGATCCTTTGACCATCGCAAGCCATTGGCTTACAAACGATGAAATACTACAAGCATCCCCTATTCTATGAGATATGGACACACCAATGGCTATCCCCCCACACTTAAACAAGTTAATTTGAATAGCCAACTGTTCGTCGACATATGATGGTTCCACCATCATTAGTTGATTCAACTCTTCAGGACTTTTTATCATGTCTGAAACGTTAGATTCAACTCTGGCCACCAAGAACTCAACCCCTTGATCATTGCAGTCAACGGTGTTTCGGTTCTTTGACAACCTTCCAGCCAAAGGGTAGTAACGAGTCAAGATTTTAGAGAGCGAGGTTTTGAGTTTGATGATGATTTTGGATTGTGTTATGGTGGTAGAGTCATCATATAGATAGTAAAGAATGAATGAGATGTAATAAGGCGGAACTTGTTGATCTATGTAGGATAGTTTGTAGGTTTTGAGATCAGGAGGGGTTGGAGAAGATGGTACCATAAGCTCTTTCGAAAGTACTGTGACTTTCATTTTAGAGACCTCTAAACAGAGGAAGAGCAAGTATTGTGAGATGAGTGAGTTGAGTGCTTGAAACAAATCTGTCTTTGATGCTTTGTGTACTTAAATAATAGTAGTGTGATTAAGAAGGTAGGTCAGTATAAGTGCTAAGGTCAATGGGTCAATTTTTGGCAAGAAACACAAATCTTAATGCTAATAAACTAATCTTAATGTTGCTAACAAAGTGTGAAAATGCAGATTTTTATAAAATCTTGAATTTAACTGAACTTCCTGATAGGTTGACAATGGATGGGATATCATCCCACTTTGTAGTCAGGATATGATTTTCTCACGCGGATCTACTTCTCGATTCCAAATCTAGAAGTTAGTGTAATGGGCGCGGAGCGGGTAAACAAAGCGGGAGAGGCTTTCTTGCATGAAAGTGACACCCGAAATTGCGGGAAAAGAGGCAATCACAAAAAAAAGCTCCCGAGCGGCATTTGAGTCCTAGAAGAAAAAGCAGGGAGAAATGTGTATGAGTGCATTATTTAGGGAAAATCTCCAAAAAGGTCAATTGCCTCAACATGGTTTCTCCTTGTAACCCAAAAAAACTGTTTCTCATTTTAGTCTAGGGCAACAAAAAGATTCGGTGCAACCAAGTGCACAGTGCGATGCTTGACATTTTCTGTCCCTGTTACTCTATTTTTTGGGGCAACTATTTGGTTGTTGCTTTTTTTTTTCATACTTTTTTTACACTTGTC
Source organism: Glebionis coronaria (assembly GCA_025667525.1). Lineage (NCBI taxonomy): Eukaryota > Viridiplantae > Streptophyta > Magnoliopsida > Asterales > Asteraceae > Glebionis > Glebionis coronaria. The sequence continues at coordinate 84,781,349 of CM046879.1, read as the reverse complement.
GAAATCTTACACTTATTGTCTTATTTTTTTATTGACGTGAACTAAAATGGGCAAGACATATTTTTTGGTCTACAGGGACAAACCTTTTTTGGTTTTGGTCTTTCTGTGAAATTTTCCCTATTATTTATTAGTTGTTGTGTGTGTGTTTGTATTCTAGGAAAATTTAAAATGATATAAAATAGATAAAACTAACATTTAATTCTCGAGAGTTTTAGATGAAAGAAAAAAGAAAAGGATTAGGAGAAATAAAAATAAAAGGAAAAGTAAAAAGTGTTGTTTATATGTTTTTGAGATTAAGAAAAAGAAAACAAAAATAAACAAGAATCATGTTTTTAAGTTGGAGGAAAAAAAATAACTTGTTAAATTACATTTATGTCCTTTATTCTTATGATCAAATATTATAAAAAGACATTTTCGTCTTTATACAACAAGAACAATACCCGTGCGTTGCACGGGTAAACGGTTATTTATAAGTTAAAGAATTATTATAACATTGAAATATTAAAAAACACTTAATAAACCAAAATAACACAATCTTTTGATAAGATTGGTTCGTACCGCTGAACTCTTATGAATGTGTTGACTGATTTAGTCGGTATCGTTCATAAAATATGTTCTGGACATTAGCCTTTTTGTGATTTTTAAAATTTAGTGGTATAATGTCAAATTGGTTCGTCTCTTTTGATTTATAAATCTACATGAAAATTCAGAAACTTATACCGCAATTCAGAACATTATCATCCACACTCAGAGATACTGTGCTAAGAATCGAAAGGTTTTTACGACACATAAAATATTGAATGCACTCTTCAAGTAACTGTATAGTCATAATCTTGAAAGACAGTGTCGGACCTTGAGCATTTATGTTTGGAGGGTCGAGTTATTTTTTACATAGCTAAATAAAAAAAATAGATAATAACTTTTAGACGGAATGCATAATATTTACACTACTCGTCACGATACTTGGGAGGGCCCGGTCTTCACTAAAATCCGCCCCTGCTGGAAGATAGTGGCTTCGCCTAGATTACTTGATGAACTTATGCCATTATGAAGGCTATGGAGCTGGAAAAGGCTTTGATTCGTGATATATCATCCACACTAGATAGTATGCCAAGTATCCAAAGCTGCAATTAACTGTCTAGTCAAAATCGTAGGTGACAGTGGTATCGATGGCATACTTAGTATGCAATCAGTGATTGTGTGACCATACCTAGATAAGATCAAGTGACCAAAAAAGTACATGAAAACTAATGTAATTCCAAGAGCTTGTTGGAAATATATAGCACATAAAAAAAAGTATTCTACTCCGGTTGCAATCTTTGAGACTTTGACCCAAATGAACCAAGAAGATCAATGTCACTACACGGTGATATGTGAGTTCCAATTTTGAACAATTACAAACATGTTTTATACTTTCAACTAACAATATAATTTGACATGTAATTTAATTTTGACTTGTTAATTCAAATTTAACTAATGAAGATATGAGTAGATAGCTCTTGCAAAAGAGCATTTCAACATTAAAAAATGGCTTACAATTCCAACATTTCGTGGATAATATGAGCAAGTTTTGATATGAACTTGGCATAAATTTTACACGATCTATACAATAAAACATCCTGATAGGTCTTAGAAACCCCTAATATAGTCAAATTAATTGTAACAAAATAAGCCTTGGCAAGCAGATTAGAAATATTTATTTGCACCTGATGAGGAACATGTAGTAGTGGATAATGAAATATCTTTGTTGCCTCCCATCGGCTTGAATTTTTGCACCTAATATATAACCAAGTGTTTAGTAAGGCAGGATATTATTACTATAATTTGAGTTGGTACTACCACTTTCACTTGATTCGACATTAACTATTGGTTACATGTTGCAAGAAGTGAAACACACGAAACCAAAATTAACAACAGTTATATTATAAGACTGAACTTATCATCCTTGTGAATATGTTGACTTGAGTAGTGTTAGATCTATAAGGGGTTAGAAGTTTCTCTATAAATTGAGACATAATGATTAGCGTGGCAAATTTACCAAGTCATAATCCAGTGAATCAAGTCACCAAAAGAATGAGTATCCCTAAGCAATAATTTGAGTTGTGACATGTTATTTTACTCATCTAGTATAACATCCAAATGTGGAGTAACCTCTGAGCTAAAAAGTACACGATCAATGTCCTCTTTATTATCTGATACTTTTATCACTAACTTGTACCTATAGAATAAAGAAAATATGAACACAAAGTAATAGAAAAAACATACTTTTTCTTCACAATGTATATAACTTACGTTAGGTGCAGGTTCATGATGTGTTTTTCTCATAGTTCACAATACTAACGAACACCATATAAGGTCGCTTTTTTAAGCACTTGGTACATTGCATGTATTTCGGGTGTTTATCCAGGTCGATATCGATCACCATTCCATATCAAATGAATCTTATTCCCTAATAACAATGCATTAGATTATTACCACAATGGCATTGGTGAAATCACAAACTTAAATCAGAGTTTAGTAAGTCAATTACCAGAGTAACACCCATCACCAAGGCACTTATAAATGTCAGTGATAGTTTTTACACATTTGAGAAGAATTGTGTTATCAAAACGAAAGAATACCTGGTATTGCCAATCATAATTTTGAGAAGCTGGGGTTACAAACATTCTTCTTCCCAACTTTAGAGAACCCCATTAAGAACACCTACAACATCTGGTATAAAAGGTAAGATGCATTCTCCAAAAACACCTATGAAGGACACCTATTACAGTAAAATCAAACTTTGAGAATGAATGTACGAATAATATGATAACATGTTAGACATGTATCATTTTCGATGTGATGTTCTAGGTTAGAAAAGGGTACAAAACTAAACACGTATCTGTCAGGTCAAATAGATGATGGTTGGACATATGTCTTTTTTTGAAGAGGAGAACAGATGTCTTGAAACGGAATTGCACAAAGATCTTGCTATACAAAGGCATGTATTTGATTTGGCCATATTCATCGATTGTGAACATGTGTATTTGATAGACGTAACCCACTTTGATATGATCATGAATTTGTGCATAAGACTTGCCGGAATATCTGCCTGAATAATAGAGGTGGCAATTTCAACCCATTCCACCAAAAGTAGGCCAATTGGGTTCAATTTCATAACCTTATTAGTTGAAATGGGTTGAGCAAAAATAAAGTAATAGGTCAAATGAGTTAACCCCTTTCTTTGTGTAAAATGAAGTTTGGGTCAAATGGGTTTGAGAATGGGTCAAATGGGTTTAAAAATAGGTCAGATGGTTCCTATTATTGTACCAAAAACTCAATAGTCTAAAAAGTTAGTTTTATTATTAAGTCACCGAATTTACGTTTTCGTCAGAAAATTTACGTTTTCGTCAGTAAATTTACGTTTTCGTCAGAAAATTTACGTTTTCGTCAGAAAATTTACGTTTTCGTCAGTAAATTTACGTTTTCGTCAGTAAATTTACGTATTCGTCAGAAAATTTACGTTTTCGTCAGTAAATTTACGTTTTCGTCAGTAAATTTACGTATTCGTCAGAAAATTTACGTTTTCGTCAGTAAATTTACGTATTCGTCATAAAATTTACGTTTTCGTCAGAAAATTTACGTTTTCGTCAGTAAATTTACGTATTCGTCAGAAAATTTACGTTTTCGTCAGAAAATTTACGTTTTCGTCAATAAATTTACGTTTTCGTCAGAAAATTTACGTTTTCGTCAGTAAATTTACGTTTTCGTCAAAAAATTTACGTTTTCGTCAGTAAATTTACGTTTTCGTCAATAAATTTACGTTTTCGTCAGTATATTTACGTTTTCATCAGTAATTCAAAGTTTTCGTCAGTAAATTTACGGTTTCGTCAGTAAATTTACGTTTTCGTCAGTAAATTTACGTTTTCGTCAGAAATTTACGTTTTCGTCAGAAATTTACGTTTTCGTCAGAAATTTACGTTTTCGTCAAAAATTTACGTTTCGTCAGTAAATTTACGTTTTCGTCAGTAAATGTACGTTCTCGTCAGTATATTTACGTTTTCGTCAGTAGTTTTAAGTTTTCGACTGTAAATTTACGTTTTCGTCAGCAAATGTACGTTTTCGAAGGTAAATTTTCGTTTTTATCAGATAATTTATGTTTTCGTCAGTATATTTCGTCAGTAAATTTACGTAAACGTAAATTTAAAGACGAAAACGTAAATTTTCTGACGAAAACGTAAATGTTTTAACAAAAACGTAAATTTACTGACGAAAACGAAAATTTACTGACGAAAACGTAAATTTACTGACGAAAACGTAAATTTTCTGACAAAAACGTAAATTTTCAGACGAATACGTAGATTTACTGACGAAAACGTAAATTTACTGACGAAAACGTGATGTTTCTGACGAAAACCTAAATTTACTGACGAAAACGTAAATTTTCTGACGAATACGTGAATTTTCTGACGAATACGTGAATTTACTGACGAAAACGTGAATTTTCTGACGAAAACGTAAATTTACTGACGAAAACGTAAATTTACTGACGAAAACGTAAACTTTCTGACGAAAACGAAAATTTACTGACGAAAACGAAATTTTACTGACAAAAACGTAAATTTACTGACGAAAACGTAAATTTACTGACGAAAACGTAAATTTACTGAAGAAAACGTAAAGTTTCTGGCGAAAACGTAAATTTACTAAACGAAAACGTAAATTTTCTGACGAAAACGTGAATTTTCTGACGAATACGTGAATTTACTGACGAAAACGTGAATTTTCTGACGAAACCGTAAATTTTCTGACGAAAACGTAAATTTACTGACGAAAACATAAACTTTCTGACGAAAACGTAAATTTACTGACGAAAAACAATGATAGTGAAATTGAAAAGTTTAAAATGCTGCTTAGTCAGAGTTTTGAAATCAAAGATTTGGGTGAACTAAGGTACTTTCTTGGAATTGAAGTTTTAAAACTTGATAATGGCTTGTGTCTGAACCAAAGAAAGTAATGTATTGAGCTTCTTCATGAGTATGGTTTACTTGGTTGCAAACCTGTATGTACTCCCATGACTGAAAATGACATTTTGGCTCATAAAGAAAGCATTGATGATAAATTTCTATCCAATGTCACCAGTTATCAAAAGATTGTTGGAAAACTTATTTATCCTTGCAATACCAGACCTGATATATCATACTCTGTTCATTGTCTTAGTCAACATATGCATGCTCCTCTTCAGTCTCACTTTGAGGCTGCTCTTAGGGTGCTCAGATATTTAAAAAATGCTCCTGGTGCTGGTTTGACTTATTCTAAGTCTAATTCTAAAACCATAAAAGTGTTTTCTGACTCTGATTAGGCTAAGTGTAAAATGACAAGAAGGTCTGTCTCTGGGTATTGTGTTTTCATATGTAATAACTTGGTATCCTAGAAAAGCAAAAAGCAGGCCAACCTATCCAGATCCTCTGCTGAGGCTGAATATAGGGCAATGGCATCTGCTGTATGTGAAGTTATGTGGCTTAATAAAATTCTGATGGACCTTAATGTTCCCTCTTGCATTCCTGCTTGGTTGTTCTATGACAATAGCTCAGCTATTCAGATTGCAGCTAACCCGTGTTATGCACGAAAAAACTAAGCATTTTGACATTGATGTTCATTTGGTGAGGGAAAAGGTTTCATCTGGTCTTATTAAGACTATGAAGGTCTCTTCTGAGAATCAAGTTGCTGACATTCTTACTAAAGGCCTTGGAAGTCATCAGCATAAAGACTTATGCTCTAGATTATGTTTAAAGAATTTTTTTGGCTTATGTCCTTGAGGAAGGGTGTTGAAAATGTTGTTTGTGTTTATGACAAGTCCATAAGCTTGAGGGACTGTTTGTGTATCTTTTTTTATATCTTTATAGCCGTTAGGCTTTGTTTGGTTTTTTTGTGAATTGTGCAGGGACCAAAGGTGTGCTTTTGGAACTTGGAGTGTTGACTGGAGCGTCTTGTTGACTAGGGTTATTAACCCTTTGTGAGGCGCAGCTACACACACAACTCACACACATAATCTATCTCAACCACAAAACTCTCTCTCAAAAACCCATCTTCACACCTTTCACCCACTCAACTCTTTCACTTATCTTTTAATCCTAAATAGATCCAAACGATCTAAGATGTAGACGTTTGGATCTCATGTAGTTTAGCTGTTTATCTTTCTGTTTTGTTCTTGATGTATGATTTGAGATAGCATCCGTTTGGGGACTATCTATTTGGTTTGTATGTTGAACAACATCCATTTGGGGACTGTTCTTGTTGGTTAATAAAGTTTTTGAGAAAATATCTGGTGTTTTGATTTTATAATTTTAACAATCTACATATCATGCATGCATTTAGTGTCTTTTTTTTACCCACTGTTAATTTTGCATCACTGCATATATAAGAGATAAAAAACTTTAAGTAGCTATTGCTATCATTCCATATCTACATATCCTGGGCATATTGTTAAAACATACATAGATAAAGGATAGTTTATGTAAAATGTTTGTGTAAAGCCTTTGAAAAGTTTTGTGCATTGAAGAGTATTTTATAAATGACTTTTTAAAACATGACATGTATTTAGAAATTGATTGTGAGAGAAAGAAAAAGTCATAAAGGGTAGGAGACGCTGCAGATGCTCTAAGATAGCAGCTTGTGTTTTTCTTAAAAGAATGACCTATCCCTATGTGAAATATCAAATTGGCAACTATTCATTTATAAAGTAACCTCTGTATAATGGCAAGATTCCGTAGCCATTTGTAAGTAAAATATGTATGAGGGTGCGTGTGTCATATGTGTGTTGGCGACCCTCAAGGGGCGTCGTCCTTATAAAATTCAACCCCCACCCACATGTCGTTTTGATGAAAATGCACAACTTGGTCAATAGACCGACCGACTTGTATATAGGTCGCCTGTGGATGTGGGGTGTATATTTGTTTATAAGTGAAGTGGTTCACCCTCATTTACCGTTTATTTCAGTTCTATCTCATCTTACATCTCAATTCATTCAAACTCACCATTCAAACGCAATGGTCACCACAAACTCACTATATATTAAAGTACCTTCTTTATGTAAGATATTATTCACTAAAAACCCTCACATACTCGCAAACCTAATAAAATACAATAAACTCACACTCACCTTACACTCACCAAGTCACTTCTCACCTGACAACTCATATGCGAGTTTGATGATTGGGGTGGGAGTCACTTCTGAGTTAGGCACTATTCTTAGCAGCTTTAGTAGTACAATGATTATTTATTTAATGTATATTTTTGTAACACCCTATTTTGATAAATGGTATGTCACGCGTGATTATGGCGTGTCATCAAAGCATACAATGATAAATGTCTTAAACATTTCATGACCATAAAGGAAATACCGGAAAAAATATCGGTACCCCAAAAGTAAAGCTCATCACACACAAACATAAGTACTGTAAATGAAAAGGACTAAACAATGTCCATGTAAATGAGTAGCAAAATGTATGAATAAATGCATAAAGTAATGAAGGCTAGAAAGCTTCCAATCCATATGCACGTACGCTTAGAGTCTACGAGCGTCCCTAAGTACCTGCCGTTTTGGGAACATGAAAGGAAAACGGTTGAGCATAACGCTCAGTGCACGGATATACAAGCATAGAATGAATAACATAAGCATATACAACATATAGCAGCGGAATTGATTTAGTCATGGAAAACCTGGTATAACTTAGTAAAACTGGTTTTATAGTTTGAAAAGCCTTATGTTTATCTTATGAAACTGTTTAACATGTTAACCATTAGCCAATATAGGTCATGAAATATTAACGTGCATGAATACTTGGAGGGGTGACCTCATCATGCAATTAGAGGGGTTGCCTCTAATTAATATAAGTTGGGTAGGAGGGATCAACTCCTTGTGAAGGATGCAAGGCACACGTCACATTCACTTGAATAATCTGTAAAAACATGTAATCTAGGATGCACCCATACGCCCCACATGATAATATAATAATATGGCCAAAAGCTGAAAGGGACGCCACGAGCTATCACTCCGCCGTGGTGAAGTCATAACACTGGTGCCTCTAGTGTTATGGTTATGGTACCTCCATAACTAGGTGAAACTGGTCATGCATGTATATGGCTTAGGCATTTAATTAAACATATGCAAATCAAAACATATAAAACACATACTGGGAAAACAGTTGGCTGCATACGGGGAATCCTAATAAGGAAAGAATGTCCATACTGAAAGGACGGAGAATCCGTACCTTGTGTCCAGTGAACGAAGAAGACGAACGGAAGAAAATCCTACTTCGATCTCACTAATGCTACATAAATAATATACGTGTATAAGTGTTCTGATTACTGTATATGTAACTGGTTCTATATCATGTCTTAACTTGTTTTATTTGTTCATGTCTTGTTTTACTGATTTTAACGTTATGCTATGTTTATCATGTATTCTGGATATTCTAATTAAGTATTACTTGTAATTCTTGTATTATTATACTTGTTGTGTAATAATGAGTAACTTTCTAAAAATAGCAAGTTTCTTAAAATATAAAGTTTCCAAAAATAGAAAGTTCCCAAAAATAGATTAACCGCTTAAAATAGATAAGTTTCTAATAACAGAAAGTTTCCAAAAATAGAAAGTTTCCAAAAAAAGAAAGTTTCTAAAAATAGATTAACTGCTTAAACTAGATAAGTTTCTAAAAATATAAAGTTTCTATAAATAGATTAGATGCTTAAAATAGATAAGTTTCTAAAATAGAAAGTTTTCATAAATAGATATAAGCTGGATTATTAAGCTAATAGAATAAGCTTAAATTTTACTGATTAATATTCTAAGTCATGTGAATAATAGTATAGTTTATTAATTAATACATGTAATTTAAATAAACTATATGTTATAAGAATTAATTAAATATAACATGATTTAATTAAATTAAAATGTATATAATAATTAGGTTAAAACATGTATTAATATTTATATTAACATAGCCTAAGTCATAGAAATTAATTAATTATATTTCATGTTTTAATAATTAATTAATTATTATAGTCTAAATTTCATGATTAAATACTTAGGTTAAAATCATGTATTATTAATAATAATAATAATAAAGTAAGTCATGTTTTAATTAAATTAATTAAGTACCATGTTAAATGAATTTAATCACTTGTAAAAATAAATAAACTTGTAAAATAAAATAATAAATCAGACATTGTATTATTTTATTAAACACATGTCATGAACCAGACCCGTGTTTTTACCCTGAACCGGACCAAACAAACACCCCCTTAACAGTGGCACCCGGCTCGGCCAGTTGCCCCTGCTTTCGCAATATTGCCACCGACTTAAGCCGGTGGTTCCCTTGGTTCTCGATTTGCCGCTGCCCATGCAAAGTTCCCACCGGCGGTTAGCCGGTGGTTCCCCCTGCCGCGGCTTGAGTTCCCCCTGCTTGGTCAATTTAGCCACCGGCTTGGGCCGGTGGTGCTTGTTTGTTTTAGCCGAGACCCCCAAAAGACCACAAGGCCACCCCGAGTCACGTCGGGGCCCCTTGTTTCACCATGCTGCCGAACCACAAGGACTACACCGAGACTCGAAGGTCTCGGTTGTGGTCACACGTGAGACACTGAGAGCTTTGGCACTCGGTTTGTGTGTGTCGGCCGAACCAAACCACCAAAAACCACCATGTTTATTATCCCCATGATTATCCAACATGTTTTTAATCTTGTTTATTAATTCTCATGATTTCATGTGTTCTAATAAATAAAAGGGTAAAAAGAAAAAGGATAACGGTTTACCAATGCGTGGATCAAACGAGAACACTAACACGAACGACTAACACTTGAACTGAATCACCAAAATCAACAAACACCCTTCCTTGGTGGTGTTATAACCAGCGACCAAAGAGAGAGGAAAAAGGGGCTAGGGTTTTGTAATTTTATAAATCTTCTATAAAAATGAAAATGTGTTTTTCCTTTTTCCTATTTTGTTAAAAACCTCATGGGCTTGGCCCACCCTTTGTCTTGTGTCCGTGGGTATGTGGGGCCCATAAGGGGAAACCCAACGTTTTTCGTGTTCTAAATTATTACGTGTTCTCGTGCTCGTATTTACGTGACTTTATTATTACTTGTTCGTGTTATAATATATACTTATACGTAATCGTAATAATAATTACGTAGTTACATAATAATATGCTCGTGATTATTTACGTTTTTTTTTGTAAAGGTGATTATTTACGTTCATGTTTTCATGTTCGTGATTATAATTATTGTTGGTAATAATTATCGTGCATTAATACGTATAAGATACTTATCGTGTAATAACACGTACGTAATTATTGTAATTAATATTCGTGAAACATATTCATGTTATATAAGGAAAGTTTTAAAGTTGTACGTATGATTTTAAGGGTACTATTCATGGTAAAAGCATGCGGGTTTTACAACTCTTCCCCCCTAAAAAGAATAATTCGTCCCCGAATTATAGATAACATAAACTGGAAAAGAGGAACATACCCGAATTCAAAACTTGAAATGAGGGTAAGAAGTCCGGATAGACTCCTCGGTCTCCCAAGTGGCTTCCCGCTCGGTATGATCCCTCCAAAGGATTTTGACGAATGGAATCGTCTTCCTCCACATGGCTCATTCTTGCATGTCAAGAACTCGTTCGGGTTCCTCTATGAAGGTAAGGTCTTCACGAATCTGTTCCAGTGGATACTGAATCATGTGAAGGGGATGATACTTGTACCCTCTGAGTAAGGACACATGGAAAACATCGTGGACATGAGAAAGCTGTGGAGGTAAAGCTAAACGATAAGATACTTCACCGACTCGCTCAATGACATCAAATGGTCTGATGAATCGCGGACTGAGCTTCCCTTTTATTCCAAAACATCTAACACCACGTGCCGACGATACCTTAAGGAAGACGTGATCTCCTACGTTAAAATGTAAGTCCCTACGATGCTTGTCGGCATAACTCTTTTGACGTGACCGTGCTTCTTGCAATTTCTGCTTAGCTACCGCGACCTTCTCGTTGGTCAACTCTATCATTTCTGGTCCTTCAAGTGTTCGCTCACCAACCTGATCCCAGCAGATTAGGGCGCGACACTTTCTGCCATACAACATCTCAAATGTAGCACACTTAATACTTGCGTGCCAACTGTTGTTGTATGCAAACTCTACCAGACAGATGTAATCTTCCCAACCTCCCGTCCATTCCAACGCACATGACCTCAACATGTCTTCTAATGTCTGAATCGTTCGCTCTGATTGCCCGTCTGTTTGAGGATGAAAAGCCGTGCTAAGCTTAAGTTTTGTACCCCAATCTTTCTATAGACTCCTCCAAAATCGCGAAGTGAAACGAGGATCTCTGTCCGAGATGATGCTGGATGGAGCACCATGAAGTCTCATGATCTCCTTCTTGTACGTATTGGCGAGTTTACTGACCAAATCTTCCTTGCGGATCAGTAAGAAATGAGCTGACTTAGTAAGTCGATCAACGATAACCCAAATCGCATCGTGCCTCCTCTTTGTCTGCGGAAGACCGGTAACAAAATCCATGGTGATTTTGTCTCATTTCCACTCTGGAATGTCTAACGATTGTAGTAAACCACTAGACCGCTAATGCTCGATCTTGACCTGCTGGCAGGTAAGACATTTGGACACGTAAGTCGCAACATCCTGTTTCATACCACTCCACCAAAAGTATTGCTTGATGTCGTGGTACATCTTGGTCGAACCAGGATGAATGGAGAATGGGGAGCTATGAGCTTCAGCTAATAACGCTTCCCTGAGAGTAGGATCATCAGGAACACAAAGTCTAGTGCCCTGCCATAAGATACCATCGTCATCTAACCGAAACTCCGTCTGCTGTTCTAAGTTCTGAATGATCGCCCAAATTTCACCATCATCCTTCTGAGCTTCCTTGATCCTAGAGAGTAACTCAGGTTACACTCTAAGATTAGCCCAGTAACCATGTTGTCCACGTACCAGGATCTCGATGTCTAGTCGCTATAAGTCTCTTATAATTTCCTCCTCAATTTTAATGTCGTTTATCATACCGGACTTCCTACTAAGTGCATCTGCCACTACATTCGCCTTGCCGAAATGATACTGTAGATTAATGTCATAATCCTTCAACAGCTCTAACCATCTCCTCTGTCGCATATTCAGTTCACATTGAGTGAATATGTACTTCAAGCTCTTGTGGTCCGTGAAGATGTCACATGATTCTCCATACAAGTAGTGCCTCCATATTTTCAATGCAAACACGACTGCTGCAAGTTCCAAGTCATGCGTAGGGTAATTTTCCTCATAAGGCTTAAGCTGCCGTGAAGGGTACGCGATCACTTTCCCATGTTGCATGACAACACAGCCAAGTCCCTTCCCCGAAGTATCACTATAGATTTGAAATCCACCTGTATCAGATGGGAGAGTAAGAATCGGTGTAGATACTAACTTCTACTTTAGGTCTTCAAAGCTCTTCTCTCTTTCTTCAGTCCAGACGAATTTCTCCCCTTTCCGCATCAGTTTGGTCAATGGTAGTGCTAAACGGGAAAAGTTCTCTATGAACCTACGGTAGTAACCAGCCAAGCCTAGGAAACTACGAACCTCAGTCGCTGATGTCGGTCTTGGCCACTTGGTAATAGCCTCAACCTTTGCTGGATCCATGGTGATTCCTTCTGCTGATACAATGTGACCTAAGAACGCCACCTTGTCTAACCAGAACTCACACTTGGAGAATTTAGCATACAACTGCTTCTAGTGAAAAATCTGTAACACTGTACGAAGATGGTCTTCGTGTTCCTCCTTGGACTTAGAGAATATCAGGATGTCGTCAATGAAGACAATGACGAACTAGTCCAAAAATTCATGGAAGATTCTGTTCATCAAATCCATGAACACAGCTGGAGCATTAGTAAGGCCAAATGGCATGACTACAAATTCGTAGTGGCCATAGCGTGTACGGAAAGCAATCTTGGCGATGTCCTGCTCTTTAACCCGTAGCTGATGATAACCCGACCTCAGATCAATTTTAGAGAAATGTTTGGCCCCTTGGAGTTGGTCAAACAGATCGTCAATGCATGGTAGAGGATACCTATTCCTGATGGTGATCTTGTTGAGCTCGCGATAATCTATGCAAAGACGCATGCTGTCATCCTTCTTCTTCACGAATAAGACCGATGCGCCCCATGGAGATGCGCTCGGTCAAATGAAGCCTCGTTCCAGAAGTTCTTGCAATTGATCCTTCAACTCCTTCAACTCTATGGGAGCCATGCGATAAGGAGCCTTCGAAATCAGCTCATCTCCTGGGTTGAGCTCGATATCAAACTCCACTTCACGAGCAGGTGGTATGCCCGAAATTTCTTTTGGAAATACGTCTGGAAATTCTGACACTATCGGATGATTCTGAATTGATGGAGATTCATCATCCATGTCATGAACAATAACTAGATATCCCTCGCAACCATGTGACAGTAACGCACGTGCTTGCAGGGTTGATATGATTTGTACAGACCTTCCGGTTACGAACCCGTTGTGAATGTACTCTGGTGCATTAACATCACCGAAGATGACCCGATATGTATGGCAGTCTATGGTAGCATGATGTTTGGATAGCCAGTCCATGCCCAATATCATGTCAAAATCATTCATGTCCAGCGGAAGTGCGTCAACAGGACGAATCTTGTCGTCAAACTCTAGGGAAAGGCTCTTGTACACATGGGTTATGCGTGCAAAGTCTCATAAAGGCGTGGAAATGTTTAGTACATTCTCTAATGGCATAGGGGATATCCTCCTAACATTCTTAGCACAAGCAGTAGAAATGACCGAATGAGTAACACCCGTGTCAAAAAAACACATGCAGCTTGACCGTACATATACAAGATTCTAGTGATGGTACTTGTAGAATTGTTGTCCTGCTCGCGAGAAGTCGTGTAAACGCGTCCACTAGTAGGAGGCGGCCTGGAATCAACATGTCCAGATGTGCCCTCCATTTCGCCCTTGCGGCAGTCCTTCATGCGATGACCAGTAAGGCCACACTTGTAGCATGCGGCACTGTTGCCGCGACATGGCCCTTGGTGCCTACGGTTGCAGGTAGTGCAAAGAGGATGATCATACCCTCCAGCAGGTGCCCTTGTTGGCTGGGAGCCTGTTAAGAACAGTATATATGAGACATGGTAATAGGTACAAAGGACAATGCGGAAAATTCGTAAGATGTAATACCAGTGATAGCTGGACGGTTAGGCTGTGAACTTCTTTGGTTCTGGTCCCTCCCGTTACCATGATTCCTGGTAAAATATTTCTAATGTGTCAGAATTATGAACTATTGCATGTAACATAAGAAAATGAGTAAGTGTAAGGACCTGCTGCTGTTGGTGTTTCCAGCGTTGTTACGGTAATTATCATTACTGCCACGCCTATCCGTAGCAGAACGGTCTCGAGTCTGACCGTTACCCTTGGGCTGAGTAGGCTGTTGTTGAGTAGCCGGCTGAGACCGGTCCCCAGTCTTTTGCCTGAAAGATGCAGTTTAAAGAGAGATATGAATATTGGATAATACTGTATGAATTCGAAATGGTAACCGCTGAATAACGAATAAATACCTCTTCTCGGGTCTCTCTGCTTCCCCGAACTCTTCTCTTTCTTGCAGCATCTTCAGCTTACGTACTGCATCAGCCACTTGTGCTACCGTGTTGAACGTAGCACACACCAAGTTGTTGGCGACCGATGTACAAAGAGCCCACCGAAAGTGGTATGCTTGCTCTTCGGTAGTACCTGCTGCTGCGCCAAGAAAACCAGCCAAACGAAGAAAGCGATGCATGAACTCATTGTTGTTCTCCCCAGCTCTCTTCTGATTCCATGGTACTCCCTGTTCAGCTTGTCTTGCTCAGCCGCGGGAAAGAACTGTCCCATCACTAGCTCCCAGAACTGTGCCCAAGTCAAACCAGCCACCCAATCATCACCTCCCTCAGACTGCTTCAGTGCCTTCCACCATGCTAGCACATCACCTTTGAACCGGTAACAAGCCAACCTCGACTTGAAGACGGGGTCACATTCCATTGCATCAAAGATCTTCTCAATATGAGCCAACCAGCTTTCAGCTTCGCTGGGGCTATCCGTTTTCTCGAAGGATCGAGGGCGTAGCTTGTTGAATCTCTCCAGCCATGTGACCAATGTTATTGGAGGAGGAGGAGGTACTGGGTGTTGTTGCTGATTGTTGGCAGCCCGCACCTCGGCCCTGATTTCGTTCCTCAGCTGAGGAAGCATAGCTTGCATCACAACTTGGACTGCTGCATTGAGTTGTTCTTGCTCGCGTGTGAGAACCATCTGACAGTATAACATAGAATACATGATTAAACTGATCAAAACATAAAATATATACATGAAAAAAATTTATACCAATAAATCATAAGAAAATTTTTATGCAGGAAAACTAGTATATGAATGCATGATGCAATTTTATGAAAACTTTATATGCGCGAGAGTGAACGCCTATGGTCAGTTCACTCAAAACAAAAGCCATGGTGAGGGGACGCCAATGGGTCGGTCCCAAAGTTAAAAGTTTCGATAAAACACATGCGACTAAATAGGGCCAGTCCTGTACCAACCATTACTTAGTCATAAACCCGCGACAATGACATATATATGAATGCATGAAAACCGACTGTCAGTTCTAGGAAGACCATAGTGACTACCCACTAATCACAGGTCGTGTTTTGAGAGCCTACAGGTCGAAGCCTTGGCTCTGATACCATAATTGTAACACCCCATTTTGATAAATGGAATGTCACGCGTGATTATGGCGTGTCATCAAAGCATACAAGGATAAATGTCTTAAACAGTTCATGACCATAAAGGAAATACCGGAAACAAACATCAGTACCCCAAAGTAAAGCTCATCACACACAAACATAAGTACTGTAAATGAAAAGGACTAAACAATGTCCATGGAGATGAGTAGCAAAATGTATGAATAAATGCATAAAGTAATGAAGGCTAGAAAGCTTCCAATCCATATGCACGTACGCTTAGAGTCTACGAGCGTCCCTGAGTACCTACCGTTTTGGGAACATGAAAGGAAAACGGCTGAGCATAACGCTCAGTGCACGGATATACAAGCATATAATGAATAACATAAGCATATACAACATATAGTAGCGGAATTGATTAAGTCCTGGAAAACCTGGTATAACTTAGGAAAACTGGTTTTATAGTTTGAAAAGCCTTATGTTTATCTTATGAAAACTGTTTAACATGTTAACCATTAGCCAATATAGGTCATGAAATATCAACGTGCATGAATACTTGGAGGTGTGACCTCATCATGCAATTAGAGGGGTTGCCTCTAATTAATATAAGTTGGGTAGGAGGGATCAGCTCCTTATGAAGGATGCAAGGCACACACGACATTCACCTGAATAATCTGTAAAAACATGTAATCTAGGATTCACCCATACGCCCCACATGATAATATAATAATATGGCCAAAAGCTGAAAGGACACCACGAGCTATCAGTCCGCCGTGGTGAAGTCATAACACTAGTGCCTCTAGTGTTATGGTTATGGTACCTCCATAACTAGGTGAAACTGGTCATGCATGTATATGGCTTAGGAATTTAATTAAACATAAGCAAATCAAAACATATAAAACACATACTGGGAAAACAGTTGGCTGACGGGGAATCCTAATAAGGAAAGAATGTCCATACTGAAAGGACGGAGAATCCGTACCTTGTGTCCAGTGAACGAAGAAGACGAACGGAAGAAAATCCTACTTCGATCTCACTAATGCTACATAAATAATATACTTGTATAAGTGTACTGATTACTGTATATGTAACGGGTTCTATATCATGTCTTAACTTGTTTTATATGTTCATGTCTTGTTTTACTGATTTTAACGTTATGCTCTGTTTATCATGTATTCTGGATATTCTGATTAAGTATTACTTATAATTCTTGTATTATTATACTTGTTGTGTAATAATAAGTAACTTTCTAAAAATAGCAGGTTTCTTAAAATAGAAAGTTTCCAAAAATAGAAAGTTTCTAAAAATATATTAACTGCTTAAAATATATAAGTTTCTAAAAATAGAAAGTTTCCATAAATAGATTAGCTGCTTAAAATAGATAAGTTTCTAAAATAGAAAGTTTCCATAAATAGATATAAGCTGGATTATTAAGCTAATAGAATAAGCTTAAGTTTTACTGATTAATATTCTAAGTCATGTGAATAATAGTATAGTTTATTAATTAATACATGTAAATTAAATAAACTATATGTTATAAGATTTAATTAAATATAACATGATTTAATTAAATTAAAGTGTATATAATACTTAGGTTAAAACATGTATTAATATTTATATTAACATAGCCTAAGTCATGGAAATTAATTAATTATATGTCATGTTTTAATAATTAATTAATTACTATAGTCTAAATTTCATGATTAAATATAGGGATGAGCTCGGGACCAATCCCGTCCCGATTTAGTGCTCCCGATTTTTTTCCGATCTAAAAAGTTATGTACCGATCCCGTACCGAATGGGATTCGGGTATCGGTACCGGTACCGGGAAATCGGGATTGTCCCGTTTTTTTTCGGAAATTTCCCGATTTGGTACCGATCCCGTACCGAATTATTGGTCCCGAATTTTTTTTCACCTTATTTTGTAGTCCCGATCTCGTACCGAACGGGATTCGAGTACCGGGAACCGGTACGGTTCCGGGAACGGTTCATGTTCGGATTCAGGATTCGGGTCAAAATGCTCATCCCTAATTAAATACTTAGGTTAAAATCTTGTATTATTAATAATAATAAACGTAAGTCATGTTTTAATTAAATTAATTAAGTACCATGTTAAATTAATTCAATCACTTGTAAAAATAAATAAACTTGTAAAATAAAATAATAAATCGGACCTTGTATTATTTTATTAAAAACATGTCATGAACCGGACCCTTGTGTTTACCCTTGAACCGGACCAAACAAACACCCCCTTAACAGTGGCACCCGGCTCGGCCGGTTGCCCCTGCTTTTGTAATATTGCCACCGGCTTAAGCCGGTGGTTCCCTTGGTTATCGGCTAGCCGCTGCCCATGCAAAGTTCCCACCGGCGGTTAGCCGGTGGTTCCCACTGCCGCGGCTTGAGTTCCCCCTGCTTGGTCAATTTAGCCACTGGCTTGGGCCGGTGGTGCTTGTTTGTTTTAGCCGAGACCCCCAAAAGACCACAAGGCCACCCCGACTCACGTCGGGGTCCCTTGTTTCACCCTGCTGCCGAACCACAAAGACTACACCGAGACCCGAAGGTCTCGGCTGTGGTCACACGTGAGACACCGAGAGCTTCGGCTCTCGGTTTGTGTGTGTTGGCCGAACCAAACCATCCAAAACCACCATGTTTATTATCCCCATGATTATCCAACATGTTTTTAATCTTGTTTATTAATTCTCATGATTTCATGTAATCTAATAGATAAAAGGGTAAAAAGAAAAAGGATAACGGATTACCAATGCGTGGATCAAACGAGAACACTAACGCGAACGACTAACACTTGAATTGAATCACCAAAATCAACAAACACCCTTCCTTGGTGGTGTTATAACCGGCGGCCAAAGGGTGAGGAAAAAGGGGCTAGGGTTTTGTAATTTTATAAATCTTCTGTAAAAATGAAAATGTGTTTTTCCCTTTTCCTATTTTGTTAAAAATATCATGGGCTTGGCCCACCCTTTGTCTTGTGTCCGCGGGTATGTGGGGCCTACAAGGGGAGACCCAATGTTCTTCGTGTTCTAAATTATTACGTGTTCTCGTGCTCGTATTTACGTGACTTTATTATTACTTGTTCATGTTATAATATATACTTATACGTAATCGTAATAATAATTACTTAGTTACATAATAATATGCTCGTGATTGTTTACGTTCATGTTTTCATGTTCGTAATTATAATTATTGTTGGTAATAATTATCGTGCATTAATACGTATAAGATACTTATCGTTTAATAACACGTGCGTAATTCTTGTAATTAATATTCGTGAAACATATTCATGTTATATAAGGAAAGTTTTAAACTTGTACGTACGATTTTAAGGGTACTATTCATGGTAAAAGCATGCGGATTTTACAATTTTGGTTTGGTTAACACACATCAAGACTTTTAGGGCATTGGTTAATTAGTATTAACACGACTAAAACATCCAATTTCGACCAATAACATGTAGTAGCGTTAATTGAATTAAAAAAATACGTTAATCATCTTTGATTTCTTATCTAGTGAACAAAATATTGCTTAATTTAGGCTACCAGGAGTGGTGTGGGTTTTGTGTATGGGTTAAAAAAACAAAGCGTAGGTTGCCACCGGCCCACCCCACCTAGAAAAAAGCCAAGTGTGGGTTTTGAGATGGGAGGAGTGAATGGCGAGTTTTCACCTAGTGTAAGTTTGCTTGTGTGTTTTATTTATTTATTTAATAACGTTGTGAGTGTGAGTGAGTATTAGGTAGTTTGGGTCTTTAAGGTTGAAATATGAGTTTTGTATGGGAAGAGAGAAAGTTAATATAACACAACCATTCACTTTAGCGTATATTGTATAAACTAACCCCATCATGTGTTAAACTAGTACAATATTTGACAACAATGGGTGTCCCTCAAAAGTAAAATATATTTAACTAGTTTTATAATTTTAATAGTACGCTAACTAGAAACTTCTTAACACAAGTCATTTAAACCAGTGCGATGCATACACGTTGTTACTAATTTTCATTACGTAATGTTAGTATGAATTGTTGAAGTGTAAGTATGATGGTGCATCTAATTGAAACGTGTCACACATAATGTTTAAGTTGAGTTAAACAATGTTAAACACATATGACACTTTCAAAATAAGTTAAAATGCATGAATTTTTCATCAAGTAACACATAAACCGATTAGTTGTTTTTCTTGCTACAAATAAAAGTAATAGCATAACGTTTAAGCTCGTTTGGTCCCAAAAACTTTTTATTCGTAACGCTAGTTATCTCCTTCGTTACATTGGTTACGTCGATGTTTTGTGGAAGGATATAAGAGTCTTTTCATTATAAATTTGTATTGCGTCGTTGGTTCTTATAGACTGTTTATTTCAACAGTGTCATTTACTTGCAATTTTTTGTTGTTATCATGTTGCACGACTGGTCCGAGGGAATTTTTGCGGCCCTTTTTCTTACTAGAAAAATATCAATATTGGTGTTTAAGTTCTCATTAATTTGCTTATTTTTTGTTTTATGTTAATTTATTAAAAATGATGATGGGAGTTTTGAGAACTCAAACTATAGAAGCTAATTGGAATGAAATACAACACAAAGACAAATCATAAGGTAATGACATTGCCATAACCTTACATCTCGTGCTCGTTTCACCTCTTGGAAACTAAAAAACACACTAGTAAATCCAATAAAGGAAATATAATCAAATCAAATCAATGGCCGCATCATCATCGTATTCCTCTAAACGTAAATTGACGGAGCTACTGAACAAAGAAGTTGAGCAAGATGTCGTGATGAAGAAAAAGTTGAGGAGAATGTGTTTGGAACTCAGTGACATTCATAAAAATAGGGCTAAAGAGATCAAGGATCTTGAGAAGATAACCGAATACCGTTTTGTCGACGGAGCCGTCAAGATATTAAAAAGGATTCAACAGCAACCAACTGGCTTAGCTCAGTTGGCCACCAAGGTTCCACTAAGTGGTATTTTTGGGGGAGGATTCCTGGGGGTCTTGAGTTCAAGACCTGCCAAGCCATTCAAGCGAAGCGGATAAGGAGTCTAACATAACTAGGCGAGGGTTCGAAGAAGACATTCTTCCGCTTGGATGTCATTGCACGACTCTACCAACTAACCACTAACATTTGCCGTTCTAAAAAAAAAAGGATTCAACAGCGTGATTGGGAGAGGATTATGTGTTTTCATATCATGATCAATGAATTTGACCTATGTAGCGAAAGAAATCCCAATGATTAGGTTGGCAAAAATGATCTATCAGAGAATCAAACATATAAAATGTATATGATCATCTAATCACTTACTTTGTAACCATCTTGAATAAATTTAAGAACAATGTTATTGATTCAAGTTGATGATTAGGTTGGTAAAAAAGTTTTATTATAAATTCAAGTGTTCGTCACACACTTTAACAATAAAACTTTTTTTTATTCATGTTTGGGATTTCTTTCGCTACATAAAGACAAAAAAAAAATGAAACACCAAACTTGTCGTAAACGACTACACAAACTATACATAATTCCATGCATGAAATAAAAAAATTCTTTATTCTTTATACGTAGGCCGGATTCATTGATCATGATATGGAGAAGCATAATCCTCTCCCAATCACGTCGTTGAACCCTTTTTAAGATCCTATCGGTTCTGTCGGCAAAACCATATCCGGTTCTCTTCTCAAGATCCTCGATCTCTTTACCTCTATTCTTATGAACGCCTGTGAGTTCCAAAAACACTCTCCTCAACTTTTTCTTCATCACAACATTTTGCTTAACTTCTTGGTTCAGTAGCCCCGTCAATTTATGTTTAGTGGAAGATGAAGATGATGTGGACACTGATTTAATTTGATTAGATTTTATTAGATTTACTAGTTTTTTTTTTTTTTTTGAGTTTCCAAGAAATGAAACGAACAAGCTAAGAGATGTCTTTCGCTACATAAAGACATAACAAAAAAAATGAAACAACCAGCTTAAATAGAGTAGATTGTGAAATATGTATAGTTAAATTACCCCTTAATACAATAAGGGGAATGTCAAAATACTCCCATTAAAAAACAATATAAAGTATGTGAGGAGAGAAAATTATGTTTTCTTATATGCTTTCTTCTCTGTTCATTGGTATGGCCTCTTCAATCACACCTACATGTCAACCGTGTATTGCTTTGAAAACATGTTTATTGGTATGGTTGTTTGGCAGATCCACAACCTTTAGTTGGGTTCTTCACACTCTTATGCCCTCATTTATTCACACACACTCCCAATAAAAAAATTAGGGTGGGAGATCTAGATCTTTCTTGATCTAACTTTACCAAAAAAAAATACTTTTTGATTCATCAAATCCATAGATCAGTTTGCGGTGATTGGAGGAAGAGGAGTAATAAATTATAATTAGTACGTGTTTTGTTTATAGTATGTGACCGATTTTTTATAAAACTTTTAATTTATAAAACTTTTTTATAAATTAGAATTAGAATTAGAGATCTCATCCTTTTTTTTATCTGTGTTTAATACTTTAATTTCAGATCAGGGTTATTGCTTTATTTACTTTTGCAATTTTATCTTTCTATTGCATGCATCTAATTTTGATGTAACCCCCTTTGCAGGTTTGCCAACCCTATGCTTTCTATGGTTGCCGTGGTGGTGCCAATTTTGACTTTTTATTGTGTTCGAAAAGTCGATAGGTGGTTTAATCTTATTTAAGCCTATTAAGTTTGTTTTTATATATATGAAGAATTAGGGGTGTTTATATATCTCTAGATCTTTAAGTTTTGTAAATTAATAGTTTAGCACTATTATGCGTTTTGTTTTATAAGATGCTAGTGGGCGATTTTTTGTTTGTTTGTGTGTTTGTAGGAAAGCAGTAAAAAGGAATGGAACAAGGTTGGAAGAAATATCAGGAAGGTAAAATCCAGTCTAATCTTTGCACCTTTTTTAAAATAACTTAAACACGTCTAATAAAGGCTACCGGTTTTTGAATTTTCATTTTGAAAGTGATTCTATGATATAGAAAACTGAAATTTAGGTTATTAGCTTTAACATAAGTCGTTGTGGGGGGTTAGTGGCTTAGTGCCTAGGTGTGCTTCTGTTTTCTGTTTGCGATTGGTATAATCAGAAAATGAGTAGTACTTAAGGATTTTACATGTGAAATGAGTTGGAAATTATTAGATAATCAAAATCACTTTTGTTTTACCTACTTCTATACTATTGTTTGACCCTTAACTTGATAAAAACTCTTAAGACACCATGTTGAACACCCCACTAAGATTCTTTGACTATAGAACCACGTTTCAAGGATACAAACACATAATATGTGGATAAAGGATCTCTAAAATTTAGGATGTAGTATGTGTTTGTTATAACAACTGAGAATTTATCGTGTGTAAATAAAATTATCATTTGGAAAAGGACACTGATTTTAAAGAGGAATATACCGAGGATTTCTAATAAACATGGCTTGTCTCATTCAATAATGAACGGGTCCATTTTTGTGACAGTTTAAGTCGAATGGGTAAAAAAATTTTGTTAAAGGGCAGTGGTTCAAATGGGTTGAAGATCACCCTAAGTGTATATTTAGTAATACATGCTACGAAAATTCGAACTATCAATGGAGTATCCTACTGCAAAAACGCAGCCACTGTAATGAAAATGAGAATCATGCCTTTTGATCAACTCGATTTTGCCTCATAGTCATCCCTTTATATCGTATTAGACTGCCCTGATGTGTTATTGCTTTCCTTTGAACTCCAGGTAAAAGGCAGAAAATAAAACAGTGAAAGATCATATAATGAGACTACATTCTTTGGTTTTTATCCGTAAGAATTGCTGGAAAACAAGCAAGCAGTAACAATGATAGGCAAAAAATGAGGGATGTGATAAAATGAATACTTAATGTCAATTTGCATATCTGCTGCTATGCTTAGAATTATTAACGACTCTTTTATATGGATACTTTTTTGCAGCTTGGTATAAAACAGGAATGATTTGATAAACAATTTCAAAGAATCCTCCCACACCCTCATTATATTTACACCTCACCCTACCTCTAATTGATCTCTGAAAGTCTATGTTACGCATCAAGTCGCCGACGTTTGTTTGGATTTTTCGGCAAACCTCTGCCCGCAGTAGTAAGTCTAATTATATTTTCTTTATAGTGTTTAATGAATTGTTGTTTATTCATTTGATGAATTGGAGTTATAATTCTTGATTTTATGTAGGTTGCTCATACTGAATAAATACCCAATTATCTTAAGATTTTTTCTTCAGGTATATAAAATTATTGCTAAGTTAAGTTGCTTATTGGTTAAGAAATTAACTCTTTACTAAAACTACAATTAGTTTGAAATAAAAGTGTTAAAATTTTTATTCATATTATTTTTTGTTTCTTAATTGTTATTTTATGTTATTCTAGGCTGTGAGAGGATATGGAAATTTGCTTTTCTGTTAAAAAGGAATGTACTAAATTCGTGACCAAATTTTGAAGAACATTCCCAAAAGCTGGAGAATTTATGAAACGTAGGTTAGTTGTCATGCTCATTGTTGTCCCATAAATTTGTGATTATTAAACAAGAAAGAAAGGTAGATAAAAGAGACGAAGTAGATGAATTCTAGAGAGAGAAATTAGAGAGAGAAAAGAGAGAGAAGAGTGTGAAACTTTTAGAAGATTAGATTAAGAAATAACGATAATCAACACCCTTCCTAACATGCTAGGAAGGGTATTTATAGCCAATCCTACATGTGGCTTAATGGGCTATAGTTTGATTAGGCCGGGCTTGAATAAAATGCTTAGTACCTTGAAGGAGGCCTTTTAAGCTAGCCATCAAGCCCGTAATGTCACGACTATTTTAACTAACTATTACAACGTTCTAATAAATGTTACAATATAAACCTATGACCGAACATTCTTGTTTGACTCAATAATTTGAGGCTAACAATCTCCCCCAATGTGAGGTCATTCTTCTTCGATATTTGTAGATCAATGGAGATTACGAATTTCGTCATAAATGAGTCTTGAACGTGTAATAGTAGTCTTGTTCCTTCATGTTGTGATCTTTGAGCCTTTGTCGTTGTCTTTCGACTTTGTCTTTTATCTTGAGATCTTCAAATTATCCTTGACTTGTCTTTGCCATCTTGCGATCTTGTGTCTTTATCCACATGCTCATACTTCGCACCATCTTGAAAGTTTGCTAACAATCTCCTTTGAATAGAGGTCATTCCTCTACATTAATTGTTAAGGAAGATTTTGATCGTCAGAGTTGCGGAAGTCTTTATCTTTCTTGATTGTTGAATGTCTTTGGGCATGAGTATGTGGTTTTGAATCTCTGACTTTGTTGAGTACACCGTAACATCACCTTCTTGAGACAAAACATAGACACGGACTGAATGGCTTTGACATTCGTCCTAAATCGGTAGCGTTTTACCTCCGGTCGGTGAAGACCGTTACACGATATTAAATATCGTACCTGTGATTAGGTAGATTCAATTAAGAATCTCCTTGACAGGGTTTCGCGATTGTACTAGCCGTTCTCTTTACTCGACCGTCTCAAAGCAAGACTGCGAACGTAAAGAGTGAATCAATTGGATAGATATCCGCTTGATTAAAGTCGTCAATTCAAATTCCTGGAACAAGTGTGATTCTTAAAGAATCTTACCATTGTTGCTTTCTAGTTGACACAAGCTTGATTCATAAGAATCTCACAAGTCACATACCGTAGCGCTGTTTGATGTTGACGCTAGAAGGATTTCCATTCGTCACTGTTAATATTAATGAATATCACTCTGAATGTTCTGTCAAGACCATAAAGATATTGCGTAGAAACCTGAAACGAGTTTGAATCAATTCAGAATCAAACCACTGTTGCTTTTCAGTTTTACATATTTTCAATTCATAAAGAATCTTACACATGACCTACCGCAATGCTGTTTGTTGTTAACACTAGAAGGATTTCCACTCATCATTGTGAATGCTAATTAGTATCACTCTGAGTGTTCTAGCAATATCACAAGGATATAGCGTAGGGCTCTCTTGATCTTCCTCCGTGTGTCCTAACGAGATTTGATTGATCTCTTGGCTCTAGACTCGATTTGTGCACTACTAATAAAACAAACTTCTTTTAAGAGAAGCCTGATTTAGCTGGGGAGGGGTTGTGCATTACATCACTGGGTCCATGATGCGTTGTCTTCATGATGTATTGACCCGGTTTCTGCCTAAGTTGTATGGAGGGCTTCTTTCTTTACACCCTTTACCTTACATTTCTTTTTCATTCTTCAACCCCTTCAATGCTTACCAAGACATCATTAATAGCACCTTGTTCTGATTGTTCTAGTGCTATCATCAGTACTTATTCGGCATTCCGCTACGTTCACATTCTAC
The DNA here is from genome assembly GCA_025667525.1 of Glebionis coronaria. NCBI lineage: Eukaryota > Viridiplantae > Streptophyta > Magnoliopsida > Asterales > Asteraceae > Glebionis > Glebionis coronaria. The sequence continues at coordinate 84,755,238 of CM046879.1, read as the reverse complement.
TTCATCTTTCCTAAGGACTTCTAATAATCTATTATATTATCCTTGGGAAGATCCCTCCGGTTCTGGTTGGATCATAGAACTTAAACCTAACCACCCTTTTGACACCAATAACGCCGTGAATTAAATTCGATCGTAACCATGAGTGCTTGAGTCTTCAGATCATATTTTAATCACATTTTCTCCCCTATCTCTAATATATAAAATCGTTTGATATTAGAGATACCAAATTTGATTAAACTATATATTGTGTAGAAGAGTCTTGAAAAACTTTCGGGAGAAAAATGTGTCAAACTTAGCATGAATTTGGAACACTCCCCCTCAAAAATTGATCCAATGGAATTGTCATTACGAGGATATGATCCACATTAAACTTTTGAGGATAGGAGTTGTTGAACACACAATTTTTGAAAGATTTTGAATACCATTGAGAAATTCTTGAAAAATTTGTGTTCAACGCTTTTTGAAAAATCAATTCTTTTTAGCGAAAAGGTTTTTCTAAAGCATAAACATGAGTTCATAGACTTTGAATGTCTTGACGAATCCACTCAAGTGTAAGAAGATTTAACTTCTTTTGCTAAGAGTAAGGGCACGAAAGCGTACACTCCCCCGTGAATTTAGATCCGAGTTACAATCTGAAAGTGATTACAAGCCATTGTGTTGAGCTCAAAACATTGAATGTTTTGTGACAAGCTCAACCCGAGATAGATTGCTCTACCCGTTGTTGGAAATATTGTCTAAAAGAGACAATTTATGTTATAAAAGATAGAAATGACATGTTTTGAAAAATATTTACAACTTTCATTCGAGCTTTATGTACACACCCATGTCATTATTGAGCGACATTTCTAGGCACGTCCATATTATCGATACTGAAAGACATGTCGAGAAGAATATTTTTAGATTATCAAAGATTTTTTAATTTTGTATTTTGCTTTTTCATTAATATTTACAAGTAGATGTTTGATAAATGAATCAAGCAGGCTTCTTTGTCAGAACCTCTAGTTCTGCTGGAGTCAAACATCTCATACTAATTTTCCTAACAAGATACGCAAACCTCTCTTTCAAAAGAGCTTTTGTAAACAAGTCAACTAATTGGTAATCAGTTCCAACAAAGTATAATTCAACAATACCCTTTTCAACCTGTTCCTTAATGAAGTGATATCTGACATCAATGTGCTTCGTGCGAGAATGCTGTACCGGATTGCAGGAGATGGCTATGGAAGACTTTAAGTCACAATACATAGGTACTTTATCAAAGTGGAAGCCATAATCCGTGTGTTGTGTTCTCATCCAAAGAACTTGAGCACAACACGCAGATAGAGACACATACTCCGCTTCGGCTGATGACAATGATGTGCAATCCTGCTTCTTGGAAGACCATCCCACAAGCTTATCTTGACCTAGAAATTGTGCACCACCAGAAGTACTTTTTCGTGTATCAAGACACCCTGCATGATCAGAATCTGAATAGGCCGTTAGAAAGAAACCGGTTTCCCTCGGATACCAGAGTCCCATGTGAATGGTATTCTTAAGGTACCGAAAGATCCGTTTAACCTCCTTGAGGTGCTTTTCAGTGGGTCGTGCTTGATATCGTATACCATAACACGTAGCATGTGATATATCTGGTCGGCTTGCTGTTAAGTACATGAGGGAGCCGATCATGGAACGATATCTCGTTTGATCTATGGCATCTCCCTCCAAATCAGCATCTAGGGATGTGGTTGATAATGGTGTCCCAACTGGGTCACATGAGGTCATACCATGCTTTTTGATTATCTCTTGACAATAATTAGCTTGGTTTATAAAGATACCACTTGGGGATTGGTGAACTTGAATTCCTAGAAAGAATTTTAGTTCGCCCATCATTGACATTTCAAATTTGTTGTGCATTACTTTTTCAAACCATTTTGAAAGTTTTGGGTTTGTAGCCCCGAAAATAATGTCATCAACATAAATCTGCACAAGCAAAAAGTCATCCCCATATTTATAAGTGAACAAAGTTAGATCAATGGAACCTTTTGAGAAACCTTTGGATACCAGGAATTTCGAGAGCTCGTCGCACCACGCCCTTGGAGCTTGCTTGAGTTCATAAAGTGCTTTGTGGAGACGATACATAATACACGGCTTTTTACACCAAGTATAAAATCTTTATCGTCCGATCTCTTCGAATTGATTTCCAGTCTAAAGTGCGACTCAATTGTCTTTTGGTGAACAAGAGGGTGATTTGGTTTTGATTATCTAATTTTAAACTAAATTGCAAAGAGACAATTGAAATTGTCGTTGAGTAAAATGGAAGTTTTAAAAAGTTAAACTAGAAAATTATTTAAAAGAAACACTTAAAACATAAAACTTTGTAAGACTTTTAAACTTAACAAACTTAATTAATCGAAATATAACAAGTCCTTTCTATCGGAATGCACCAAAGTTTAAACCATCGGAATGCAACTAAAACAAGTGATCGGAATAATCCATGTGCAGGTCCATCAGAATGCTAAGCTGAATACCCATCGGAATACAAAATCAATAATGTCGCAATATGGCCTTATCGGAATGTCCCATATCGGAATGATTCAGATCGGAATAATCCAATCCAAAACCTCTGTCGCAATGTTGTTCTATCGGAATATAGCAAACAAACTTTGGGCAGCGTTTCGACTTAAGGTAACCTTAAATCACGTCGGAATATGCGATCGCAATAAGCGATCGCAATCCAGATCGGAATAAGGGGAAAATATCAAATGATCGTAAAGTAAAACCCTAATGGGTTATTGCGATCAAAATAAGTAATCCGTCGGAATGTTGAACTCCCCAAGATTGCGATGAAGGCAACACTTAATCCGAAATTGGTGGTAAGCTTAAAACTCAATAAGCACATACAATAAGCTTCCTTATCCGAAACTTAAACAATTCAAAAAGCTTGAATTTGACAACTTTTTAAACATAAAAGATAATAAACTTTATGAAAGGAACTTTAAAATGACTAAAACCTTTGAAAAATCCGAAAACCAATAAGCTAAAACTTGAAATAAGCCAATAAGCATAAAGGGCTTATAGCTTATACGTGAGTGAGCTTATGTAGGAACAAAGGAAATGAACTTTCTAACCATACAACCTCAAATTCAATCACGGATCATGAAGGATTCGGATCAAAAGTAAGGTTTCGGATCAAGAAATAAGCAAAATTAAAGAAATGTAGAAGGAGATTAAAGAACACAAAGCTTAAACTTAAACTTTTGATTAAAGAAAATCAAATACAAAGATTAATGAAAGCTTAAAAGAAAGGAAAGATGAAAAACTTAGTGAGAGAAAGTTTAGAACTTTCTCTCTCTAAAAACTAGAAATGAAAAATTAAAAGTGCAACTAGCTAACCACCCTCCTAATGTGATTAGGAGGGTATTTATAGGCTAAGTGGGAAGTGCATGTGTGGTGTGCTTCCTTCTTTCTTTTCTTCTCGACTCGATTTAACTCTTTGTCTTTTCTCGACGTCGTCTCGGGATTTGAACTTGTCTTAATAATTTTTCTTCTTTAATTTAGACTTGAGTTCTTTGACTTCATTAAACTTCCGTCTTTAGACTTTTTATTCGATAAATCTTCAGAATAGGTCTTGGACATCCGTTCTTTAAGCACTCTTGATCTCTTGACTTCGTCTTTTCTCGTTTTCTTCGATAAAAGCCCGTGAAAGCCCGTGTTTTCTTCCCTTTTCATCTTTTGGTCCTAAAACACAATAAAAACACAAACCACGCATAATTCCGACTTTTACGACATAAAATACACGTTTTAGTCTTGTTATTATTTGAAATAAGTGGTAAAAGGATAAGTGTTTTCACACTTATTAAATCCCCTACACTTGACCATTGCAATGCCCTCATGCAATGCATAAATTTTAAAGCACGGTTTACATTCTTCATCATAAATAACCCACCTTGGCCTTTATTAAATACTAACCATTTAAGGAAAATAAGAAGATAGAAAACAAGTAAAAAAATCAAAGACTTACATTGGTTTTAGGCGGCCATGAACGTTTTTCATCCTCAAGTTTCACGTTCCCCATACCAAGCTTAACAACGAGATCATTGTTATTATAAGTTAGCAAACTAACACGAATTCATGTGGGCCAATTATTCACTTAGAATCCCTTATTCCTAGGTGTATCTCTTATATTTTATTTTTGTCTTGAATGATCAAGAGGATGCATTGTTTGACTTATTTTGATAGTTATTTAGGGTGAAAATAAAGTGGACGATTTAATCAATAGTTAGCTAAAGGACAAAATCTTTTAAAACTGCTTCTCGGGACCTCATAAAGTTCATATCGTGGCATAACTCGCTTCGCGATTTGAGACCTTTCTCGGACCGATATTTGGCAGCGACTTCATACTTCAAATCTTTGAGAGACGTTCTTGAAATTATGGTCTTCTCTTCATAATAGGAATTTCTTCACTTGAAGTTTTTGAGAGATTCTTCATACTTGGACCACGACTTCTTCATTTTTCTCCAATCTTTATTTTGGACTTTGATATACAACGATCCGCCTCCTTTTAGGACTTGGATCTATTTATCCTCATACCTTGCTAGGGTCTTTTCGGATAGACTTCTCCATGATCTTTAGGGGAGTATTTGCTTTTCGTCGTGTGTCTCGATCATTCATATTGATTTTCGATAAATGATTCTTCACATCACTTTTGGATCTTTAGCAACAAAATGTAGCCCTCATGCCTTGTTAGGGCCTTTTCGGACTCGCCAATCTTCGCATCCCGCTTCAATAAGTTATGCCTTGGCTATGAACTCTAATTAATACCGAGCAACTTTTAAATGATCTTGGGCTAGATGCTAAGTAACTTTTCATATCGTACAACCTTATTTATTGCAGATAAATTTATTAACAAGCGATGGGAGAATAGGCTCATAATTAACTCACATAAATTCACGAAAGAATCCCAAACTTATAATTGACTCTATCATCTCCCGTTCTCCACAATTTAAAATCTCAAGGAATGGGACTCGTGGATGCTTAGCCAATTAAATCAAAGTTTTGGGTTTTCGAGTCATCTATAGGATCTTGCAAATTCTTAGAATTTTTCAAGTTTTGAAATCGCATTTTAAAGTTCCCTTGATAAACAACTTTCTAGGATCAACTATAGGAACTTGCGAAAAGTTCTTGTTCTTAACCCGTGAGAGTTAAGACTTTCGCGTTTTAAAGTTCCCTGTATAAAAGCCTAGCAAAACTTGACTTAAACACGTTAAGGGTACTAGCTAGAGTAAACTTAGATAAGTAAACTCGGGTTGAGTCCAAATATTCACGACTTTGAAAAATTTAAAACCACTTTATTAAACTTTATTTAAGCAAGGAAAGAAAATAAACATAACAAAGGAAAATACAACTATACAACTAGGCCAAAATAGATTAAAAATTTTGAAAAACGTCAAAAAATCAAATTTTCCGGTTAAAATGAGGGCAAATTCATGGAAAAGACCACTTACTTCGATAGAAGTCCCCCCTACACTTGATATAAACATTGTCCTCAATGTTTAAGCATGTGGGAGTAAACTCCCCTACACTTATGACATTGTGCACTTTGTTTAAATCTTGCTAAGGAAAGGACAACTATAGTGATTTCAATGTGAACATATAAGATATGAAATATTGAATCACGAGAGTTTAGGATAGAACCGGGAAGATGGGAACACGGGATCACGGTTCGTCAAATGTCATCAAGAGTGGATCTTTGAAGCTTTAATCCTTGCACAGCACAAGAAACAAGACAACCAACACATACGGGGCTCCCCCTACACTTATTATGAAAACGGTAAAGGATAGATCACGGGTTGCCTCCCGAGAAGCGCTTGTTTTTGATAACCTAGTCACGAGCCTGACTCGACCCAAAACTAGTTCATGGGAAACGTGGTGAGGGGTGGAATCATCTCATGCGAGATGTCCTCACCAAAGTACAGCTTCAAACGCTGGCCATTCACCTTGAAATTGGGCCCATTTGGCTGAGAAAGATCAATGGTGCCATAGGGAAAGACTTTGGCGACAGTAAATGGACCAGACCAGCGGCTCTCAACTTGCCCGAGAAGATCTTCAACCGAGAGTTAAAAAGTAAGATTTGATCACCAACGTGGAACTCTCGGTTCTTGATTTTTGCGTCATGGATGATCTTGGTCTTCTCTTTGTATATCAGTGAGTTCTCGTAAGCTTCATTCCTCAGTTCATTGAGCTCGTTGAGTTGAATCTTGCGAAGATCACCGGCTTTGTTGATGTCGAAGTTAGCCCACTTCAAGGCCCAGTACGCCTTATGTTTCAGCTCGATGGGGAGGTGGCATGCTTTCCCGTACACAAGACGATAAGGTGTACAACCAATCGGGGTCTTATAAGCTGTACGGAAAGCCCACAGAGCATCATCTAACTTATCGGCCCACGTGGTACGATGCTCTCCCACAATTCGTTCTAGAATTCGCTTCAATCCACGGTTGGAAATCTCGGCTTGCCCATTGGTTTGGGAATGATAGGCGGTGGAAAGACGATGATTAACACCATACTTAGCCATGACTCTTGCAAATTGATCATTGCAAAAATGAGTCCCGCGGTCACTGATTATTGCACGAGGAACACCGAATCGAGCAAACAGCTGCTTCAAAAAGTTCACAACCACCCTCGCATCGTTCGTTGGGAGAGCCTTAGCTTCAACCCATTTAGAAACGTAGTCAACGGCTACGAGGATCTACTTGTTCCCTTTGGATGATGGAAATGGCCCCATAAAGTCGATGCCCCATACGTAAAAGATTTCACATTCTTGTATGAAATTTTGAGGCATCTCATCTTTATGTGTGATCTTGCCTTGTCTTTGGCAAGCATCACAATGCTTAACCATTGCGTGAGCGTCACGATAAATGGTGGGCCAATAGAATCCTGAGTCAAACACTTTCTTAGCGGTGTAGTTGGGACCAAAGTGACCACCGGTGGGTCCTTTATGGCAAGCATCAAGGATTTGCAAAGCTGTTGGTCCATCAACACATCGACGAATGATCAGATCAGCACATTGTTTGAATAGATAAGGGTCATCCCAGAAGTAAGTCTTAACATCTTTAAAGAACTTCTTCTTTTCTTAGGATGTTAACCCTTTGATGAGAATACCACCCGCTAAGTAGTTTGCAATGTCCGTAAACCACGGGGTGTCATCAAGATTGGCACTAATAGACATTAAGGTCTCAAGGGGAAAAGAGTCATTGATCTCTTTGTTCGGATGATCCCCTTGATATGGATCCTCAAGTCCACTTAGATGATCCGCTGCGAGGTTTTCGGCTCCCTTTTTGTCACGAATTTCAATGTTGAATTCTTAAAGGAGCAAAACCCAACGAAGAATTCTTGGCTTAGAATCTTGCTTAGTCAACAAGTACTTCAACGCGGAAAGGTCGGTATACACGATGGTGGTGGAAAAGACAAGATAGGGGCGAAATTTTTCAAAAGCATACACTACAGCTAAAAGCTCTTTTTCGGTAGTGGTATAATGCAATTGAGCCCCCGTCATTGTCTTGCTAGCATAATGGATTGGTTGGAAGTGTTTGTTCACTCTTTGGCCCAAAACCGCTCTAATAGCAAAGTCGCTAGCATCGCACATCAATTCAAAAGGTAGCTCCCAATTAGGGGTGACCAAGACCGGTGCCTTAGTTAGCTTATCCTTGAGAAGATTGAAGGCTTTAATACACTCTTCGGAAAAGATAAAAGGAGTATCTTTTTCCAAGAGGTGGGTCATCGGGCGAGCGATTTTAGAGAAATCCTGAATGAAACGACGATAGAAGCCCGCGTGACCCAGAAAACTTCTCACACCCTTCACGGTTGAAGGTGGAGGTAATTTGGCAATAACATCGACTTTAGCACGGTCCACTTCAAGACCGGCTTTGGAGATTTTGTGTCCTAGCACGATGCCTTCTTTTACCATAAAATGGCATTTTTCCCAATTTAGAACAAGGCGAGTGTCTTCGCACCGCTTAAGCATACATTCTAAATTGGCAAGGCAAGAAGATAATGAATCACCATAAACCGAGAAATCATCCATGAAGACTTCCATAGTTTCTTCAACCATGTCATGGAAGATAGCCATCATACACCTCTGGAATGTCCCAGGAGCATTGCACAAGCCGAAAGGCATTCTTTTGTAAGCAAATGTTCCATAAGGACAAGTGAATGTGGTTTTCTCTTGGTCATGGGGATCGATGGGTATTTGAAAATAACCCGAGAAACCGTCTAAAAAGCAGTAATAGTCATTACCCGCTAGACGTTCAAGCATTTGGTCCATGAAAGGAAGGGGAAAATGATCCTTTCTCGTAGAATCATTGAGTTTGCGATAGTCTATACAAACTCTCCACCCTGTAACGAGACGAGTAGGAATCAACTCGTTGTTTTCTTTGGGAACAACGGTGATTCCGCCTTTCTTAGGCACACAATGGACTGGACTAACCCATGGTGAATCCGAGATAGGGTAAATCATGCCCGCATCAAGAAGTTTGATAACCTCTTTTTTGATAACGTCGTGGATCTTAGGATTCACCCTTCGTTGGCTTTGAATAGTGGGTTTAAAGTCGTCCTCCTTGAGAATTTTATGTGTGCAAAAGTGAGGATCAATTCCACGAATATTAGAGATCTTCCACGCAATCGCTTTCTTATGATTCTTCAACACGACGATAAGTCGGGATTTTTCTTCTACTTTCAGGTCCTTTGCGATGATGACCGGTAACTTCTTGTTGTCTTCAAGGAAAACGTACTCGAGATGAGACGGAAGATCCTTAAGCTCTAAATCCGGAGGATTTTCGATGGACGGCGTAGTCAACTTCGGATCATCGGTAGAGATAGCCTTAGGAGACTGTGGAGAAATATGGTCCTCATTGAGAAGTTTCTCAATGGTACGATTGTCTTCATCCCAATTAGGGGGAGAATCGTCATATTGCAAATCCACATCTCCCAGAGTTGCTTCAAATTCTTTCAAGAGGAAATCACTTTCTCCAAATGGATTCGATGACGGAGCAATTGAGGCAACGGTCTCAACATTGGGTAGAGAAGAGAGATTACTTTTGCAAGCATCATGAAAGTGTTCTTCACAAGCCTCATCGAGAACATCAATAGTATTAACACTCTCATATGAATAAGGTTGCTTAGAAATCTTACCCATGTTGAAGACAATTTTATCGTCACCAACTCTCATGATTATTTCGCCCGCGGCTACATCAATGAGAGTGCGACCGGTCCTCAAGAAGGGACGTCCAATGATTAATGGAACACGGGGATCCATCTTGTAGTCAACGACAACAAAATCCACCGGGAAGGTGAATTTGTCAACGCCAACGAAGACGTCTTTGGCTATCCCCACTGGATAAGCAACCGTACGGTTAGCTAATTCCAAAGTCATTTTGGTGGGGACTAGCTCGGGGAGAGATAATTGCTTCCAAACACTTAAATGAATTAAGTTTATACTAGCACCTAGATCAGCTGGGGCCATGCAATTCTCTACTCCCGGGAAGTTGCAAGGAATCAAGAAGTGACCCGGATCACCAAGTTTGGTTGGTAATTTCCTTAAGAGCACTACGGAGCAATTCTCATTAAGTTGGGTTTGAGCAATGTCAAGAAGCTTCTCCTTGTCACTAAGAAGATCTTTAAACACCTTCGCGTATTTAGGCATGTGAGCGAGAGCCTCAGCAAAGGAGATGTTAAAATTCAATTGTTTAAACATTTTGAGAAAGTTTGAAACCTGAATATCATCCTTGCTCTTTTGCTTCTCTTTCCTCAACCTTGAAGGATAAGGTATATCGGATGAAGAGGAAGGCTTTAGGGGGGTAGGATCACTCACAACCGCGGGTGGTGGGGGAATGGGGATAGAAGGCAAAGGAGGTGAGGAAAGTTGCTCTTTTTCCTTGTTCACAATCACGGGTGGAGGTATAGGAAGCTCGGGTTCCGTATAACCTTTTCCACTACGAGTGGTGATTGCTTTCATCTCCCATCTTGGATTCGCAACGGTGTTACTCGGAAGAGTACCCGAAGAAGAGGGTTGATTACCTTGGAAGAGCGAACCTAACATATCACGTAAATTATCCGCTTGAGTGCTGAAAGAGTCTCTCATGTCTGCGCGAATATCATTGCTTTGTTTTGCCATGTCATTCCTTAGCTCGACTCGAATATCGCTCTCTTGTTTCACCATTTCTCCCTTCAAGTTGATGAATTGACTCTAAAGATTTGTCACCATGTCTCTATTAGTCCTCATGAACGTCTCTACGTCTTGATTCAATGCCATCGGTTGATTGAGAGGTGGAGCTTGGTAAGCTTGAGAATTTCCTTGAGGTGGGTATGGGTCTCTTTGTGATTGATATTGATTGTTAGCACGAGGTTGGGATTGGTTATTTCGGTTATAGCTTTATTGTTGATTTTAGTTTGGAGGAGTAAAACCGGGTGGAGCAAGATAGTTGTTTGAACGATAACTTAGCAAGTTACGGTCTCCTTGAGGACGAGCTTGATAGCCTCCCGTGGGATAAGTACCATATGTCGCGTTAACGTTTTCAGAAAAATTGCCTTGAGTAGAAGGACAATCATTGTAAGAATGAGGACCACCACATGTGTCACAAGAAATAGCAACGAGTTTAGCTTGTTGAGGATGGTTATTAGCCAAAATTTGCATATTTTTGCTCAATTCGATAATGGCTCGTTCCATGGCGGACATGTCGGTGGTGGGAGAAGTAGATGAAACATTGACTCTCGGATTAGTTCTTGAGGATGAGGATGAATCCCAATTCTTGTGGTGAGTAGTCATGTTTTCAATCAACTCTCTACACTCTTTCGGTCTCCTTTTCATAAAAGTACCACCGGCGGCGGCGTTGATCGTGTCACGATCACGAAAAGTGACACCATTGTAGAAAGTATCAATGAGAGTGACGGGGAGCATGTTATGGTTCGGACAACGGTCGATCAAAGCATTGTAACGTTACAATGCATCAAAGAGCGATTCATCATTGTCTTGCATGAATCCACTAATTTGGTTACGAAGGCTTGTGACCATGGATGGTGGGAAGTAGCGCGACAAAAAGCGTTGAGTCATGTCATTCCAAGTATGAATAGAATTCTTTGGGAGACGGTCAAACCATTTTTCGGCATGGTGAGAAAGCGAGTGGGGAAATAGTTGAAGGCGAAGTTCATCCATAGAAACACCGGGTGACTTCATGCTTTGGGTGATGGTAATGAATTTGTCGAGGTGTTTGTTGGCATCATCATCCGGAATTCCGCGAAATGGATTAGTTTGCACTTGTTGGATCATGTGATGCTTCAACGAAAACTCCTGAGCCGTGATGTGCATCGGCGCAATCGGGCCTTCACGTCCATTCATGGTGGGTTGACACAATTCCTCCATTGTTCGTAAATCAGGTAGGGGAACATTGTTGTTGTTATTGTTATTCAAATTGGGTAGAGGTGGGTTATTATTGTTGTTATGCACACCAGCCATATCTAAATCTTCACGAGTCTCGGGCTCAGAATAGTTTGAAGATCTAGTACGCATACACCTGCAGAAGAAAAATATACAGAGAGAATATCTATATAATCTTGTTGGTGCAAACCTTTGGAAAAGAATTGCTTTTTATGATTTTTCAATGTTTTTGTATTTTTGAAAATTTTTATATTTTTTAGGATTTTTTTAAAAAATTTTAAAGCAAGGAAAATAACGTTCAAAGAACGGATCCCAAAATTCAATGCGTCTCTCACTAGAAACCGTTAATCTTAACGAAAAGAGCCGGAAACGGCGCCATTTAATACACGGCTTTTTACACCAAGTATAAAATCTTTATCGTCCGATCTCTTCGAATTGATTTCCAGTCTAAAGTGCGACTCAATTGTCTTTTGGTGAACAAGAGGGTGATTTGGTTTTGATTATCTAATTTAAACTAAATTGCAAAGAGAAAATTAAAATTGTCTTTGAGTAAAATGGAAGTTTTAAAAAGTTAAACTAGAAAATTATTTAGAAGAAACACTTAAAACATAAAACTTTGTAAGACTTTTAAACTTAACAAACTTAATTAATCTAAATATAACAAGTCCTTTCTATCGGAATGCACCAAAGTTTAAACCATCGGAATGCAACTAAAACAAGTCATCGGAATAATCCATGTGCAGGTCCATCGGAATGCTAAGCTGAATACCCATCGGAATACAAAATCAATACTATCGCAATATGGTCTTATCGGAATGTCCCAGATCGGAATGATTCAGATCGGAATAATCCAATCCGAACACCTCTGTCGCAATGTTGTTCTATCGGAATATAACAAACAAAATTTGGGCAGCGTTTCGACTTAAGGTAACCTTAAATCCCTTCGGAATATGCGATCGCAATAACCGATCGCAATCCAGATTGGAATAAGGGGAAATATCAAACGATCGCAAAGTAAAACCCTAGTGGGTTATTGCGATCAAAATAAGTAATCCGTCGGAATGTTGAACTCCTCAAGATTGCGATGAAGGCAACACTTAATCCGAAATTGGTGGTAAGCTTAAAACTCAATAAGCACATACAATAAGCTGCCTTATCCGAAACTTAAACAATTCAAAAAGCTTGAATTTGACAACTTTTTAAACATAAAATATAATAAACTTTATGAAAGGAACTTTAAAATGACTAAAACCTTTGAAAAATCCGAAAACCAATAAGCTAAAACTTGAAATAAGCCAATAAGCATAAAGGGCTTATAGCTTATACGTGAGTGAGCTTATGTAGGAACAAAGGAAATGAACTTTCTAACCATACAACCTCAAATTCAATCACGGATCATGAAGGATTCGGATCAAAAGTAAGGTTTCGGATCAAGAAATAAGCAAAATTCAAGAAATGTAGAAGGAGATTAAAGAACACAAAGCTTAAACTTAAACTTTTGATTAATGAAAGCTTAAAAGAAAGGAAAGATAAAAAACTTAGTGAGAGAAAGTTTAGAACTTTATCTCTCTAAAAACTAGAAAGGAAAAATTAAAAGTGCAACTAACTGACCACCCTCCTAATGTGATTAGGAGGGTATTTTTAGGCTAAGTGGGAAGTGCATGTGTGGTGTGCTTCCTTCTTTCTTTTCTTTTCGACTCGATTTAATTCTTTGTCTTTTCTCGACGTCGTCTCGGGATTTAAACTTGTCTTAATAATTTTTCTTCTTTAATTTAGACTTGAGTTCTTTGACTTCATTAAACTTCCGTCTTTAGACTTTTTCTTCGATAAATCTTCAGAATATGTATTGGACATCCGTTCTTTAAGCACTCTTGATCTCTTGACTTCGTCTTTTCTCGTTTTCTTCGATAAAAGCCCGTGAAAGCCCGTGTTTTCTTCCTTTTTCATCTTTTGGTCTTAAAACACAATAAAAACACAAACCACGCGTAATTCCGACTTTTACGACATAAAATACACGTTTTGGTCTTGTTATTATTGGAAATAAGTGGTAAAAGGATAAGTGTTTTCACACTTATTAATACACCTTGTCAGGATAATGAGGATTGACGAATCCTTCAGGCCGAGTGACATAGACTTCTTCCTTCAAAGGAACATTTAGAAATGCCGTCTTTACGTCCATTTGATAAACGATGAATCCCTTATGTGCAGCATAAGCAAGGAAAATCCTGACCGCTTCTATACGAGCTACTGGTGAAAATGATTCTTCAAAATCAATACCCTCTTTCTGTCCATACCCTTTAGCCACTAGCCTAGATTTATTCTTGATGATCGTGTTCTCTTCATCCATCTTGTTTTTCTAGTTCCATCAAAGATTTAATGGTATTACATCGTATGGTCTGTCAACAAGTTCCCAGACTTTAAGTCTTTCAAATTGTTGATTTTCATCCGTCATCGATTCAATCCAAGCATGATCAGCCATGGCTTCTTTGATGTTTAACGGTTCTGCTGAACTCACGGTGAGTGCGAACATACAAACATCGCCATCGATGTTAAGCTGTCGTCTTGTGCGAACAGGCTGTGAAAGGTTTCCAATTACTTGAACCAAAGGATGATCCCGGGTCCAATGATGTGTTAAAGGATGTCGTTGGTAGAACGTGTGCATATTTGACAAATCAACATGGCGAGTAGAAGAATCTCCAGTTTCGTGTACCGGTGTACCGAATGGGTTGATAAATTCGTCTTCGCCAGATAATACATTGTCTGATTGATTTGTGTTCTCTGGAGCAATGAAAGTAGTTTTGGATGTTGTAGGAGCGGTTTTTGATGTGATATTCTGAGGAAGTAACTCTGCAGCAACCGGTGTTGAAGTAGATGAAGTTTTATCCTTTTGTTGACGATGATCGGTATCATCATTCTTATAATGAGTGACAGCGGAAGACTTCGATACAACTTGTTTCTCCCCCGTGAAATATTCATCATACATTGGTCCATATAACATTTCCAACTCTTCAAGTGTCGTGTTGACTGTCATATCTGCTCTTGGAACATTTCCTTAAACCAACGTTGAACTTGACGGTTCATTGCTGTGGTCTTGAGTTCTGAGTTCCGTGCGGTTGTGAACGGAAGTCGTTTGTCATTGTGGATCGGGACTTAAACTGTTTTGTTCAAGTGACATCTCTTGTAATTCATCAAATCGGATGTGAATAGTCTCGACTATCAATTTTGTTCTCTTGTTGTATACTCTATACCCCTTACACTGAGTTGCATATCCCACAAGAATACATGCATCACCTTTCTCTTTCATCTTATCCAGATTTTCATCATCTCGTGTTATGTAACAAGTACATCCAAAAACGTGAAGGTGTTTGAGTGAAGGTTTTCGATCATGAATTATGTGATATGGTGTCTTTTCGTGTCTTGGGATAATTAAGGAGCGGTTTTGTGTGTAGCATGCGGTTGACACGGCTTCGTCCCAAAAGTATAGTGGAAGTTTTGAAGCGGATAATAATGTTCGAGCAGCCTCAACTAAAGTACGGTTTCGTCGTTCAACAACGCTGTTTGTTCGGGTGTTCGAGCAATAGATGTTTCATGTTCAATTCCTTCGGCTTCAAAATAGTTTCTCAGATTTGAATTCAAAAATTCTGTACCTCTTTCATTACGAACCACTTTAACTTGAGCTTGAAGACCACGTTGTATCAGTTTAAGGAAGCTGATGAGAACTTTGGGTGTTTCATCCTTGGACCTCAAGAAGTGAGTCCATGTGTACCTTGAGTAATCATCGACAATTACCATAATATATTTCTTCCCATTGATACTATGAACACGCATGGGACCACACAGATCCATATGGAGAAGATCTAACTGTCCTTTAGAGCTTGGTGTAGTCTTTGTTTTGAAGCTACTTCGTTTAGCTTTACAAAGCTAACAAGAAGAACAAAGATGATCTTTGATGAATTTCAAACTTGGAAGGCCTCTCACAATATCTTTCTCGGAAAGCAAGTTGATGGTATCAAAATTAAGATGAGATAAACGTTGATGCTATAACCATGCCTAAGTCGTTGAAGCTTTAGCCATGAAGCAAATTGGAGTTGATGAAGTTGTGTCTTGAAGTGAAATTGTGTAAAGATCAGTACCCCGTGTACCGGTAAGTAAGTCATTCCCATCATAATCACGAACAAAACATGTCTTCTTTCTGAAAGCAACCTCCAAATCCGCATCACAGAATTGACCAACCGAGAAAAGATTGTGATTGAGCCCTTCGACGTAGTATACCCTTTTGATCGTGATATTCCCCTGAACCAAATCTCCATATCCTAGGATCGGTGCAAATTGATCATTTCCAAATTGGACCGTACCCAGGAACTTCTCCATGAAGTTAATTAGAAGCTTGAGATTCCCCGTCATGTGCTTCGTGCATCCGGAGTCTAGTATGAAGAGAATTATTTGTATCACCTGCAGAAGAGTTAGAACACGATGGAGCATTTGCTAAATTGGATACCACAGTAGTTGTGATAGTAGAATCATTAGTGTCCTTATCAATATTTAAAGGCATACTAACACTCGTTTTCACATTTTATGTCCTAACTTTAGGCATCCGTTTATATCGTGGAGGACATTGATTAGCAAACCACCATTTCCAAGACTAGCTACAGACTCATTTAATTCCTTAATTCTGCTTCTAGGGTTCTTAGTAGTGGAGTCTGATGCATTACTTTTCTTAGTGGGGGTTGCACCAGAATGGTTTACTTTCTGTTTGGGTTTACTAGCACTAATAGGCATCACAACTTGCTTCTTAGTTCTAGTTTCTACGTCTTTGACATTATTCATAGCACACACAGAATGATTAGCATTAGCACACTTTCCACATTTGACACAAACAAATTTCACATTCATAGCATTCAAATCATTCAAATCATTCAAATCGTCATTACATGCGATTACAAACTTTTTATTCTTAAAAAAACATTCAAATTACTAGGGTGTTCTTATACTTCCTTCATCTTCTGTGTTTCCAGACCTTATCATTCACTTGAGTGCTCTTAAGCTGAGGTCGGCTAACACTAGCAGTGGAGACTACTCATGTAGTAGAAGACACAAGAATATTAGTGTTTCTAGAAGTCTGAGGTTATTGACTAACTTTGTTTTTGGGTTTAGTGGTCATTCTATACATCCCTGGTTTAATCACATTATTGTGCTTAACGCTTGGTGCTATAGCATTCCTTATAGGTTGAGTATGTGGTAACCTTTCCTTTCCATCCATCTTGGGGGCAAACACAGGTTTTGCAAACGAAGAATTTGAGAAAGCAGATGGTTTTCCCAGGATAGAAGATCTATTCACTCTAGAGGCATTAGGTTGTCTAACAACAGGTTGCTTAATGCTAGGTTCCATAACTTTCCCACCCATCTTAGCAACGAGTTTCTTCAACTCTGCTATTGCTATGTCTTTTTCTTATAACTGAGCTTTCAAATCCGAAATATCAAGACTTTTTTCGTTTTATAATCGACATGACTCAGATAATTTTACTTCCAAAGGTGTATCATTTGAAAAACTACCAACTTTCTTTTGCAAAGCAAGTTCAAGTGAGTGACAATATTTCCGAAGATAATCATATCTATGTTGAAGTAACGAAAACTCTTTTTGGTCAATTTTATTCGAAAGCTCAGTTTCAAGACGTTCACATTCTTTAACTTGATCAAGATATTTGCATGCAACATCAGAATATTCATCAATATCAGCACAAGATGTAACATAAACACACATAATATCTTTTGAGAGACATTCATGTAAGAGTAGATCATATGCAGTAGAAAACTCGTCTCTTTCATGTTGATGGTCGTTCATTTCTTGTTCAAGAGATTCCACATATTTCAAATCATCAAACATTTCTTGCTTTATTTGTGTTTCAAATTCCAAAATATGTTTTTGCTTTCTTTCCGCAAGCGGAATCAAAATACTTTTCACAAGCACAGTTATATCGTGAGGAATTTCTTTGTCTCCTTTCGAAAGTTTACATTTTTTCCAGTCATCATCAACAACCTTTTTGAAATTTTCAATATTACTCTTGAGAATACTAAGTGCTTGCTTACTCTTGCTTACAGAAGCTTTATATGGCAAATAGTCAATGAATTTTGAAACATTAGTTTTCTTAGTGGCAAAAGCTTGTCTCCATTTAATTCTTATTTGTTCACATTCGAAAAATATTTGCTCACGAGTTTTCTGTGTTTGGGGTTTGAAAAGACCATAAAGACTGTTTTCATAAGCATAATTATATGGTTTAACAAATTCTTTATTAACTTTTGGTCGACTCTCTTCTTCCAAATCGTGTGTCTCTTCACTATTGGGCCTAACAACAAGACAATCAAGATCGGTCCATTGAGACTCATCAAGATATAAGTGCTGATTCTCAGATTGAGCATGCTCAAGGTACTTAGGATTTGAAAAACTAGGTATATCCTTGAAAAACGAACGAGGTGCCAACATTCTCATGGTTTGAATTGATTGATTAGTTTTGTAAACAGTTTTCTTGTAAAAATCAAGTTGAGTTTCAAGTTCCACCATTTTGTCGATGTCATTCGCTTGTTTAGTTTTGAAATCCTTTTCCATTTTTTCAACCACTGCTTTCTTTTCATTAGCAAGTTTAGTTTTATCCTCTTGAAGAAAACCATTTACTTGAGTTAGCTCATTGACTTTAGTGGTAGCAAGATACGTTTTATGACGTTCAGTACTCAAAGAGGTGTTATAATTACGTTTCTCTTGTTCAAGAAGCTTAAGAGTTTCGTTATATTTCTCTTGAAAATCGTCCTTTTTAACATTAATTTAAACACCCTTTGTATCCCTCAACCTCATTGGTCTTTTGAAGAAGCTGAGCTCTATAGCTATCAATGGTCTCACTAGATTTAATTAGAGTAGCTTTGCATTCTTTAAAATTTTGTGTGAGCGTAGCGTTTGCCTTATTTAATTGCTTTTGACTCTTTCTAGTTTCTTTGACATCTTTTTGTAAAGAAGCAATTAAGTTAGCAAGCGCAATACGCTCCTCGTCATCATCATACTCATTTGCATGTTGATCATCCTCAGACTCATTATTGCACATGTCTGATGAATCGGGTGTGGTATTGCTATCAACCGTTTCCATCATACATGTGTCATTAATGGCTTTGGGTAGCTCAGAATGCTCATGAATATTACCAAACACATTATATTCCTCTTCAGTGTGTACCTTATCGATTGGCTCAATGTCAAAGATAGGACCATTGTCATCTTCAGTGACGTTGAGAACTTCTTCAACCTTTGCCATGTACGAGTAATGTGCTTCAAGTTCTTGATCGGAGGCTTCATCATCAGTATCATCAAGCATTGCTCCTTCCCCAGCCGACAATTTAACCCCAGCTTCCATCTTCTTGCAAAGCAGCATCTTTTCCTTATGATAGCCAGAGTCCCTAACCCGTTTCGGCTTCCTACATTCCTTTGCCATATGCCCATAGCCTTGACAATTAAAGCACTGAATCCCACTTTGTTAAATCACTTGAGTACCAACATTTTCCCTATTCCCAACATCAGTAGCAATCCTCTGAGCATCATACTTAGCAGTTTGTCGATCATACCGAGCATAACCCTCAACATGTGTTGGATTACATCGATCATACCTTGGAGGACTTTCATCACGTTGACGTGTGTCATACCTTCGAGGAGTATCAACATATTGATTCCTTATATTTGATGATGTTCGAAGATTGTTGTTGGTGGGTATGAAGATTTTCTTGTAGGTCTTCATAATGAAAGAAATTTGTTGCTTCATCTCCCTATCCTTCTGAGTTAGTTCTTCATCACTGTCCTCTTCAGATGATGGCTCAGGTGACGGTGATGGTGCTCTTGGTTCTTTATCTCATGATCGTGTGGGAGCAGAATACTTAGAAGAAGTGGAGTATCTTGGTGAGGAGGATGTAGTGGAGTACCTTGGTGAGTATGATGTAGTGGAGTATGACTTTGGAGTACGAGAGCGATGATCTTGGACGTGTTGAGTGGTAGACACCAAAGCAAGTGGATTAGTAGTCTTTGCTATCCGTCCAGCTCGAAGTTCATTCGCCTCATTTTGAAATTGTTTCAAAATGTAAAAGAGCGTGTGATAGTTTACCTCATCTAACTTACTCTGTTGTTTCACCAAAGTTACGAACCGTGTCCACTCTGGTTGAAGTTGCTGTAGAAATTGCACATTGACTTGCATAGTGGAGACTTGCAAATTGTTTCTTGTCATGTCATTCATCATCTTGTAGAACCTTGAGTAGTATGAATCAATTGATTCCCCATCCGATGAAGTAAACTTGCCAAAGTTCCAGAACAAGTTAGTTTCGACATCTTGCTTGTTACGTGATTCTCTTTGTTGCAAGCGTTTAATGACAAACCACATTTCTTTTGCAGTAGAGCATGCATCAACCGTTGAGTAAATATCATCCCCAATCCCACTGAGAATCAAATATATTGCTTCTTTTTCTGCATCAATCCAAGCACGTTTCTCTTTCGAAGTGTTCTCATATGTTTCCTCAATAGTTTGCTCATCAGAACCGGTCGTCGAGTCGTTTGCTTGAATTGCAGGAATGGTTATGGTAGTGAGAGTATAGGGTCCTTCTTTGATGCACCATCGGAGAAGATCACCATTTGGTTTAGTATCAAGATATCGAATAAACCGTGATTGCCATTGTGCATATCAACCGGTCACAAGCATTGGTGGTCTCTCTTTATTTCCCGCCACCATGATGTTGTTGTTTGTCACACGATACTCTGTAGTAGAATCCATCTTGATAAGCTTTAATATGTTGAAGTGAAAAAGGATCTTAAGTAGATGTGTTGTGATTTTTGTTGTAGTTTAAATTCCGAAAATTGCAATTTTTCTTCAGTCCGACAATAAAATCTCCTGTCCGAAAAAACGGTAGACCAAAAAATTTTGTAATCGCCAAATTTTGAAATCGAGCTAGAAATGTCCTAAAACTAGTATGGAAAAAATTTGAATTTACTTGACGGAAAAATTTTAACTCTTTTTTTTAATCTTCGTGTAAACGATATTCCGAAACTAGTCTAGCTAGTGGCTAAGTCCAAAAAATACTCGAACAAAATTTAGCGAAACATCTCATCGTAATGTCCATCGGAATGTGCTACCGGAATCCCATCGGAATGTTGTCGGAATGTAGTATCGGAATGTCTGTCAGAATGTCTGTCGGAATGTTGTATCGGAATGTCTATTGGAATCACTGTCGGAATATGGTTGTCGGAATATGGTTGTCGGAATATGGCTGTCGGAATCCCTGTCGGAATCAGTGTCGGAATAACTGTTTGGAATCACTGTCAGAATCACCGTCGGAAAAACTGTCGGAATAATAAACCCTTTTCCGATGAAATTCCGTCGGAATAACTGTCGGAATGTAAAGCCCTTTTCCGATCGAATTCAGTCGGAATAATTGTGCAGTTCGAAACTTTAGGTAAAGAAAATGAGATTTTTGACAAGAAAAACCGTGATTTTAACCAACCGAAAGCAACCAAATCCCTACCACAACTATATAGGAGATGAATACCAAGATTTAGAGCACGAAAAACACAAAAAGATTTGAATTCGAGAGATGTTTAGGAGATGAAATGATACGAATCACACAACAATCAATCACAAAACTACCCCATGGCGATTGATACCAATTGTTGTCCCATAAATTTGTGATTATTAAACAAGAAAGAAAGGTAGATAAAAGAGATGAAGTAGATGAATTCTAGAGAGATAAACTAGAGAGAAATAGGAGAGAGAAGAGTGTGAAACTTTTAGAAGATTAGATTAAGAAATAATGACAATCAACACCCTTCCTAACATGCTAGGAAGGGTATTTATAGCCAAGCCTACATGTGGCTTAATGGGCTATAGTTTGATTGGGTCGGGCTTGAATAAAATGTTTAGTACCTTGAAGGAGGCCTTTTAAGCTAGCCATCAAGCCCATAATGTCACGACTATTTTAACTAACTATTACAACGTTCTAATAAATGTTACAATATAAACCTATGACCGAATATTCTTGTTTGACTCAATAATTTGAGGCTAACAGCTCATATTCAAGTATTTACCCTTAAAGTAGTTCCTGGTATGCTTAAAGTCTCATGGTCATATGTTCTTTTGTTGAGGGTTATTTTGATCAACGGTTTTATACTTTTTTGCAGTTGGAAGTTATGTTGCCAAGCCTATTGCTGCTGAACAAAACCCGTAGCTGCTAAACTAAATCCTACTTAAGTTAAAGCAACTTCGTTTGCGGGTAATATATTTCGAATACACCCGTCTATTATTTTGGCCTTTCTCAAAATCGAATATAAATCATAGATGTATACATTCTGCGTTGAACACATTTTTTTTGCTATCCGATTGAATACGGATAAAATAAAATGGTTGGTACATATATTGATAAAAGGTTAAGTTACCTTATAAATCAGAAAAATAATTTTAAATTTTAAATTGTTCTTTTGGACAACCTAAGATCATTGACTTCTATGATTTTTGCAACGAATTATTAACATGCGGATAAAAGTTTGTAAGTGATATTGATATCGTAAGAAATATGCCGGTATGAGTAATTAATTATGGATATACTTTGGTGCCAAGAACCGCTTAAAAGGTTGTATAAAGAAACAATGAACTTATATAAAATCATTATCAAAGTGGTCCTCATTTGTTTGTAGAATTCTCATATCAGATATTTTGCTAAATGGCATATATGAAAATTCCCATAATGCCTTAGTGTTGACTGTTATATCATTCAAGTCAATATCATAGGTTTTATAAAATAAACATCCTATATAACTTATACCATGTAACCGAAATACATTTGATCGACAGAGAAACGTTCTATAAAAGTATCTCAACAGCAAACTTTGGCGCAATAATAACTTAGACATAGTATTTCGCTTACAAGATGCTCTTTACATCATGTATATAGGATAACAACGACTTATAAGCTATGTTACACAACTAATAACACACAATGCAGTCCACTAAAAAACTATATAATAAACTTGATTACAACTTAGATTAAGAACTTCTATTGGTTATTACTTTACACTAGACACTTCAAACTAGCATTCATAAGTATCCTTTACCTTTCTACCATGTTAAAACCTTCTTAAGATCACCTACTACGATAATGGCTGTCATAAGTACACAAATAAATTCCACATTGTTTTACATATAATGTATAATACTTCACATCATCTTTATAATGTATAATTGTTAATGCCATCTTCTAATACGATGCTTACTGACACCATCATAGCTTTACAAGGAAGTTTAAATATACTATTAAGGAACATCCTTTGAATCAGTTTGTACAATTTATTGGTTTTATTAAACCTGGTCTTTTTTTCTCACTTACCAATTGAGTTAGAGCTGAAGAAAAGAACTTAAATATGTGAGGTTGAAAAATTGCAGAAGCCGTAAATTCGGGTTGTCGGGATGTGTAAGGTATTTTGCTTAAAATCTAATATTTGTTACAGGGATGGATCGACAATTTGAATGGGACGACGCTGAGGATTTTATCAAAGAATCTCATGGATCATTGTTTAGTTGGTGCGAGCGTTTTTCTTGCTATAACCACATAAACAAGGACTCCCAGTCGGGGCATGTGTACCTCATGTGAGATCTTCGAGGGAAATATCATCAAATATAATCCTTCCAAAAAATAGCAACCACAAGTCTACAGAATTAAAAACATGAGGTTAGTACGAATATTTTTATTGCATAAATTTTATAGCAAAAAGTTAGGCGAAATATTTTGTTAACCTACGTTAAAAAGCTTAACCACTTCCATCTATGACATACAAGTTATACTACAATGCATAGGCGGGTATTTATTTTTAATTTTGTAGCCAAGTACAATATTTAGCAATATATAAATTGTAAATAGATAGCAAAACATTTTTGACATCATCAGTAGTATACAACGTATTGTGGATTTTTAGTACCATTTATTATATTTCACAAGTATTGGTTCTATGGTGTAGTACCTGCTTATATTGTGCACACCCGAATTAAATAACCATTAATTTATACTTAACTTCCTTTATAAAGTTCTTTGTATAGTGGTCGTATGTTGTGGAGTTTTAATATCTCACCATTCAAATGTATGTAACTGGGTGCATTTGATTTTTTTGCAGTTGTTGATTTCGTTAATCAAGTGAACCTCCTTTATGACGCGGTTGCTGAGTTTTGCACGTCATCAACATATCCGACAATAACATAACGTTTTGGACCATCTCTTACATAAATCTCTCAAAGTACAGCAGAGTTCTTCTAATACAACCTTTATGGAAATATTTACATTATCATCTCTTTGTTCTTTGACGCCTTCATTATTGTCGTATGATGTTGCTCATGTAAAAGAATCATGAAATCGACTAAAAATTTACATAGTACGCAAACACCCCGCTGCGGAGCGCGGGCATTAATCCTAGTGAAATAAATGAAGAGGAAGATAGAAGGGTCGAAAGTATGAGAATTCTTTTCCGATTATTAACAGTGGCAGAACTGTGGGGGGCAAATTTTGTTTTTTTACAACAACAAGGTAAAAAACAAGAACCGGAACGAAAAATCGAGTATTTTTACTTAAAAATAAAAGATACATAAGGTTTTAGAGTGTAAAATGTTGGAATTTGGTGTACGAGTGAGGGGCATCCACTCAAGTGTAAGAAGATTTAACTTCTTTTGCTAAGGGTAAGGGCACGAAAGCGTACACTCCCCCGTGAATTTAGATCCGGGTTACAATCTGAAAGTGATTACAAGCCATTGTGTTGAGCTCAAAACGTAGAATGTTTTGTGACTAGCTCAACCCGAGATAGATTGCTCTACCTGTTGTTGGAAATATTGTCTAAAAGAGACAATTTCCGTTATAAAAGATAGAAATGACATGTTTTGAAAAATATTTACAACTTTCATTCGAGCTTTATGTACACACCTGTGTCGTTATTGAGCGACATTTCTAGGCACGTCCATATTATCGATACTGAAAGACATGTCGAGAAGAATATTTTTGGATTATCAAAGATTTTTTTATTTTGTATTTTGCTTTTTCATTAATATTTACAAGTAGATGTTTGATAAATGAATCAAGCAGGCTTCTTTGCCAGAACCTCCAGTTCTGCTGGAGTCAAACAACTCATACCAATTTGCCTAACAAGATACGCAAACCTCTCTTTCGAAAGAGCTTTTGTAAACAAGTCAACTAATTGATAATCAGTTCCAACAAAGTATAATTCAACAATACCCTTTTCAACTTGTTCCTTAATGAAGTGATATCTGACATCAGTGTGCTTCGTGCGGGAATGCTGTCCCGGATTGCAGGAAATGGCTATGGTAGACTTTGAGTCACAATACATAGGTACTTTATCAAAGTGGAAGCCATAATCCGTGTGTTGTGTTCTCATCCAAAGAACTTGAGCACAACACGCAGATAGAGACACATACTCCGCTTCGGCTGATGACAATGATGTGTAATCCTGCTTCTTGGAAGACCATCCCACAAGCTTATCTTGACCTAGAAATTGTGCACCACCAGAAGTACTTTTTCGTGTATCAAGACACCCTGCATGATCAGAATCTGAATAGGCCGTTAGAAAGAAACCGGTTTCCCTCGGATACCAGAGTCCCATGTGAATGGTATTCTTAAGGTACCGAAAGATCCGTTTAACCTCCTTGAGGTGCTTTTCAGTGGGTCGTGCTTGATATCGTATACCATAACACGTAGCATGTGATATATCTGGTCGGCTTGTTTTTAAGTACATGAGGGAGCCGATCATGGAACGATATATCGTTTGATCTATGGCATCTCCCTCCAAATCAACATCTAGGGATGTGGTTGATAATGGTGTCCCAACTGGGTCACATGAGGTCATACCATACTTTTTGATTATCTCTTGACAATAATTAGCTTGGTTTATAAAGATACAACTTGGGGATTGGTGAACTTGAATTCCTAGAAAGAATTTTAGTTCGCCCATCATTGACATTTCAAATTTGTTGTGCATTACTTTTTCAAACCATTTTGAAAGTTTTGGGTTTGTAGACCCGAAAATAATGTCATCAACATAAATCTGCACAAGCAAAAAGTCATCCCCATATTTATAAGTGAACAAAGTTAGATCAATGGAACCTTTTGAGAAACCTTTGGATACCAGGAATTTCGAGAGCTCGTCGTACCACGCCCTTGGAGCTTGCTTGAGTCCATAAAGTGCTTTGTGGAGACGATACACCTTATCAGGATAATGAGGATTGACGAATCAATTTGAATGAGACGACGCTGAGGATTTTATCAAAGAATTTCATGGATCATTGTTTAGTTGGTGCGAGCGTTTTTCTTGCTATAACCACATAATACAAGGACTCGCAGTCGGGGCATGTGTACCTCATGTGAGATCTTCGAGGGAAATATCATCAAATATAATCCTTCCCAAAAATAGCAACCACAAGTCTACAGAATTAAAAACATGAGGTTAGTACGAATATTTTTATTGCATAAATTTTATAGCAAAAAGTTAGGCGAAATATTTTGTTAACCTACGTTAAAAAGCTTAACCACTTCCATCTATGACATACAAGTTATACTACAATGCATAGGCGGGTATTTATTTTTAATTTTGTAGCCAAGTACAATATTTAGCAATATATAAATAGTAAATAGATAGCAAAACATTTTTGACATCATCAGTAGTATACAACGTATTGTAGATTTTTAGTACCATTTACTATATTTCACAAGTATTGGTTCTATGGTGTAGTACCTGCTTATATTGTGCACACCCGAATTAAATAACCATTATTTATACTTAACTTCCTTTATAAAGTTCTTTGTATAGTGGCCGTATGTTGTGGAGTTTTAATATCTCACCATTCAAATGTATGTAACTGGGTGCATTTGATTTTTTGCAGTTGTTGATTTCGTTAATCAAGTGAACCTCCTTTATGACGCGGTTGCTGAGTTTTGCACGTCATCAACATATCCGACAATAACATAACGTTTTGGACCATCTCTTACATAAATCTCTCAAAGTACAGCAGAGTTCTTCTAATACAACCTTTATGGAAATATTTACATTATCATCTCTTTGTTTTTTGACGCCTTCATTATTGTCGTATGATGTTGTTCATGTTAAAGAATCATGAAATCGACTAAAAATTTACATAGTACGCAAACACCCCGCTGCGGAGCGCGGGCATTAATCCTAGTGAAATAAATGAAGAGGAAGATAGAAGGGTCGAACGTATGAGAATTCTTTTCCGATTATTAACAGTGGCGGAACTGTGGGGGGCAAATATTGTTTTTTTTACAACAACAAGGTAAAAAACAAGAACCGGAACGAAAAATCGAGTATTTTTACTTAAAAATAAAAGCTACATAAGGTTTTAGAGTGTAAAATGTTGGAATTTGGTGTACGAGTGAGGGGCATCCACTCAAGTGTAAGAAGATTTAACTTCTTTTGCTAAGGGTAAGGGCACGAAAGCGTACACTCCCCCGTGAATTTAGATCCGGGTTACAATCTGAAAGTGATTACAAGCCATTGTGTTGAGCTCAAAACGTTGAATGTTTTGTGACAAGCTCAACCCGAGATAGATTGCTCTACCCGTTGTTGGAAATATTGTCTAAAAGAGACAATTTCCGTTATAAAAGATAGAAATGACATGTTTTGAAAAATATTTACAACTTTCATTCGAGCTTTATGTACACACCTGTGTCGTTATTGAGCGACATTTCTAGGCACATCCATATTATCGATACTGAAAGACATGTCGAGAAGAATATTTTTGGATTATCAAAGATTTTTTAATTTTGTATTTTGCTTTTTCATTAATATTTACAAGTAGGTGTTTGATAAATGAATCAAGCAGGCTTCTTTGCCAGAACCTCCAGTTCTGCTAGAGTCAAACATCTCATACCAATTTGCCTAACAAGATACGCAAACCTCTCTTTCGAAAGAGCTTTTGTAAACAAGTCAACTAATTGGTAATCAGTTCCAACAAAGTATAATTCAACAATACCCTTTTCAACTTGTTCCTTAATGAAGTGATATCTGACATCAATGTACTTCGTGTGGGAATGCTGTACTGGATTGCAGGAGATGTCTATGGCAGACTTTGAGTCACAATACATAGGTACTTTATCAAAGTGGAAGCCATAATCCGTGTGTTGTGTTCTCATCCAAAGAACTTGAGCACAACACGCAGATAGAGACACATACTCCGCTTCGGCTGATGACAATGATGTGCAATCCTGCTTCTTGGAAGACCATCCCACAAGCTTATCTTGACCTAGAAATTGTGCACCACCAGAAGTACTTTTTCGTGTATCAAGACACCCTGCATGATCAGAATCTGAATAGGCCGTTAGAAAGAAACCGGTTTCCCTCGGATACCAGAGTCCCATATGAATGGTATTCTTAAGGTACCGAAAGATCCGTTTAACCTCCTTGAGGTGCTTTTCAGTGGGTCGTGCTTGATATCGTATACCATAACACGTAGCATGTGATATATCTGGTCGGCTTGCTGTTAAGTACATGAGGGAGCCGATCATGGAACGATATCTCGTTTGATCTATGGCATATCCCTCCAAATCAGCATCTAGGGATGTGGTTGATAATGGTGTCCCAACTGGGTCACATGAGGTCATACCATGCTTTTTGATTATCTCTTGACAATAATTAGCTTGGTTTATAAAGATACCACTTGGGGATTGGTAAACTTGAATTCCTAGAAAGAATTTTAGTTCGCCCATCATTGACATTTCAAATTTGTTGTGCATTACTTTTTCAAAATATTTTGAAAGTTTTGGGTTTGTAGACCCGAAAATAATGTCATCAACATAAATCTGCACAAGCAAAAAGTCATCCCCTTATTTATAAGTGAAAAAAGTTAGATCAGTGGAACCTTTTGAGAAACCTTTGGATACCAGGAATTTCGAGAGCTCGTCGTACCACGCCCTTGGAGCTTGCTTGAGTCCATAAAGTGCTTTGTGGAGACGATACACCTTGTCAGGATAATGAGGATTGACGAATCAATTTGAATGGGACGACGCTGAGGATTTTATCAAAGAATCTCATGGATCATTGTTTAGTTGGTGCGAGCGTTTTTCTTGCTATAACCACATAATACAAGGACTCGCAGTCGGGGCATGTGTACCTCATGTGAGATCTTCGAGGGAAATATCATCAAATATAATCCTTCCCAAAAATAGCAACCACAAGTCTACAGAATTAAAACTTATGAGGTTAGTACGAATATTTTTATTGCATAAATTTTATAGCAAAAAGTTAGGCGAAATATTTTGTTAACCTACGTTAAAAAGCTTAACCACTTCCATCTATGACATACAAGTTATACTACAATGCATAGGCGGGTATTTATTTTTAATTCTGTAGCCAAGTACAATATTTAGCAATATATAAATAGTAAATAGATAGCAAAACATTTTTGACATCATCAGTAGTATACAACGTATTGTGGATTTTTAGTACCATTTACTATATTTCACAAGTATTGGTTCTATGGTGTAGTACCTGCTTATATTGTGCACACCCGAATTAAATAACCATTAATTTATACTTAACTTCCTTTATAAAGTTCTTTGTATAGTGGCCGTATGTTGTGGAGTTTTAATATCTCACCATTCAAATGTATGTAACTGGGTGCATTTGATTTTTTGCAGTTGTTGATTTCGTTAATCAAGTGAACCTCCTTTATGACGCGGTTGCTGAGTTTTGCACGTCATCAACATATCCGACAATAACATAACGTTTTGGACCATCTCTTACATAAATCTCTCAAAGTACAGCAGAGTTCTTCTAATACAACCTTTATGGAAATATTTACATTATCATCTCTTTGTTCTTTGACGCCTTCATTATTGTCGTATGATGTTGCTCATGTAAAAGAATCATGAAATCGACTAAAAATTTACATAGTACGCAAACACCCCGCTGCGGAGCGCGGGCATTAATCCTAGTGAAATAAATGAAGAGGAAGATAGAAGGGGCGAAAGTATGAGAATTCTTTTCCGATTATTAACAGTGGCGGAACTGTGGGGGGCAAATTTTGTTTTTTCACA
Source organism: Glebionis coronaria (assembly GCA_025667525.1). Lineage (NCBI taxonomy): Eukaryota > Viridiplantae > Streptophyta > Magnoliopsida > Asterales > Asteraceae > Glebionis > Glebionis coronaria. Next base: position 84,725,723 of record CM046879.1, on the reverse strand, counting down.
ACAACAAGGTAAAAAACAAGAACCGGAACGAAAAATCGAGTATTTTTACTTAAAAATAAAAGATACATAAGGTTTTAGAGTGTAAAATGTTGGAATTTGGTGTACGAGTGAGGGGCATTATGAGTTTCCAATGGAGGCCAATTCAAATAAACACTCACAGTCATAAACAAATTACACTAATATATCGTTTTATCAGGCTAGCTATGGGGGCACCCCCACACCCTCTACATACTTTTGGAATATATAAAACCTTTTATCATATTAACACGTTAATAATCAGGAGTACGCAACGGAATTTAGGATCACGTATAGACAAGTAATTAACATAAACGATAAAGAAACGCGTACCTTTTAGCGATAGATTAAACACCTTTATCGAACCACCAATAAAGATCAAAGTATGATCTCTCTAAGAATACGCACACAATACGCTATAGCAAACAATTAAGTATGCTAGTACCAATAGTGATACGCTACGACCGATACTTGTTTCTCTCAAAACAAATAAAACGCCAAAACAACAATGTGAGATGTTGTAGTTGTATCGCTAACAAACAAAAGTCTTGCAAAGTTAATCGCAAAGTTACAAGCACTTTTTGTTTCTATCACATGTCAACATATAACAATGATAGCATTGTATATATATGAATGCATAGTCGGTTAGCCAATTAGGAATAGAAAAGGCATACATAATTTGTATTATCTTCAAATTCCTTTTGTTGTTTTACTTTATATAACAAATATTTATAATTAACATTTAATTATCATTTGTCAAAACCCGTTAACTAACTATTAGTTAATGTTCGTCATAACTTATCACTAATTAATATATTACGCTTAATATATTAACGTCTAATTGTTTTACGTATTAACGCGTGCGTCTCCTTAGGCTCGGGACGACTTCCGGACATATATTATTTACGTGTACATATTCCTTCAGCTCCCACTTGGACATGTACAATAATATAATATAATAACATTGGTTAGCGTCTAGCAACACGTCAATGCTCCCGGAACCTCTCGAGTGTAGTTTTCCATAAAGTATATTTAAATGACTTAAACATTTACAATCCATTTGTTTCTCAAATGCCATGTTAATAATGGATATGGATCAATGTCATTCCATTTTAACTATTCTGTTTCTCGCATTACATAATTAATATAGATTACCAATCTAATCGAGACAAATCTAGATTACCATTGGGTATGGCCATACAAACATCTAATTAATTAACGAGGGGCCCAGTAGCATTATTCTTCAATCCTAGTTGAATGAACAAATTCTATCTTGACTACACATGCCTCTTACATGCTTCAAGATACAAATGATTATAGTCTTTATTACTACCTTATTCAGGATAGCGTTAGAACTATAGCAAAAAGTACCATCCACATATATAAGACCTGCTTGCATCTCAAGTCAAAGGATTTAGTAATGTAAATCATTTACAAGTTTCACTTAAAGACGCCGATCCATAAAGTGATTGACTTGTTAGTAGGAGATGTCCAATATACAACTTTTGGATATCGTATGAGTTGGTGAACCGTTCTTGCATATTCTACGAATATTACCATCTCTCATATATGTCTTAATTCAATTATATTCCCATATAATCAATCGACATAGACAATTTAGAATAACATATTATTCAAGGATTTAAACATGCAAAAATAGGACCAATAAATATTAAAGAAAACGAATATATCCAATACTTCAATTCATAAAATAAATATTGTTTAACAATATCCTTTATCCAAATACTAAAACAGATTACATGAAACTACTAGCAGGACGAAGTCCCATGCTCCTAGCATGTTGAGTAAGCTTTTTACCAGGTAAAGCCTTCGTAAAAGGATCTGCTAGATTATTATCTGTATGAACCTTAACTAGATCAATCTCACCCAATTCGATACATTCTCGAACATAGTGATATCTCCTTTGGTAGTGTCTGGCGCCTCTCTTAACTCCCGGTTCGTTAGCTATGATGATTGCACTTGAATTGTCAAAATACATCTTTATAGGTTCTTCATTGGCAGGAACTACGCCAAGTTCACCAATAAATTTCCTCATCCAAACAGCTTCCTTTGCAGCTTCAGAAGCAGCAATGTATTCAGCTTCTGTGGCAGATTATGCAATAGTACTTTGTTTGGAGCTCTTCCATACTACCGCGCCTCCGTTCAAAACGAAAACATACCCAGTTTGAGATTTAGTGTCATCTCTATCGGTTTCAAATCCAGCATCACAATAACAATTAACTTGCAGCTCAGTAGCTTCAGGATTTCCACCATAAACCAAAAATGTATCCTTAGTATGTCTTAAATACTTAAGAATATTTTTCACAGCAGTCCAGTGACTTTCGCCTGGATTTTGCTGAAATCGGCTTGTAATACTTTACGCGAACGCAACATCGGGTCTTGTGCATCTCACAACATACATAATAGATCCTACAGCCGAAGCATAAGGAACGTTTTGCATACGCTTCATCTCATCAGATGTAGTAGCACCTTGTTTTTTATTTAAGTCAGTGTGCACTTGCATAGGAATGAGACCACGCTTGGAATTATCCATTCTATACTTCTTTAAGATCTTATCAAGATATGCATTTTGACTTAGTCCAATTAACCGCTTCGATCTAAATCTTTCATAGAAAAACACTTTCCAAGATAGGTCTTTACCTCTTGTAAACTTGGAATATGATTTCCCATAATGATTATGTCATCAACATACAAGATTAGAAAAACAACATTACTCCCACTAGCTTTTTGATATACACATGGCTCATCAAGATTTTGATCCAAACCAAACTTTTTGATTTCTTCATCAAATCTTTTATTCCAGCTTCTTGATGCTTGCTTAAGTCCATAAATGGATCTTTGAAGCCTACATACTTTTCTGGGATGCTTAGGATCAACAAAACCTTCCGGTTGTTCCATATAGATTTCTTTTTCCAAGTAACCATTCAAGAACGCAGTTTTTACATCCATTTGCCATATCTCATAGTCATAGTACGCTGCTATAGCTATGAGAATCCTAATATCTCTCAAATCTGCAACAGGAGAAAAGGTTTCTTCATAGTCAACACCATAAGTTTGTGTAAACCCTTTTGCTACAAATCGAGCTTTATAGGTGTGTACAATGCCATCCATGTCCGTCTTCTTCTTGTAAATCCACTTACCCTTTACGACCTTCGCATTGGGTGGTAAATCTACAAGTCTCCAGACATGATTATCATACATAGATTGCATTTTCGCATTCATAACAACAATCCACTTATCGGATTCAGAATCCAATATTGCATCTCTATAGTTAGTGGGTTCATTAAGATCCCCTAAACTATGTTCCTCGACTTCTACATTTAAACATATTCGTTCAGGTGCTTTGATTGTTCTTTTTGACTTACGAATGGGGACAACATCCTCTTCTTGAGTTACATCAGGTGCAAGACTTTCTTCCTCAATTGGATGTTCGCTAGTAGTTTCCGAAGGTAAAATATCTTCATCCTCTAGTTCTACAATCCTCCCACTCTCTTTTTGAACTATGAGATTCTTTTCAAAGAAATATGCATAGCTCTCAACAACTATTTTGTTTTCAGGTGGGTAGTAGAAATAGTAACCCATAGTTTCCTTAGGGTAACCTATGAAGACACACTTAACCGATCTTGATTGAAGTTTGTCAGGCGTGTGACGTTTCACATGAGCCTCACAACCCCAGACCTTTAAGTAAGACAAGTTAGGAACTTTTCCATGCCATAGTTCATATGGAGTCTTGTCAACCTTCTTGGTTGGAACCATATTGAGAATGCGTGTAGCAGTCTCCAGAGCATAATCCCAAAAGGATAGTGGCAAAGTAGAAAGACTCATCATTGATCGAACCATGTTTAGCAAAGTTCGATTTCTCCTCTCAGAAACACCATTATGTTGTGGCGTTTAAGGAGGAGTCAGCTGTTGGACAATTCCACTAGCCTTTAGATAATCTTTAAATTCTTGACTAATATATTCACCACCACGATCCCATCGAATGGCTTTAATAGTCTTCCCGAGTTGATTTTCTACTTCATTTTTGAATACCTTGAATGTTTCAAAGACTTCATGTTTATGTTTAAGTAAATAAACATAACCATAACGACTATAATCATCAGTAAAGGTAATGAAGTATGTAGCACCTTGCTTTGACACATGTCTAAGTGGACCACATACATCGGTATGGATTAATCCAAGTAGATCTTTCACCTTTTCCGTTTTATGCGAAAAAGATTTCCTTGTCATCTTGCCCGATATACAAGAAACGCATTGATCAAACGATTCACTATCCGTTGGGTTTAAAAGTCCATCATGTTGCAACTTTTCAATTCGCTTCTTGCTAATATGAACAAGTCGACAATGCCAAAGATAAGTAGAATCTAAACTTGCTTTAGATTTCTTATTGCTAATTGAATACATTGAATTCACAATTTGCAAAGTAGGATCATGCATATCAATTTCATAAATACCATTAACACGGATACAATTAAAATAAATCATATCATTAAAAGAAACGGTCATACCAGAATCCGTAAATTTATGAATAAATCCTTTATCATGCAAACAAGAAACTGAAACAACACCTCTAGTTATAGTAGGTGCATAATGACAATCATCCAAAACAAGAATTAAACCATTAGGTAAAACTAAGTCAAAACTTCCAATAGCTTCTACTTCAGCACGTACGCCGTTTCCAACATACAAGTAGACAGTACCTTGCTTCAGCTTCTTTGCTCCTCTAAGTCCCTGTTTTGTGTTACAAATGTTAGTACCACAACCAGTGTCATACACCCAGGAATTTTTAGAACAAGCAAATAATTCAATAGTATAAATACCTGAAGAAGTGAACGATCCACTTGCTTCTTCTTTTTCATCAACTCAGCTAGATAAACAGGACAATTCCTCTTCCAATGTCCAACCTCTTTGCAGTGGTGACATGTGGAATCTTTTTCCGGATGCTCTTTCTTATAAGGTTGAGGCTTTTTAGGTTTAGGAGGATAAGATTTTTTTAGGACCCTTATCCTTACCTTACCTTTAGCCTTACCTCCTTGCGGTTTGTACTTCTGGATCCTACCACCTTGGATCGCCCTCACTTGTGGTGTAGAAGAAGATGCAACATTTGACTTCTTGTTCTTCTTAACTCCTTTCTCAAATTCAATAAGCAAAGAATGAACTTCACTAATTGTCTTCCCCATGCTTTGCATATTGTAATTTTGCACAAAGCCCTCAAAATCACTCGAAAGTGCATTGAGGATCAAGCTGACAGAGACAGCTTCTGGAAGAACATAGTTGAGAGTTGCCAAATGATCCAAATAGCTTTTCATCAATAGAACATAATCGCTAACGGATTGACCCTCTTCCTGCTTACATGAATGGAAAGTGTGTACTAACTCTTGTAGTTCGACACCAGGAGGCTTTCCATACATCTTTTGGAGCTCAGTTATCATGTCCTTAGGACTTTTGTATTCAAATTGCTGATAAAGCGATGGAGACATAGTTCAAAGCATTAAACAAGCAACTTCATTATGACGATCATAAAGAGCATTCCATTCTACTAATTGTTCATTAGTAGCATTAGCACCAGGATGGCCAGGCAAAGGATTGTCATACACATCCTCTAGTTTCTCCACACGCACAACTAGTTTTAGCACGCGTAACCACTCATTGAAGTTAGGACCAGTAAGTTGTTGTTTCTCAAGCATCGACCTGAAAGCCGAACTGTTTTGTTTGGTTTGGGCATTGTTCGTTGCCATCTACAAATAAACAAAGTTCAATAATTTAGTATTTTCGATAATACTTCCTTTATAGAAAATTAAATACCCTTGTCTATAAATAAACAATTAATTTTCTAAAAGCTGGAATCCACCAAGACATACCACCACCGCATCAGTTGATCTGCTAGTCCATGATGATATTCGGGGTAATTGACGTTCAATAATTGCATCCAATACAACTTCTAGAATTTTGGGACTCAACTTTATATACATCACTTGTGACAATTCAAAAGTGAAAAAGCGAGCATGTTTATCCCATCTATTGCCACGAGTTAAGGTCTCACCTATCTTAACTTGCTTAAGTCGTCCAACAAAAAACCGTGATTATATAGCACCGACGTCTCACAATCGAGTGTATTATATCACCTTGGGTTACAAAATCACCACAGTCTAACGTATGGTGAAAGAGTAAGTGCAAGTGCTTTTACACGTTGGATGACAAATAAACTTATTTCAAAGGGTATAAGTTTTGACAATTCAAAAACATGTACAAAGAAGCATGCACCATCTTTGTATTATGATAATTTATAAAATTTACTCAATTCGTGAATTATAAACATCACTTATTTAACTTACAATTCAATTGTATAAATAGTGATATCATAAAAAGTGACGATTCAACATGTATTTTATTTAAAGAAGTTTAATTTTATCACGGGAAAAGATTAAAGAATGATTAAAATCATTCAAACCCTAGACCATTCGTGGCTTCCTAAATAGTATGCAAGATAAGGAGACTACAAGTAGTCAGGCATTATAGGGCAATGGTATCTACAAGACCGAAGTCTTGATGAGTCTTCCCGAACCTTAGCCTTGCAACTAGATAGTACTTTTATAAATTACGTCATTAATAAAATTTTACAACTTTAAAGTAGAAAACAAATTATAAACTTGATTCTTGCTAATCACGGGGTGAGTTAGATTTAAAACCATGTAAGGGCGACTCATTTGTTGCCACATATGATCGTGCAAGAACAAGATTATAATAAATCAAATTTCATATAGTTTTAGTCCGGTTTATTTTTATTTTTCGAAAAACCCTTTGCTTGAACCATGATACATAACAATTATAATCAAAAGCAAAACAAATAAACATTAACCTAAAACATATACCCAATTAACAATTAATCACATACTTCATGCTTACCACATCTATCATGACTTCAATTAAATCAATTAATTAATAACACATGATCCATGGTAAACTTGCATGATTCCCATGGATCGAACAATAAATTTAACAATTAACAACGTGATAAATAACGACTAATTAACAATTAACAACATATTTATCAACAAAAATTGCATACAACTTAGGGTTTGTCTAATTAATTTTATTAACCCTAATTAGGGTTTATGAAAAACTAATCATCAAATAAAATAATTCAAACGCCATCATAGTAAGTTTACACAATTTTATCTCTTTCGTGATTTTTTAATGTAATTAAAAGCTATACGAACGGCTCTGATACCACTGTTGGAATTTATAAAACCTTTTATCATATTAATACGTCAATAATCACGAGTACGCATCGGAATTTAGGATCACGTATAGACAAGTAATTAACATAAACGATAAAGAAACGTGTACCTTTTAGCGATAGATTAAACACCTTTATCGAACCACCAATAAAGATCAAAGTATGATCTCTCTAAGAATACGCACATAATACGTTATAGCAAACAATTAAGTATGCTAGTACCAATAGTGATACGCTACGACCGATACTTGTTTCTCTCAAAACAAATAAAACGCCAAAACAACAATGTGAGATGTTGTAGTTGTATCGCTAACAAACAAAAGTCTTGCAAAGTTAATCGCAAAGTTACAAGCACTTTTTGTTTCTATCACATGTCAACATATAACAATGATAGCATTGTATATATATGAATGCATAGTCGGTTAGCCAATTAGGAATAGAAAGGCATACGTAATTTGTATTATCTTCAAATTCCTTTTGTTGTTTTACTTTATATAACAAATATTTATAATTAACATTTAATTATCATTTGTCAAAACCCGTTAACTAACTATTAGTTAATGTTCGTCATAACTTATCACTAATTAATTTATTACGCTTAATATATTAACGTCTAATTGTTTTACGTATTAACGCGTGCGTCTACTTAGGCTCGGGACGACTTCCGGACATATATTATTTACGTGTACATATTCCTTCACATACATCCGCCCTTGATTATTAAGACTTGGAAACTGACATTGTCGGTGAAGGCGTGGGAGAATTGGTTCCTAATTGTATCACGTTGGTCAAACATGATACTCCCTCAGTCCTAAATTTATGGTCCTTCTTTACATTTCGGGACGTCCCAAAATTATTGTCTTCTTCCAGATAAGTTGTGGGTAACTTAACAAGTTTACCATATTAGGTATTATAAATTACAAAGTTTATTCAAAGGTTTAATTAATTGCATAAGGGTATGATTATCATTTTGCAAAAAAGTAAGAAAGATAATGCTATAATTATTACTTTTTCTAAAACTGTTTATTTTTTTGTCGGAGGACAATTAATTTGGGATGGAGGGAGTAGTTAGTATTTCCACGTCACTTTATCCTTACAAATTTTTTCCTTTGTTACCCAGCCTATTTAAACTTTAAAGGGTTGAGGTTGTTTTGTACTTTTCTATACCTTAGTTGTCAATCTACAATACAAAGATGAACAATTCATTGGATTTACCTAGGTGTGCTGAGCTTCTTCGTGATTCGGATACTCGTCCGATTGCGTGGATTCGACAGTTCTCTACTGCAAGAGGTATGTCAAAACAAATTTTAGGAGGGCAAGAGTAATTAATAAGTTTTGTGACCAAGTGAATGCTGCGATTGCAAAAGAAAGGTTTCAGGATGTGTCGGGGTGGGTGATTACAAGGGGGAAGACTACTGAATTTTTAAAACATACTCAGGATAAGGATGATTAGAGGCTTTTAGAGCTAGAGAGGTTGAGGAGGGAGTTCGAGTTGACGACGTCTCAGAGTAATTTTTCTTTGCGAATATTAGGGGTTCAAATTCGTTCTAAGGTTTTCTTGAAGAATTGTACAGTTCTTATCAATTTTTCTTTGCGAATATTAGGGGTTCAAATTCGTCTCAGAAGTAAAAATGCCTATGTTTGTCTTTATGTTGTATTTCATCCCATTTACCATTTGCATTTTGAGTTCTCAAAACTCCTATTTGCATTTTTTAATAAAATAAAAGATAAGCAAATTGATAAGAACTTAAACACTAACATTGACCTTTTTCTAGAAAGATAAGGGACGGAAAAATTTCGTGTGACCACTGACCAGTCATGCAACAGAAAAACGACAATTTTTTTACGCTAAATGGCACTGTTCAAATAACCAGTGGTTCATGAGTTTTGACAGAACGTCGATGTGGCTAATGTAACTAAGGAGATAAATGGTGTTAACATAATAGGATTTTTGGGACCAAGCAGGCATCCAAATGTGAATAGGGGGACTTCATACATCAAACTCCTTTATATAAGGACTAAACGGGTAAATGGAGGTGTTTATCAGGACTGGTTATATAATTTACCCTTTAGTTAGTTATCTTATTTATTTCGATGTTTCCGTATGCTAATGTTATGCGTTGTGTAGTAGAGGGGTCTTTTAGGCTGGTGGGAGTGGTACCAAAGGCACCCGTGAGTTTACTCAACACACTCGCAGCCTCCATCCCACCCAAAAAAACTCGCGCCCGAGTTGTTCTCTGGCAAAAAGAAACTAGGCAAACTCACCTGGGTGAGTTTAAGTTTTGTGGGCCCCAAGTGTTTTTATTTTTTAGGTTAGGTTTATTTGTGGGTGTTTTTTGTAAGTGGGGTGTGTTTAAATAATAAAAAAATAGGTATGAAAGATGAGTGTGGGTGAGTTTGGGTGAGTGTCATTATCTTCGTGGGTGAGTTTTGGTGAGTTTGTTAAAAGCTGACGTGACGCTGACGTGGAGGCGAGTGGGTTTGCCTCCACTCCCACCAGTCTTATTGTAATAGTAAATTTTGAGGGGATTTTTATGGGGTTAAGACCGTAAATAGGCCATGAACTTTTAAAAAAAACCCATGTTAGGTAACTTACTTTGGAAAATACCAATATCACCCACCAAAGTCTATGGCGACTGCCTCTTATCACCAATGTGACTACGCTTTTATTTATTTAACCGGCTATAACCGGTTACTAGTGACACGTCATTGTTAGTAAAAAAAATTTAATCCTTCGATTTATATAAACGTTTTCCCCCAAATCACTCTCCCATATCTTCTCCATCTGCTTCTCTAACCCTAACCCTAATTTCACAAACACCCAATTCCAAAAAAAATTAATGAAATTAATTTAAGGGTTTCGTCATGTGTAAAGCTGATAAACGTTATTAGGTTGTTAATCTTTTCCACGATGGGTTATTTCTTCCCAGTCCATTTACTTACTATAATGGTGACCACAAACAGATTACTGATTTGGAGATCGAAGGTATGTCGTATGGTAGGTTTCGTGAAGTTGTTAGCCATTTAGTTCATTCCCCTGTGTCTAAATTGTATTACTGCAAAGTAGGCATACCTTTAAGAGTAGGTATATCTGAGCTAAAAAAATGATGTGGATTTAGATGCTTTTGTTAATCTAGGGTATAAAAGTAAATGGGTAATAGACCTATATGTTGAGCATTCTGGTTATGATGCTTTAGATATTAGGGACAAATCAGATGATTTAGATAATGAAGAGGGAAATGAATCTAGTGATGGGTATTGCTCTAGTAATGAGGAAGACTTAGATTTTGTTGATTTTCATACTGAGCATGATGAGAATCTTGTTCCACCAAACTTGACTACCAATTGCCCTTTCTTGAATAAGCTATGCTCCAATACTGGGCATTTTATGGAAGGTAATGATAATGACAATGTCAATGTCACTGAGGGGGATGTTTTAGATGACCCAGACACTATAGACCCTAAGTATAATATTAGAGCATGTATTAGGTATTCAAGACATGACCCAAACATGGATTGGAAACTTATGCAACCTGTTTTGGGTATGAGATTTGAGAATGCTGAACAACTAAAACTTTGTTTAGCAAATTATGGTGTAGCTAATGGGTATCAACTTTGGTTTAAGAGGAATGATTGGAGGCAGTTATTGGTATTCTGTGGGAGGGATGTTAGGGAGGGGAGATGTGCTGGTTTTCATACTTTAAAAAAAAGACAAGAGAAAGGGTTTGATAAAAAAGGAAATGGTTTGACTGTCATCCAAGTAGGTGAAGGCGCTTCAAAATCAAATGAAGAGTGTGAGGATACTAGTAATATAACTGCTAAACCTGTTTGTAATTTTAGGTTGTATGCCTCTTAGATGTCAACTGAAATGTCATTTCAGATTAAATCCTTGAAAATAGAACACAAGTGTTCCAAAAATTACAATCTAGGTTCCTTAGTTACCTACAAGTGGATTGCTCACCACTATGCCAAAATGCTTATCAAAGACCCATTCATTTCTACATTGAAAATGAAATCAGATATAATGGATAAATTTCTCATTAATGTCAGTTTAGGACAGTGCAAGAGGGCTAAGCAGAGGGCACTATTTGATTATGAGGGTGGGTTAAAAGAACATTATGGAAGGTTGTGGGAGTATAAAAAAGCTATCCTAGATTCAAATCCTGGGTCAACATGCATACTAGATTATGAGGATACTGTTTCTGGTAATTATTACTTTAGGAGGATTTACATTTGTTTTAAAGGTATGAAAGATGGTTGGCTTGTTGGTTGTAGGAATGTAATAGGGCTAGATGGTTGTTTTCTAAAACATACTTGCAGAGGTGAGTTGTTGGTGGCTATGGGTAGAGATGCAAATAACCAGATGTTCCCAATTGCATGGGTTGTTGTAAAGGTAGAAAATATTAAGAACTGGACTTGGTTTATTGCCTTGTTGCATCAAGACCTCAACTTGGAATTTGGCAATGGTTTAACAGTTATATCAGATTCACACAAGGTACTTACATATGCTTGAATATTCAACTGTTTTATTACTTTTGCTAATTACTAACCATTGTTAATGCTTACATCCAGGGTTTACTGGATGCTGTCAATCAGTTGTTGCCTCATGCAGAACATAGAAAGTGTACAAGGCATGTCTTTGCCAACTTTAAGAGAAAATACAGTGGCCTGCAGTTGCAAAGATTGTTTTGGGAATGTGCATCAACAACACTAGAACAAGTTTATGCAGCTAGGATGGAGGATATTAGGTTGATAAGTCAAGAGGCTCGTGATTACCTTATCCAGAGAAACCCAAATACATGGCGTAGAGCTTTTTTTAGACTTGAGTCAAAGTGTCCCAACTTTGAAAATGGGATTTCTGAAAGCTTCAATAGGGCTATTTTATTACAGAGAACAAAACATATTATCACAATGCTTGAAGATGTAAGACTTTACCTGATGCATAGGTTAGTTTCAATGAATAGAATAGCAAGAAATTGGGAACACACTGTCACACCATCTATTAGAAGGAGGACTGAGATTCTAAAAGAAAAACAAAGGTAAATTATCAAACTTTATAAGTATTTAACATCTTTGTATATGTTTTTTTACCTTTACTTACAGTTTTTGTTCAATTGTATAGGCATTGGATGGTGGTCCCAAGTGGTTTTCAGGAACTAGAAGTGAGAAGGGGGCATGATGCTTTTGGAGTAAACATACTGATCAAGTGTTGTATGTGTAGGATCTGGCAGTTATCAGGTATTCCTTGTATCCATGATGTAGCAGCATACATGCATCTGAATAGAGATCCTGTAGAAGGTGTTCACCATTACTATAGTCAACAGCAGTGGTTTGAGGCTTACCAGTTTACCATTAAACCTGTTTTTGGTAGTACCCTTTGGACAAAAACAAACAACCCACCACTTTTACCACCAATTATTAGAACCATGCCTGGTATGCCTAGGAAGAATAGGCAGAAGGCTGTTGGTGAAAATAACACTCAAGTGTCTAGGGTAGGTAGAAAGATGACTTGTAGTAAGTGTCAAGAAACAGGACACAACAAATCTAGTTGTAAAAATGAACATGTACCTAAACCACCTAGAGCTACAAGACCACCAAATCCAACAGCACAACCATTTGGTACTCATGCTTCTGCTAGAGGAAGGGGTAGAGGGTCTAGAGGAGGTAGGAAGGGGTGAATCTAATGTGGATCCTGGTGAAGGAAGTTCAGCAACAGCTGGTAGGGGAAGGTGTAGGGAACAAGAGGTAGGGGAATGGGTGAATCTAATGTGGATCCTGGTGAAGGAAGTTCATCAACAGCTGGTAGGGGAAGGGGTAGGGGAACATGAGGTAGGGGAAGGGGAACCAGAGGTAGGGGAAGGGGTAGGAATGCAAGTGGAAGAGGTAATCTGAACCTCATTTATGAGAATAGCCAGGTATGTGTGTTTTATTTTTATTTTTTTTGTTGAACCATTGAAATTATATCTAGGGCTATGCTCATAGTCCACATTGTGTTGTATACAGGGAATGAGAGAAGATGAAATTAGAAAATATTTAGAGGATGAGTATATGGAGGAGATGTTGATTCAAGAAGAAGAAGGTTAGCAACTGAACATACCTCAGCTAGATGAACATGAGGAAGAAGCTTTAAGGTTGAGTATGGAAGAGGAAACAGAACATGCTAGACAAGATAAAGAAAGAATCAAGTGGCTGCAGGCAGAAGAAGAGTGGGAAAGGAAGAATGATTACTATGATCCTTCAAACTGGTCAGATTCAGAAACTATTGAACAAGAGGAGTACAACAAGAATTTGCAGACTGTCAATAACAACATCCATACCCAAGAATCTGTTGTGGCAAACAACAGTAATGGAAAAGAAATTGCAGAACATGTTGATGGGAAGGATGTTGCAGAAGGATCAACTGTCAAAGTACCCAAAAAAAGGGATACAAAAGGAAAGCAAAAGTTACTGCTGAAGATGCTCTAGAGAGGTTGATTTATCACAAGAATAGGGGGAGATCTGAAAGAATCTTCAACATGAAAATGAAGAAGTCTTGTGTTGGACCAAATGGGGAAGGGTCAACACCAGACAAAGCATACTCATGTGATTAGCTGTATTTCCCTTGTTTTAATGCATTATCTAATTAATGGTGTCTTGAAAACTTAGCTTTTGTGTACTAAACAATGCCAGATACCCTTTCTTTTTATCTTTTGTGCACTAAACAATGTTGTTGGAACATGGGTTATTCCCACATGACATTCTTGATTAATGCATTGTGTTTACTTAAAAATTATGTGTCTGCTAGTTTATTGTTTATGATTATGCTTGAAGAGCCTGCTAGTTTACACATTATATTTGGTTCAAATGAAGACAAACACTACATAATCCATGATAATTCATTGAAAGATAACAGTCATAACACTACATAATCCATGATAATTGTTCAAAATATAACATACTAGATCACTTCCAACATAAGGATTGATCATAAACATCTAATGTTACAACCTTAAAGCTTGAAAACAACAACAACAAGTAGTAAAAAGCCTAAGATGAAACTAGTTGACTTGTAGAAAGTCAAACGGGTCACAGCCTTCTTATGCAATTGGGTTAGCTCTTCGATCCTTTCTTCCCTCATCATCTCTGATTGATGTTCATGTCGATCTTGAGGATTCAACCTGTTATACATGTCATACACCTGGTACCTATACCAATCATGTTCAAGATATGGATCATACCAATCCCATAACTCACACTTAATCACACCAACTTTCTGTTAAAAAACAAGAACAACAATATTATAATTAAGAAGATAACAAAAGGTAGTTAAGGAAATTAGATTCAACTTACATTGCGATTCACACAAACAATGAACCTTCTTGCTGGGTGTCCAATTGTCCGAGCAGTCAAAATCCTAACTGGTAATCCACATTTACAATGCTTGTTGGTAATTCGACGGATGAAACGATTTGATGATGAACTAGAACTCGAGATTGATGAACCCTAATTGGATATGAAAAAGGCTGCTGGTGAAAAATAGAAGGGTTTAATGATATATACTAAAGAAGGGGTAAAAATGTCAAAAAATAAAATAAAAGGGTTTAATGCTGACGTGTCAGCAGTCAGGCGGTAACATTGGTGATAAGAGACAGTCACCATAGACTTTGGTGGGTGATATTGGTATTTTCCAAAGTAAGTTACCTAACATGGGTTTTTTTAAAGTTCATGACCTATTTACGGTCTTAACCCATTTTTATGGGAAGTCTTAAAGTTTATACAGTTACAAATGCAATTATAAACAAGGGAAAAAGACCAATATGGTCAAGTAGAGCATTTTAAAACCTTACCTTAGTCAGCGGAAAAAAAGACAGATATGGTCACCACCATACAGAATGTGCCAAGTGTCCCACTAAAGATTCTTTTTAAGTGATCAACCGACGGCGCTCAACTCTCAAATGCACAACTCGCTAGTTTCACTTTTATTAGAAATTGAAACATAATGTTACACGTCTAAAATACCCTTTATCTTTTATTCTTTTTACTATTTATTTTCTTCTCTTTTTGTCATCATCACCATACCCACTTTTGCTTATGGGATTCCGTTTACAAAAAAAATCACTCACGTTTTATCACATAAAAATCTAACCCACCAATATTACAATGTCATAAGTCATTCACAAGATCTTAAACGTCACTTTCACAAATCAATATTCTAACAAACCACAAAGCCCTCGATTATATAACAATAGGTAAATCTCGTCCTTGTGGCCACATGATGAGATTTGATTAAAATGTTTATGGGTTTTTCGATTGGTTTGGATCTCGTCCGCGGCAACATGATATCCTTCGAATTAATCTTAATGTTTTCGAGGTTTTTTGTGTTGGATGATTCTGGGATTTGATTAATGATGATGAACACATCCGAATTTGAATAGGTGTGTTTTCACTCGTTGTTTATGTGAGTAAATTGAAGTTATTGGTTTCTTGTTTATGATTAGGCAATCTGCCCACATTGTAAATTTTGCTACTATGGGTACTTTTTTACAAGAGATATTTGGTTTTCAGCCTTTTTGATACAATTGTCTATAGGGTGTTCTTGTGTTTTAGTTCTTGAATATTTAATCTAAAAGCTATTGGCACTACTTTTACCTCCCATCTGTGTCACATGTGTTCTATTGAAACAAACAAGCAAAACATGCCTAACAGTAAGTCTACATGATAAGAACACAAATGAAGATAGAAAGACCAACCGAGTTATAATTTTCAGTTACACAAGCAGTTTTGGAAGTGTTTTTTTAGATCCAGATTTGTATTGAAAGAACAAGTAAGAGAAAGAGAAAGAATTGAAAAAGAGAAAGAGTAAGAAAAAGAGTGAGGGTATTTTTGTAATTTTACTATTTTAATAATATAATAAAATATTGTGTCAGTGGACACATGGCGCCCAGGTGGTGGAGTTGTGAATTTTTGCAATTATGTATGATCAAATCCGTTAAAATCTTTCCACTTGACCATGCTTTAACTATTGAGGGCTGATTTTGACCATATTGGGGTTACAAGATGAAATCTATAAATTTAGGGAGCACACTCCTCTTATTGATTGGGACACTCAAAAAGTTATGTATATTGAGATATATATCCTTAAATCATGTTAACATATGTTCATGATACAAGGATATAAGTGTTCATATACAATATTTTTTAATGTCCCAATCAATAAAAAGAGTGCAAATCATCTCCCATAAATTTAATATGCACTCCTTGAGTTCCCTCCATGACATAAAGCAAGGAAAAAATGTCCAACAAGGCTACAGTGAACATGGCCAATGAGGTTGCATAGACAAAATCCAATTTATTTTTGGACGAGCTTGATGCGGGTGCCACCAGGACCATTGTTGTAATGGTTTGAAGAATGTGGGATGTGAACGCTTTAATCGGGTGTTACTAGAGCACTTGTTTCATTTTTTCTCATGTGAGGGTAAGCTAAATTAAATTCATTATCGATAAATGTATCTCATCGTCGATTTCCACAATTGATTTTGCAGAGCACTTAACCAAATCTATCGCGGTCTCATCAAACATAATGACCAAAACTTCTACAGTATCGTTAGAAACATCAAGTTCTAGTCTAAATTTGAAACCAAAATATTGTACATGTCATGTAATTGACACTATTCAGTTAAATTTAAGACATGAGGTATATAAAAAACAAACCATTACCTTAAAATTGGGGTACTCAACTAGCTTATCGCATGCATCACACCAAAAAATTATTGCTTTTCGGGTGATACATTTATCTCACTTAACGCTAGCATATGATAGGTAGTTCCCTCCCTTTTTGGTCCTGGCAATACCCTTTTTGGTCCTAACATTGTCAGGACCAAAAAAGGTTGGAATACTCGCCATATGGTAGCGATAAGTGCAATAAAGGTATCACCCGAAAAGCTGGAAATTTTTGGTGTGATGCATGTAACAATCTAGTTGAGTAACCAGTTTTAAGGTAATGGTTCCTCATACCGATTAAAAATAATTAAATAGTGTCATTTTTATAACATGTACAACATTCCGTTGGCAGATTCAGACTAGGACTTGATGTTCCTGACAAGACTTGTGATTTTAGATGAGTCCACGAAAAATTTGGTGAAGTGCTCTACAAAATCAATTTGAACATCGACGATGAGGTATATCTATCGAAAATGTAACAAGCTAGTTGAGTAACCAGTTTTAAAGTAATGGTTCCTCATACCGATTAAAAATAATTCAATAGTGTCGTTTTCATAACATGTACAACATTCCGTTGGCAGATTCAGACTAGAACTTGATGTTCCCGACAAGACTTGTGATTTAGATGAGTCCACGAAAAATTTGGTGAAGTGCTCTACAAAATCAATTTGAACATCGACGATGAGGTATATCTATCAAAAATGAATTGAATTATAGCTTTACCCTCACATCGGACACAATATTATCATTGCTCAAGTAATGCCCGATAATAACGTTCACTAGATTTGGTATGACCATGCCAAAATTAGCTGCTGTCAGACCATATGTTAGACCATACACCAACAGATACTTGGGACACAAGGGTAAAGGGTCTAGGGCATCATCCAGTTTAACTTAGAAACCTAAACAAGAGCAAAACTCTAATTTTAATGGTGTTTCAGTGACTTGAAATAGATTATCTTAAGAAAGTCATTACTAAACCTATTGGAACCAATTGGGTGTTTAGGGGACAAAAGGGATAAATATGGAGTTGGTACAAGGAATAGATCCAAGTCTTCCAAGGCTTGGATCTCCAAAGAAAACTAATTTGTTTTCTTTATGTGTAGCGTATCCAAAAGCAGGTCAATAATTATGGATTTTGGGACAGTGGATGCTCAAGGCACATGACTGGGAATGAGGATTACTTATCAAAATTTACTCCTATTAGAAATGGTAATACTGTGTACTTTGGTAGAAGCAAAGGAGATATCATCGTTTTACTACAACGGCTCATAGAAAAACTGAACATAAACATCTTTTATGCAGTCATAATCGACACCCTACAACTTTTTCTTGGTGGCTGATCACGAAGATCCCTCTGCTGAAAACCTATCCACATATGATTAGAACATTCACACCAAATTTCATGGCGATCCAACGGTTCACGGAAAAGTTATGGCCTTCCAATTACTGGTGTGCACACAAAACTGCCCATAAAACGCTATACGGGTTTCTTCTTTATTTTACGATACGAACACCTTATTAATCCTAGGATCAAGAGCCACGATGCTCTGATACCAATTGTGGAATCCTAAGATTCACATATCTTTAGGCTTCTAGGCATAATCATTATTCATATGATGTAAATCATAGCGGAATATAACAATAACCATTAAACAAGGTGTTTAGAACAAACGTTTGATCTTTTATTCAACAAGAAGACTTAAACACATAACCTAGGCGTCTTACAAAGACACTGATGCCTAGAGACACACTTTGCTTGTAGGTTTACATTGAATGTGAAAGTGATCATAAAACCTATGACCCTTGGTTCCTTTTATACCACAAGGACCATGGTTTACACGAGATAAAAATGAATAAAACACAGAAATCTTCTATTCCTATATTTGATATGCTGAATTTTTATCAAAATAAGAATCCCATGTTGTCGAACCATCCATGTTTTCTTTATTATGTTTTGCCACATCAACTCTTAGACCCAACATTCACATCTCACATTTTTCAAACCAATACAACAATGTTCCCGGTGACATCCACAATGAGCTCGTACAAGAATAAATCGATTTCTGTTTGTACAACCTCATTGACCATGTTCTCTACAGCCTTGTTGGACATGTTGTTTTTTATTGCAATTATAGAGGAAACTTAAGAAGTGTATCTAAGTTCCAAAGGTAACTTCTTTTTCAACATTGGCAAAAGTGAAAATGGAAACTTGTTTTTTCCTAGAAACTAAGGGATACATTCAGGCTTTCCATTTGCCTTTAATCCAAGGGCTTAGATTAATCTAACGTTTAATTAAAAAAACCTTAATTTTTATTATATAAAGAGTTTTTATTTATTTACAGATTAGTCCTTTTCATAAAATACACAGTTACAAAATGTGTAACCGCTTTTCCACCATAAGTGGATCTGCAAACTTATAATCGATCCACCATAATCGATTATAATCTAGAATTAACTTAACTCTATTCTATATTCTTCAATTCTTCATCAGTTATAATAGATCTATCATTATAACTTGTTAGAGATTTATTCCGATCAATCAGTTGTTCAGCAATGGTTTTAGATTTGAATGAACCTGCTGTTGTAGATGCCAAAGAAGATGATGTAGCTCGAGGAGATTGTAGTGCGTTTGAAGATGTGTCTCGAGGAAATTGTAGTGGAATTGATGATCGTGATGGAGTTGTGAATGTAAGTTGTTTATACTTATCATTCTGCTTATTTTATTTTTTAAGCTTTATGATGTTAAGCTGAATATTATATATACTGGATAAGCTGAATATTATATCTAGTGGATAAACTGAATATTTAATCTTTTTTAAGATTTTTGATGTTAAGCTGAGTATTATATCTATTTGATAAGCTGAATGTTATATATAGTGGATAAGCTTAATATTTAAGCTTTTTAAAGCTTTTTGATGTTAAGCTGAATATTATATCCAGATATAAAATATGACAATTTTTAAATTGTTATATTATATCTAGATATTATATAAGTTAGAGTTTTACGTTATCATTTATATCTAGATATACAATAAACGCGAGTTTAAAATTGTAATCTATATCTAGATATACAATAAGCCAGGGTTTAAAATTGTTATTTTATATCTAGATATACAATAAGCCAGAATTTTAAGTTGTAATTTATATCTAGATATACAATAAACCAGAGTTTTAATTTTTAATTATATCTAGATATACAATAAGCCATAGTTTAAATTATAATCTATATCTAGATATACAATAAGTTAGAGTTCAAAATTGTAATCTATACATAGATATACAATAAGCCATAGTTTCAAATTGTTATTTATATCTAGATATACAATAAGCTAGAGTTTAAAATTGTTACTTATATCTATATATACAATAAGCCAGATTTTTAAATTGTTATTGATATCTAGATATACAATAAGCCAAAGTTTTAAATTGTTATTTATATCTGGATCGAATTGTTTTATTTTTTGCATCTTCTAATCGTGTGTAAACATCTAAATCGGTTGATCATGATGAGTTGATTGAAGGTCTGGATGGAGCACTCTATTGGGTTCCTCGTGTTTCGAAGATTGTTTTACCAGTTATAAATGACGAATACGGTTATGTTGAGGAATGCATAAGTATTTATAAGAGGTATGATGCAGCCGGAGGTTTTGGGGTAAGGAAATCTAATCAGAAACGATTAAGGGGCGTTTTTTTAGACATAAGAATTTAGTTTAGAACACTTTAGAACGTAAGAAGGGTAATAGACAAATAAGGACTTCCAATTTTAGGGTATGTGGGTGTACAACACGTGTTGTGTTTAGTTTGATCCCTAATACAACAAAGTATAAGTTATCTACTTTTGATATGGAACATAATCATCATCTCGATAAGCCTGAGTATAAGCATTTGTCTAAAGCTAAAAAGAATTTGACTTACACCGAGCAAATTTTAATCATGAAAGCATTGAATACAAACCTTGGTGGTATTCGATGTCATCAGTTGTATACCGGTTTGAAAGGGTTCGTTTACACTATTTCACGGTACTCAAGTTGAGTTTAAGAATTTCACATGTGGTGTGAATTGTTTCATAGGGGATAGTGATGTTCAGATGCTAATTAATCGTATGACAGATCGTGTAAAGTATACTTATGGATGGGGAATTCTTAATCATAATGTATGTCATAATGTAAAGATAGAAAGGATTGAGAATTCGTAATCAAAAAAATCAAATAATACCAATGAAACAAAAAGCGAATGGTTTTTACCAGGGTAAATTTCCCTTTACCCAAAAATAACAAATTATTTTTTGTTCATCTTTGTCTAACATATAAGCTTTGTACATGTTTTTGGATCTTGATTTGCAGCTGCATTTTCTTCTACAACTGCATCTTTTTTCTGTATTTGCAGTTGCATCTGTTTGGTCTTTTTCTTTGGTTGTTGCTTCATTCTTCTATTTTTTTCTACTGCTGCTTTCTCTTCTTCATCTTTCTTCTTTCTTCTTTTTTTCTTCCTTCTTCTTTTTTTCTTCTTCAATTTTTGCTTTCTCTCTTGCATCTTTTTCCTTTGCTGCTGCTTTCTCTTCTTGCATCTTGCTCCTCTTTATCTTTTAACAATCTATCCTTTTCTGCTACTACTGCTGCTATATTACCTTCATTTCTCTTTCTTGCTTCTTCAATCTTAACTTTCTTCTTTTCAACCACATCTTCTTTTTTTTCTTGCTTGCTTCTTCAATTTTACTTTTGCTTTCTTGTTTTGTACCCTTTTCCATTCCTGCCTTCTTTGGGCTGCTAGATTTTCCCTATCAGCTTTTTTTGTAGCTACTATTTTCTTCTTCTCAGTCTTTTTTTAAATGCTTCTAAAGCCTTCTTCTCCATATTTTGCTACTTTATTTCATTCTTTGAGACTCTTGCTTTGCACTTTTCATCATTCTTCTCAATTGTTCCATCATAAGTTTTTTATTTGCATTAATATTCGAATCATTATGAGAAACACCCTCGGTATTATAATTCCCAACGCCACTACTTCCAACATCATGTTCAACATCCTCCGAACCCTTTTTGAACTCACTTTGTATTTTGTACATATGAATGTACATTTTCAGTCTCTGAACCTTCTGCAATGTTCAATCCTTGGTCTTATCAAATATTCAAGCTCATTATTTATTTATTTAAAATCAATTCGAAATTTCTTCCCTTGTCTCCTTGAGTAGCTGTTTTTTATACGTAAAGAAACATATTAGATATATATCTAGATATAATCTAACTTATAAAAAATATTTACTTTCTTTATATCTAGATATATAAAGTGTGTATCAGTTGTATATTAAACATAAACTTAAAAAATGCAATTCAACAGTATGTATAATCAATCCATGTCTTTTAGTATATCTAGATATAAAACTACATATAAGTAGCATAACCAATTCTAACTTTGAATATCAATTTATATCCAGATATACTTTATATATATTTGGATATAAAATTTTGAATTTATATCTAGATATACTTTATATCTAGATATATAAAGTGTGTATCAGTTGTATATTAAATACAAACTTTAAAAAATAGCAGTATGTATAATCAATCCTAAATTTTAAATGTATTTTAGTATATCTAGATATAAAACTACATATAAGTAGGATAATCAATTCTAACTTTAAATAGAAATTTATATCCATATATACTTTATATTAAGATATACTTTATATATATCTGGATATAAATAAGAATTTATATTTAGATATACTTTATAAATAAACTATTAAATGCATTATATATTACAAAACTTTTTTATTTTAAATCTATATATAACTGACCTTTCTTTCATTTTCTTTATCAATAGCATCAACATTCTCTTCATCCTCATCCTCTATCGTTTCAACGTTTCCAAAAATTCCTTTCATAATCTCCGAGTTCTCTCTTTCATCAAACAAACTACACGTCCAGTTTCTTATGGTTGGCCATTTACGCTCTACTTGATTCATTTGGTCGTATCTTGTATAATGCAAGTAAATTAAATGTGTATTTAGAAACCAAGTATTAGTGCGATTAGAATATTAAATGCATTAGTAGCGATTAAAACAAAAAAGTAATCAAATGGATTTGAAAATTTACCATTACGACAAGAGTTGGACCGTAGTACCAATTCTTTTCAACATCGTCTTTTCATGTTTTCCTGGTATCTTTAATTGAATCAAATATGTAAGTGTACCAATCAAAATCCTTGATCATGTGTTCACCCTTTATGTTGTGTAAAACAAAGTAGTTCAGCCTCTGTGAATTTTTATAATGCACCATGCAATTGGAAAACAACATCAGGTAACTCATTTTGAACAAAAATTCACTTCCCCTCGTTTCCTGAATAACTTTTTATAAATCTGTTGTTATCTAGTACTTAGCCGTCTTAAACTATGACTTGAATAATTGCACAAATTCATCTCCAACCTGTCTTGGTTCTTCAGATTTCATCTCTTTTTTCCCCATCCGTATACCCAATACCTCCCTTATTCTTCTTGGAGTTATTTTTTATTCTTTCTCAATTTGGAAGTTTTATTTCCATTGTCTTCGTATCCAAGTTTTTAAGGGGAAAGTATGGTAGTTTCCCAGGAAATGTATCAAATTTTATGCTCAATAAACTTCCAAATCCCATCTCCTTAATGGCTATTCTCTGTACTGGGGATACGGATACTTGAGCATAGTAGAATGGTTGCATCGTTGTTCTTGTCCTCAGTTTTTTCGTTCCTCCCCTACGAAGATATGAACGATGAAGTCATTGACGACCCACTCAAGAAACTAAGGACAAGAACAACGATGCAACCATTTTACTATGCTCAAGCATCCTTATCCCCAGCACAGAGAATAACCATCAGGGAGATGGGACTTGGAAGTTTATTGAGCATAAAACTTGATCCATTTCCTGGGAAAACATCATACCTCCCCTCTAAAAAATTGGATACGGATACAATGGAAATAAAACTTCCAAATGGAGGAAGAATAAAAATAACTCTAAGAAGAATAAGGGAGGTATTTGGTATACCGATGGGGAAAAAGAGATAAAATCTGAAGAACCAAGACAGGTTGGAGATGCATTTGTGCAATAGTTCAAGTCCCAGTTTAATTCGGCTAAGTACCAGACAACAACAAATTTATCAAAAGTTATTCA
Source organism: Glebionis coronaria (assembly GCA_025667525.1). NCBI lineage: Eukaryota > Viridiplantae > Streptophyta > Magnoliopsida > Asterales > Asteraceae > Glebionis > Glebionis coronaria. Next base: position 84,701,605 of record CM046879.1, on the reverse strand, counting down.
GGAAACGAAGGGAAGTGATTTTTTGTTCAAATGAGTTACCTGATGCTATTTTTCAATTGCATGGTGCATTGTGAAAATTCACAAAGGCTAAACTACTTTGTTTTACACAACATAAAGGATGAACACATAATCAAAGATTTTGATTGGTGAACTTACATATTTGATTCAATTAAAGATACCAGGAAAACATCAAAAGACGATGTTGAACAAAATTGGTACTATGGTCCAACCTTTGTCGTAATGGTAAATTTTCAAATCCCTTTGATTACTTTTTCTGTTTCATTCGCTACTAATGCATTTAATATTTTAATCGTTACTAATACTTGGTTTCTAAATACACAGCTAATGTACTTGCTTTATACAAGATACGACCAAATGAATCAAGTAGAGTGTAAATGGCCAGCCATAAGAAACTGAACGTGTAGTTTGTATGATGAAAGAGAGAACTAAGAGATTATGAAAGGAGTTTTTGGAAACGTTGAAACAATAGATGATGAGGATGAAGAGAATGTCAATGCTATTGATAAAGAAAACGAAAGGAAGGTCAGTTATATATAGATTTAAAATCAAATTTTTTTTTTAATATACTAATGCATTTAATAGTTAATTTATAAAGTATATCTAGATATAAATTCATATTTATATCCAGATAAATGTAAAATATATCTTGATATATATAAAGTATATATCTGGATATAACTTGCTATTTAAAATTAGAATTAATTATACCACTTATATTCAGTTTTATATCTAGATATCATAAAAGACATTTAAAATTTGAGATTGATTTTACATAATGCTGATTTGCATTTTTAAAGTTTGTATTTAATATACAACTCATATACGCTTTATATATCTAGATATAAAGTATATCTAGATATAAATTCCTATTTTATATCCAGATATATATAATGTATATCTAGATAGATATAAAGTATATCTTGATATAAATTGCTATTTAAAGTTAGAATTGATTATGCTACTTATATGCAGTTTTATATATAGATATACTAAAAGACATTTAAAATTTAGGATTGATTATACATACTCCTGATTTGTATTTTTAAAGTTTGTATTTAATATACAACTGATACGCACTTTATATATCTAGATATAAAGTATATCTAGATATAAATTTCTATTTACATCCAAATATATATAAAGTATATCTAGATTGATATTAAGTATATCTGGATATAAATTGCTATTTAAAGTTCAAATTGATTATGCTACTTATAAGTAGTTTTATATCTAGATTTATCTAGATATATATAAAGTATATCTAGATATATATAAAGTATATCTGGATATAAATTGCTATTTAAAGTTAGAATTGATTATGCTACTTATATGTAGTTTTATATCTAGATATACTAAAAGACATTAAAATTTGGGATTGATTATACATATTGCCTGATTTGCCTTTTTAAAGTTTGTATTTAATATACAACTGATACACACTTTATATATCGAGATATAAAGTATATCCAGATATAAAGAAAGTAAATAGTTTTTATAAGTCAGATTATATCTAGATATATATCTAATATGTTTTTTACATATAAAAAATAGCTACTCAAGGAGACACTGGAAGAAAAGTTCGAATTGATTTTAAATGAAAAAATGAGTTTGAATACTTGATAGGGAAAACGATGAACATGGCAGAAGGCTCATATATTGAAAATGTACATTCATATGTAAAAAATACAAAAGTGAGTTCAAAAAGGGTTTGGAAGATGTTGAACATGACGTTGGAAGTAGTGGCATTAGGAATCACAATAACGAGGGTGTTGCTCATAATGATTCTAATGATAATGCAAATAAAAAAACTTCTAATGAAACAATTTAGAAGAATGCCGAAAAGGGAAAAACAGGAGTCACAAAGAATGTAATAAAGCAGTAGAAGATGGAGAAGAAGTCTTTAGAAGCAGCTGAAAAAAGGCTGAGAAGAAGAAAATAGCAGCTGCAAAAAAAGCTGAGTGGGAAAATCTATCAGCCACAAAGAAGGTAGGAATGGAAAAAAGGTACAAAACAAGAAAGCAGAAGTAATTGAAGAAGCAAGCAATAAAAAAGAAGAAGAAGATGAAATTGAAAAGAAGAAAGCCGATATTGAAGAAGCAAGAAATAAAGAAGAAGATATAGCAGCAGCAGCATCAGAACAAGATAGATTGTTAAAAGAGAAAGAGGAGCAACATGCAAGAAAGAAATCTGAAATTGAAGAAGAAAAAATGAAAAAATAAGAAGAAAAGAAAGCAACATCAGAGGAAAAAGATGCAAGAGAGAAAGAAAAAATTGAAGAAGAAAAAAAGAAGGAAGAAGAAGAAGTGAAAGCAACAGAAGAAAAAGAGAGAAAGATGAAGCATCAGCAAAAGAAATAGACCAATCAGATGCAACAGTAAATAAAGAACGAAAAGATGCAGTTGTAAAGAAAATGCAGCTGCAAATCAAGATCCAGAAACAGGTACAAAGCCTATTTGTTAGACAAAGATGATCAAAAAATAATTAGTTATTCTTGGGTAAAAGAAAATTTACCCTAGTAAAAACCATTTAATTTTTGTTTTATTGGTATTATTTGATTTTGTTGATTAAGAATTCCCAATCCTTTCTATCTTTACATTATGACTTACATTATGATTAAGAATTCTCAATCCTTTTGTATACTTTACATGATCCTCCATATGATTAATTAGCATCTAAGCATCACTATCCCCTATGAAACAGCTCACACCACATGTGAAATTCTTAAACTCAACTTGATTACCGTGAACTAGTGGGGGACGACCCTTTCAAACCGGTATACACTTGATGACATCGAATACCAAGGTTTGTATTCAATGCTTTCATGATAAAAAGTTGTTCGGTATAAGTCAAATTGTTTTCAGCTTTAGACAAATGCTTATACTCAGGCTTATTGAGATGATGATTATGTTCCATATCAAAAGTAGTTAACTTATACTTTATTGTATTAGGGATCGAACTAAACACATCACGTATTGTACACCCACATACCCTAAAATTGGAAGTCCTTATTTGTCTATTACCCTTCTTATGTTCTAAAGTATTCAAGTAAACACCCTTCGGACACCCATTCCTATTACAACCTAAAGTCTTCTGTCTCACAAAACCGCCCCTTAATCGTTTTAATTAGATTTCCTAACCCTAAAACCTCCGAATGCAGCATACCTCTTATAAATACTTATGAACTCCTCAACAAAACCATATTAGTCATTTATAATTGGTAAAACACTCTTCGAAACACGGGGAACCCAATATAGTGCTCCATCTGGCCCTTCAATCAACTCATCATGATCAACCGATTTGGATGTTTTCACACGATTAGAAGTTGCAAAAAATAATACAATCCAATCCAGATATAAATAAAAAATTAAAACTCTGGCTTATTGTATATCTAGATATAAATAACAATTTAAAAATCTGGCTTATTGTATATCTAGATATAATTAACAATTTTAAACTCTGGTTTATTGTATATCTAGATATAAATAACAATTTAAAACTATGGTTTATTGCATATCTAGATATAGATTAGAGTTTTAAACTCTGGCTTATTGTATATTTAGATATAGATTATAATTTTAAACTCTAGCTTATTGTATACCTAGATATAAATTACAACTTAAAATTCTGACTTATTGTATATCTAGATATAAAATAACAATTTTAAACTCCGGCTAATTGTATATCTAGATATAGATTACAATTTTTAACTCTCGCTTATTGTATATCTAGATATAAATGACAATTTAATGTATACTATAACAATTTAAAAGGTGTCATATTTTATATCTAGATATAATATTCAGCTTAACATCAAAGTTTAAAAAGGCTTAACTATTAAGCTTATCCACTAGATATAACATTCAACTTAGATATAATATTCAGCTTAAGATCAAAAAACTTAAAAAGATTAGATATTCAGTTTATCCACTAGATATAATATTAAGCTTATCATTCAGCTTCACATCAAAAAGCTTAAGAAACAAAATAAGCAGAATGATAAGTATAAACAACTTACATTCACAACTTCCATCACGATCATCAAACGCACTACAATCTCCTCGAGATACATCATCTTTTTCGGCATCTACAACAGCACGTTCATTCAAATCTAAAATCATTGTTGAACAATTGATTGGTCGAAATAAATCTCTAACAAGTTATAATGATCGATCTATTATAATTGATGAATTGAAGAATATAGAATAGAATTAAGTTAATTCGATCGATTATAACCGATTATGATGGATCGATTATAAGTTTGCAGATCCACTTATGGTGGAAAAGCGGTTACATATTTTGTAATTGTATGTTTTATGAAAAGGACAATCTGAAAATAAATAAAAACTCTTTATATAATTAAAAAATTAGGTTTTTTTTATTAATCTTTGATTAATGTAAACCTTTGATTAAAGGCAAACGAAGAGTCTGAATGTGTCCTCTAATTTCTAAAAAAACAAATTTTTATTTTAACTTTTGCCTTCCTAGTATATATAAAATCATGAGAAATTTCGGATTCCATGATTTAATATCTTGAACCAAACACCCCTATTGTATTTTGTAGTCAATAATGTATGTTTTAAAAATTTTCAGTTTACAAATTTTGTATCTTACGAGATGAGTATCATAGGGCTGAGTATGGCAGACCCAAAATCGATTCAGACCGGAAAATCAGATCGGATCGTATAATTTTGGTCCGGCCTTCGATCCGAAGTTTTAGACAATTTCGGTCCTCGGTCGGTGCGGTCCCGTCGGTCTTACAACAAACCTTGTCGATTTTGCTTAATTAGACCGGACCGAAGACCGAACCAGACCAGACCGATACGGATCGAATCGGATTGTTTCAGTCCGGTCTCGGTCCGAAGTTCCGAACTATTTCGGTTCTCGATCCGGTCTGATCTTAACCGATTCGATCCGGTCCTAGACCGATGCTGAGCCCCTAGGTATCATGGTGTTGCCACCGCATCATTCCAATATGAAACAACTAATGGCGCCGCTATTCACGTGTCACCATCATTCCAATATGGAGAAACCCGATTTTTTTTATTTTTTTTTGGATTGAATTTTTTTTGTCATAATTATGTTGATGTGTGGGCAACATGTTTTGGAGAAGGTGGAGTTTTAATTATTTTTTGTGGGCAACAATTTGTAACTTAAGTCACTCGAGGGTGTGTGTGTTTTTAGTCTTTGTAGGTTAAATTTATTTCAATGTGTAGTTTGTCATTTTAAATTCGTAACTGTTTCTTAAAGAAAATTCTGTTTTTTATGTAATGAGTAAAAAATTAATTGATTTGATAAAAATAAAATTAAAATAAAATGATGAGTCCTAAAAGAAAAAAATGACTTGAGTAATACGTGAATGTGTGTTTTGACACCACTGTCTAGTGTGGTACATTTAGGGCATGTTTGGTTCACCTATTTTTAATGGTTTTGGTTGTGTTTGAATATTAAATTTTAACAAAATTGTGTTTGGTGTAAAAAGTGAAAGGGTTTTGTATATATGGGCCCACATAAAAGGCCGGTTTATTAACTCACCTATTTAAGTGTGAAATTGAAACACGGAACATACAGTAACATAATGAGACATTATTAACCTCATTTAACACTTGCCCTCTTTTTTCATCCTTTTTTTTTCTTTCTTACGAATACATATTCTTTCATATCTTCAGTTATCATTATTCAGATTTTTTTGAATTTATTGCAAACCTTATATCTCCCATTAAATTAGGTTGTATTAATTTTGTTTTTTCCCCTGTATTTCTACACGCTTGATTTCTTTCTTATGGTTGAATAAATTGAAACCTAATTAATATGTGTTTCTTTTATTTCGACTTGTATCTAGAGTTTGATCCATTCGCAGAATCGCAGGTTGGTTTGTGATCCATACACAGGTTTGATTGGATACCTTTATTTATGGATTCAATCTTAAACTTCACCGATACAAATTTTTTTTACTGTTAGAAATTAGGTAAATATTGTTTTAATTGTTATGAAATAATGGTAACTATTAATTTGCCAAAAACAAGTTTAGATTGTGGTTATCAGTTTAACTGATTAATGTTTATTTTGAAGTAACTTGGAAATTGTTGATAAAAAAATGATGAAATTATATGATTTGTGTTTGTAGAAGAAGGACAATTAGGTTATTTTGACTGTAAATTTGGAAACACAAATTGCGAACCAAACAAGAAATGTATTATAAATTACAGTTTTGTAAACCCATTAAGTTTTAAGATACCATTATTTTTAAATACACGGTTTTACAATTTACGAACCAAACGCCCCCTTAGAGAAAACTGTATATTTTTATTAATATAAATTAGATTACAATTAATAAAATTAACAAAATATAAAGAGAAAAAAATAGTAATAAAGAAAGCAATAAAAATTATGACGAGACACGATTAACACCTTTCCTTTAAAACACATTCGTCGTTTGTTTTTCAGTATACAACGTCTAAAGTTGTTATACAACCGGACTAGAGAAACTTGTCTGAAAGATCACGGAAGCCTTACGTGTTTCTGATCGAAGAATTGCTGGAATAATTATGGTGAAGGAGCTGTGTTTTTTTTCTGCGTGTAAAATTGAATGAGACAGATTCATGTGAAAATTTGTCTTGGTCAACAAGACAAAATATTATGTTCTACATAAAATATTCTGTTAGAATAAACTGATTTACAAATCTCTTATTTTTATAACACGATTTGTATATCAATTATAAACAGAAAGTTATTCTGTTAAGACTTATTGAGTAAGTCTAAATCCGAATTGGCAGCAAAAAGATAGGCGCGTAGACGATTTTTCGGAGCTGCATTCATGTCTACAGGTCCCGCGGATTCCACAAGTTTAGTAGCTTCGAACTCATTTTGGCCCAGAAATCTCATTTTCTGCACCCCTCTTGCGTGCGCGTACGTAGGTGTGCACCCCTCTTGCGTGCGCAGACGTAGGCGTTGGAGTAAAACCAACCAAAGAGATCTTGAAGATGAATATTATGATTCCCTTATAAACTCATTTTCACTTCTTTTTTAAGCAATGTGGAACAATTTTATTTCCCAAAATTTGTGTTTCACGTGTCTTATTTTGAGACACGATATCTCATTCATATTAACTCAATTTTGAACAAACTTTAGCTGATTCTTTTTAAGGAGAATGCAAAGCTACTAATTATTACAAATATATATAATATATACATATATAAAATTATGTCCAAACTTTGCAAAAAAAAGTTGATTTTGCAAAATCAATTTTTCCATTAGTACATGCATTAGTCTTTTAACATTTGAGACCCAATGATCAAAGCCTAAAGTCCATATTAGAGTTTTAAATAATACTATATATTTGGTACTTCTTACAATGACGATGTTATCAGCAGATATATTATGTCGAGCAAACAAAAAAAATCAAAAACCATCATTGAGAAAACTCTACTACAGCAGGGAACATATGGTGTTTTATATATGTACCAAATGTAGCGATAGATAAAACCTAATATAGACTTTGAGCTTTGATATTGGGTCTCAGATATGAAAAGAGCTAAGTATTTTTTTTTATGTATATTTTATGTCAAGGTTGCGTAAAGATCATGATGAGAAAACCACTAATAAGATTTTAGTGGGGCATACGAATTTCAAGTCCATATGAAGGTAAAAACTCTTCTTAACTTCAAAGTCATTTAACTAGAATTTTCTTTTTATTTAAACGAGGGTATCTGGAACCCGTGCGTTGCACTAAGGGGCATGAGGGCTCTTCTTAAGAGCATGATATTTTTTGTTATTTAACAAATTATAATATTTATTATTTCTAATTTATTATTTTTAATTTCTTTTAATAAATTTTAGTACTTTTATGTTAATATTGTATTTTTAGGGGGTTTATATTTAGTTTAAGGGCTTTTGTTGATAAAATGATAAAATGTAGGGGCTTTTAACAAATTTTTTTTTAGTATTTAAATATTATTTATAAACTTCGCAAAAAAACCCGGTGAAACAACAAAAATGGATTTTTGAGATTGTTAAAAAACACACACTAT